>CAJQUW010004936.1:0-369034 GCA_907163375.1 Prostheceraeus crozeri
TCGCCGTCCTCTCTCAATATCCGTAGTTTCCCCGTCAGTGTTCGTATTTACTTTCTTCAGACGCTTTTTTGCATCTGAACACTCATTCAGCTGAAGAGATACGTACACAAATTAATGATTCTTGAGAGGAAAACACATCAAATAATTAATATCAACTAGGTTTTTTAACAAGAGCGGAAGACACCATTGGAACTTAAAGAGACAAAAATTACAAGGGCAAAATCAAAATTACATCATACTTTAATAACTTAATCATACATAAAATTACTTATAAAAATACATAAATACACTCAATTATACTATTAATCAGTCAGTATATCTTTCTAAGCATTATAACATAGCAATCATATGCAAAGACAATGAAGATAAATGATTCATTGTCTTTGATCTCATGTACTACAATATAGGAATTAGTAATCCCACACTTTTAGAGGAAAGTAAATGGCCATAGATTTCGAGGGCGCGTTTTAGTAGCGCGCGCCAGTTATCGGGTATGCCCGATAATAGTGGATATTATTGGTATTCTAACCCAATGAAGATGAAATCTAGGTCGCTGCCTATAAATCAATGATTCTGTGATATGTTTATAAATGAAAATCTATGTTAGATAAAGGATATCTTGAAATCTCTAATGAGTCGCGAGAGAAGTCAGGGCCTAGATATTACTGCTATGTGTATGCATGAATCTTCCCACAAAATAGTGATAGTGATATTTTTGCATCCTTTCTATGTATTAATTGCGCATAGAATTATTTCGTTACGTGCGGGCAATAATGCAGTTTTTTATCCAATGTACGTGTAATTTCAATGGAAATTCAGCGTGGCAATAAAGCCAACTACTGCATTATTGCCCGCTGATATGATAGAGAAATCCATAGCAAATTCATCTTCATCGGGTTATAGTTTAGAACACTTAATAATAATTATTTACACGGAAATTGCTTAAAGCGTCATTTTACAATACGAGGTAAACTTTCTATGACGAGAGAGCGCAGCGATCTAGTGTATGTAATTTTCATAGACTTCTAAATTTCTCTCGACAGATAGGTGAGCATCATCCCTTTTGTAATGGCAGTGACCAAGCGTCTCTGGACGCGACGATACGTTTGCCGATTTTACTTGTATTATATTTTTTTCTTAAACTTTTGTGTGTATTCGGCATTATATATATTTTTTCGGGCGGGAGGAGATTTGTGACGTTTCTTCCTTTTTCAGTAGGATTGCTGGCCTGTAACATGTATGAGGCCAATTTTAACCTATCTGTCCAGAGAAATTTAGAAGTCCATGGTAATTTTATTCTATGCATAGATATAAGAAATGATGGCCGTTAGAAACTTCTATGGTCATGTAGAAATCTCTTGCTCACTAGATTTGTCAATCCGAACTTGTGATATTTGAAATTTGATTAAGAATCATAATAAAAGCTGCTACTCAAACAAACAGGCAGAGAGCGCTAAAACAGGTTACCATGAAGCGATCAGCCAGCGAAATTATTGAAAACTTAACTCCACGTGCAAGTGCTAAGCGCTACAATAATGCGTGGGATTCTTTCATCAGATTTTCCGAGAAAGAAGATAAACCAACAGAAAGTGACTTCATCGAATACTTCGACTACTTACAGCGTGAGAAAAAATATGCTCCAACCAGTTTGTGGATATTTTATTCAATGATTACAAGTATTTGTATGAGATAAGTTTTTCACAACGCAACCTGTGAATTTGATGTTTCATTGATACGAAAAAATCAAATGGAAATATTTAGAAAGTTGTTATGGTACTCAAATTGGTTAGTTATTAGTTACAAAATACGTGTATACAGTCGGTATGTTCAACTAAAAATAACCTGATTGAATATCATCTAACACAACAAATATGATTACAAATAACAACACAACAGTTTATGACATAGCAAAAATGATTACACCTTCTGAGATTTTGTTACTAATACAACATATTAGGCTACCTGAGTCATGATAGATAAAAGTTGTTACAAAAAGGAACAATGACGAAATTATTCTTATGAGGAGGAAAATAAAAAACATTTCGTTTATAGGTTTTAAATCAGTTACAAAAAAGTCTGTTGTGGAATAGAATCCGCGATCTTGTGTGATAGATGAAGGAGGATACGGATATGAGAAAAGAATTCTTTTATAAAGTTAAGCAAATGTCCGGAGGAATAACTGTATCACATTTATGTTGACTATAAAAATTACACCTTCAGACGTTAAACAAACAATTGTTGGGACATTCATCAGAATAAAAACAACTGAAAATTGCGATGACACCAAGGAAATTTCCCTGACCCTGAGCATTGGAATTGCTGATCTGTTTTTGAAACATTGGAGCTAGGTTTGATACGTCTCTTTAAGTGATTTAAGTAATTCTCAAATCTAAAAGTTGAATTATAGTTCTGCCTCACCATATAAATTCACAAAATCTGGCAGATGAGACAGGACGTGAAAATTATACGTTATGCATTTTTCCCCAGATTAGAGAAACAGTTTGGTTTGATGAATCTCTTAATGGCGATGCTTTGAATACAAGGAACATAGGATTTAGCGCGATGGGGTTACACAGAGAAAATATGCTAAAATGCAGTAAGTAACAAGAAGTGGTTGTAGTAATCCGTTTAACACCGCAACAATTTCCGTACGAAAAAGGTAAGGACCGAGGAGGTTATAATAATACAAAATACGATATTCCGTGGCCTTTGTAGTGAGGTAGTTCTGACATGTTCTAATTTTGCGACTGAATTCAGCCCGGGTATATACCTCTTTCTGGCTGAATACGAAAATTACGATATCGGATGCAAACTTTACTTGAGAAAGAACCTCCAATTCTACAAGGTAGCTTAACAGCCCTTTTTACCATAGAAAAATAAAAATTACACAAACGCCTCTCCCTCATTATACCTAGACAGATCAGGTGTTTGATAGTCTATCGGGAGGAAATTCGTTGACAAACCAAAATTTGGAATACTACATAGCGGGGGGAAAAGTGAGGTTTGATTATTTTCTCTGAAAAAAAGGGGAATACATTAAATCGGAACGCGGGCGGCTCATGATCATGCTTCATGATCATGGCAAAAAACACTTGTACAACGACCATCAACACGGTGGCCCAGTTACTCTACAATATGCACATCCAGGACTTGTGTTCTTGGCATTGTGATGGTGATAATTGATACACTGCAAAAAGTGCACGCGCAGGTGCATCACAGACAAAGTTTATGGTTTGTGTTTATCGACACTTCAACGTTTTCTATAATCACAATCCTTCAGCTTTCAATTTCGATATTATCGATGTTATTACATAATTGCAAAAAAAGCATAGTTTTTGCTTCGGGGGTTTACCCAAAAAACCACAATAAAACCCAACAGGTAAGGTGATAGATGGTAAAGTTCAACATTTGGAATATGCATTAATATAGGCCATGTTGATAAGCCTGAGCTTTTGAACAACGGTATATAATTAAGCCATCTATATTGAAAGTAAGATCTAAATCATTCTTGCCCCTCCCCCCCCCAAAAAAACATTTTTTTATCAACCAATTCGATCAAATTATTTTGTACAGAAAAGTAAGAAAGTGAAGAAAAAAATAACCGGTTTGCATAGTACGAATATCAATTGTGGTAATCTGCTCAATTTCTTCAGCTCATACACTGATCTTGGCACATTTGGAACTTTAAACTTGATCAAAAGTTCAAGGAGAAATAGGAAATGAAATGCATCAATCTATGACTAACACAGAACCTAGTATCATTATCATCAACTCTTCTCCTATGGTTAAGTCAGGCTGTTCATTCGCGCTCATTGGGATCCTCTTCGAAGGAAAAAAGGAGGGAACACAGTCAAGTCAGAAATGTCACTCTCATCAGAATATGATACGTCCCCCCATGGAATCCTCGGCGAAATTATCAGATAAATCTTCATTTCCAAAGTCGAGATGTTCTAGATGTTCTTCACAGCCTAAAAGAGAATATAACTATTTGTACATTTACTGACGGTATCTTATTAGAGATTTGGTGATAATATTAATGTAGCTTCTGTATATAAATGGCTTACGGATCAATCCGGAAAAACATTTTTTTAATTTTAATATATAAGTCTTATTACGTATCAACATTCTGGGCTATCAGCATATATTTCAATGCTAATATTCAATATATTTAAATCGCCGCAGGTGAAGCCGTCTACCACTAGAACTATCATTGATTGACCGAGACATGAGGCAAGTATTCATGTGATTAATTATAAAAATGTATATATCTCCCTTTTCTTCTTAGTCACGAACATGAAAACATTAAAAATACAGTATATACCAATGCGTTTCAAGTTACTGACTTATTTTCAATGGTGTCTAATGTACGTAGAAGTATAAACTTATAGATTTTGACGTTTTTAAGCGAAACTGGCGAAATTATCGGGTTAGTCCAATCGTTGTCGTGTCTAAAGAAGAAGACTCCGAAGTCAAATCGATGTGGATCGGTGTGCTCATGACGTGCTCATGATCCATTTCAGAATGGTAAAGGAATCCTAGTAATTGTTGACAATTTCAGCCGTTGTTGGTTTAAAGCTTGAGTTATGTCAAGCTTCATATGTGATTACTTGACCAAAGTTCTTGATGCCGTTCGGGCCATTCATGGTTATCCAGTGACAATATTATCGGATAATGATCAGTCTTTTCAATCAAAAAAACTCGCAGATTATTTCCAAGAGATCAAGGTCAAGCATAGGAGAACAACTCCGTTATGGCCTCAGGCAAATGGTGAGGTGGAGAGATAAAATAGGACCCTGTTGAAATTTTTGAGAATCACTAGCGCAAAGGGTTTTGACTGTGAAAGTGAATTATCCAAATTTTCACAGAACTACACCACATTGTGTCACAGGTATTTTCCATCTGTGTTGATTAAGTATTTCTGTTTCTGATGAAGCTAGAGATTATGTCTTTAAGGAAGTTTGGTCCATGCGTTGGGAGAAAAGGAAGGTTTGTACGATCACTAGTTTCTGCCAACAAAATCGAGCGGAGGACAACCTCAAATGATAGCCTGTATAAAAAGTTTTCCAACAAATATCATCTAAAAATTGATGGTCAACTGGTGTCAGTTTGCAAGAAAATGTTTTTAAATACGACTGGTTCGACAGACTGTTTCATAAGAACGTATTCAAAACGAGACTCGATCAGATCGTTGTTTCAACTTCTTATGTTTCGATCATCCAAAGTCCTTCCTCTCTTGGCCGCTCCAACGTCAGGAAATTCGTGAGCAACTGACCACCAGTTCCATCATATCACTGTCGAAAATCGACCAATAAGAAATACTTTAGAACCTAAATTTACTAGCCACCTTCACCTTTACAATTGTTATGTAGACCACTGCAAAAATATAGGAAATGTTGTTGTTTCTTCTCAAGTGTTTATGGATGAATTTCATGGTGCAAACTAAACCTTATTCCATCCTTGGAAAGATGAGCGCTGCCTTCAAGGAAGGAAATTGGTCCGAAAATGAGCATCTAAGATAATAAGATAATTCTAAGATAATAAAATAACAATCTAAGATGAGCGCTGCCTTCAAGGAAGGAAATTGGTCCGAAAATGAGCATCTAAGATAATAAGATAATTCTAAGATAATAAAATAACAATCTAAGATAATTCAAAGATAAAATTTTTTTATAGACACGTTTAGGCTTTGATCTTAGCATAGCACCTAAAGTCATGACCGCAATCGTTGAAGCAATATTGAAAAAGAATGAACTTATTGATAAAAACACTAGCAGTTACATTGATGACATATTCATTAATGAAGACGGCCGTAAAAGCTCAAGATGTTATTCGTCACCTGGAAATGTTCGGACTTAAATCCAAACCGGCAAAATATTTCGGTACATCTGAAGGAGTTCGCGTCTTGGGGTTGAAATTTGATGATGAAGGAAATTGGAAACGAGATGGGCGATCGCCAGAAATTAACAATGAGAAAATGACAAGAAGAAAAATTCATAGTGTTTTGGGGAAATGGACTTGACATTTACCTGTTTCTGGATGGCTTCGCACATGTTCAAGCTATATCCGATGTACAGCAAATGACGGCGTTCATTGGGATGAGAAAGTTAGTGATGACACAATGAGAAAGATGTTTGAAATAGAAAATAAATTGAGAAATAATGGCGATCCAGCAAAAGGTCGATGGACAGTTAATATGAATGGTTCAGTTAAAGTATAGGTTTACGTCAGCAACATTGCTTATGGAGTAGTAATTGAAGTGGACAATGATATCATAGGCATGGTGCATGTTCTGGTGATACGAATCATATAAATGTCAGTGAACTTCATGCAGATAAATAAGTGAACTTGATGCAGTTATTCGAGGCATAAATTTAGCACTAAGATGGGGATTTAAGAAATTCACGCTTCTCACCGACTCTGCAACAGTATATGGATGGATGAAATCAATTCTTCAAAAGACTCATAATGTGAAAATTCATGCAATCAATGAAATGTTAATTCGAAGAAGCCTAAACATTGTGAAGGAAATAATTTGTGAAGAAGAATTAACATTGGAACTTGAGAAAGTTTCGTCTACAAGAAACAAAGCAGATGTCCTATCTAGAGTTCCAAAAGACTGGTTGGTTGCTAAAACTATAATTTGTGGAGCAGCATACAATGTTGAAGCTAATGAAAAGAGCGTATTGAAAAATGACATCAAAAGTATTCATGAAAGAAACCATTTTGGAGTCAAAAGAACCCTTAAGCTGGCCAAAGAAAAATTTGGGTCACAAGTCTCTAAGGAAATGGTCAAAAAAAATAATCAACAATTGTGAGCAATGCAAACGAATTTGCCCTGCGCAAGAGACCAAATACCAAAAAGGTCATTTGGCCGAGAATAATAATTGGGAATGCTTATCGAGTGATGTTATTCATTACGAAGGTAAAGTTTTTCTTACAATAATTGACAACGCATCTCGTTATACAATTTGGAAATGTTTGCAAAAGGAATCGACGAATGAAATTTGCAAAGGTCTGAGTGAAGTTTTTGCAAGTATGGGACCACCAGAAAGATTACTATCAGATAATGGACAAGGTTTTCGCATTGAGCAGATGAGAACTATGTTGCCTCATTGGGAAATAAGTCACCAATTCAGCTATGCGTATCGGCCTCAGGGCAATGGTATTATAGAACGCTGCCATAGGACCATTAAAACCATTGCGTGTCAATCAAGCATATCAATAGCAGAAGCAACGTATTTGTACAATGTTTCGAGCTACGGTGACAAACTTTATCATTATGAGCTGTTATTCGGCGCAAAGTCTCGTATAAGAGAATTGAAAGTGATCATCCAGTCGTTATTCGAAAGCAGGATGAAAACGATGAAGAAATGGATGCAAATCCATATATAGTCCGGGAGCTAGCGTGAAGTTGTGCAGGGAACGAGGTAGTACATAAAATAAACTTTCACATAGCATAGTACACCTCTAACCTACTGCAAAACTTCGCGTCTGCCGGATCAGATCATTTGCTTTTCAGAAATAGAGAGGATAACACAATCCTGTGTATTTCCAGTGGTAAAATTGTGACATCTAAGGTGTTGACTCAATTTTTTCGAATTTTTGCTCATAAAAGTTATACATATTGGTATTTTGTTGAACTGGTTATTATAGAAATCATCTACAGATCATGATCTTTCAAATGGGCTGTCATTTTGTGACAGAGGATGAAGTAAAGTGTACAAACAAACACTTTTCGTTAAAGTATATCAACAATTTTCCTGAAATTCTATGTTAAAATTTGCAGTTGCACCAACGAAAAGTGTCTGTTTGTACACTTTACTTCATCCTCACGCTAGCTCCCGGACATAAAGTCGGAGACAATGTTTTCTTAAAAAGGACCTCACGTTGTGATGTTCCATGGAGTGGACCTCATAAAATGACAAAAATATATTCTGGTACATCTTTGGAGATTGACTGTGATGGTATTAGAAGGCATGTATCTCATGTGCGAAGAATTCCTGCACACCAAGTGGTTCAATTTCTTGATTCTATAATACACAAAGAATTGTCTGATTTCCGACAACATTTTTAAATTAGGCACACTTTCACACATGTTCGGAAATACTATATAACAGATTGATGAATTTTGTTTTATGTATTACTATCCTTACACTTAATAAATACCTGCATTTGCTAGGAACCTGCACGGGCTGTTTGAACATGATTATGATCATAATTCTTAATGAAAAGTATTGCCGTCCATTTTTTGTGATTAAATGTGCCAAGTAGTGTAGATGCATTTGTCAAAATTGATAACCGTTTATTTATTGACAAATGTTCAGGGCAATAACCGTTAAATCTAAAATAGAATAGGAAACATCAAATTTTACTAAACTTAATAGTGAATTTATGATAAAGCATCCACCCGATATGTATTTCCCAAATTTACAAAACAGTATATAGTTACGTGTTAGTAAGAATAATTTTATATTTCCTGAAAAAGCTCCCATTTGGTAGATACTGTATATGGGTATCGTCAGACAAAGATATAAAAAATCCGAAGCTACTGATTAACCTATCAATTATACAATTAATAATCGAGTTATCTTACATTACTGTATATCAACTAATATTAACACAATTAAAAAAATAGGCCTATTTAACATAAATTCTAAAAACATTCGTTGCAAGTGGCTTGACAAATTAATTCTAGAAAGAGAAGCAGTTGGTCGAATAGTCTGCAGGTTGTTATTTATCCAATCGGGTTGGATGCATAGCTATTGGTGCCAACTATAAGTTATTTTGTTGTAAAGGTGTTTTCTATAAAATCAGCTGTAATAATGTCAGCTGATTATTTTAAATTCACAGAATAAGTTCATCTAAGAGTTCAGTTATAACAACAAACCTAATCTATAGTGTTTTTTTAGAACTGAATGAAATAGAAATTGCACCTTTCTCGTCGTATCTTTCCCGGTAGTTTAGTTAGCAACGTCTTCAGCCCACCAATTCAGAATGACAAGGCAAGGACTGAATTGACGCATGACATTTACAAAGGACTTTTACTTTATTCAGAAGCTTTTGTGAAATACATAAAATAACCCTTTTCTTATTTTTTAAGGAAGTATTTCCAACAAAATGATGTTTTATGTATTAAAATTTCTTGTAAAAAATAAACAAAACATATTTGCTAGCACTTACTATACTGAGGACTACATCCTCCTGCTTCATTTCCTTCGACACTTGATCCGCAGCTAGCAAAAACGGTAGTTATTTCTTTGGCTGCATGCCTTCTAATTGTACGGGAGCTTGGCATTATAAATCCTCCATGTAAATTGTAATGATACACTTTTTAAACTTTAGTGGCAATAATGTGAGTAAAACAAAATACATGAAAATAATATATCTAGACTTTCTCATCCCAACTAAATTTTATAATATAATTTTCATATTATGTTTGTTAACTATTATCATAACCCTGATGATTACATTTCCCTATGCTGTAGACGAGAAACCCTGACATATACAAACAAGCGGCAATTACAGGCAATCCGCGAGCTGAAACAACGCCATTTTTTGGAAATTTCCTCAATTTTATGGGTTTAATACTTTGGTTTATTATTAAGGATCTATTTACAAAACCTATTTGGTTGACAAGAACTCGAGGTCGTCACTTGGCATTGATGATAGCTGCAGTTTTCGTTTAGCCGAGAAATACCGCGCTATAAGCAGCGGTAGTTTCCGGCAAGTGGATTCTCTGCCACCATGAAAATGTTTTGAAATGCCAATACTCGAAATAGTTATGTTTTGTACTGTGGAAATTGCTCAGAAAGCATTATTATTGACTAAAATAACTGTAATTAAGAAAATATAGAAAAAATAGCATTCAAAACATAATCAATTTTTTTCGCCGCTGATATACCGCCATGCCGCCGGTGGACCGCTAGCGGACCTCTAGACTTTTAACACTGGGTAACTGCCACATTTGTAATTTTCTTAAATATTGGTTTGTTTTCTTTGAAACCTGCTATTCTTGTGTATGACTTTTATTTTATTGTGAATGTATAAGTGAATTTGACTGATTTTCAATTTCTGTGAAATATAAACATTATTCTCTCTCTCTCTCTCATAAACACTATCTACTCAGACAAACTCCATGAAAGAGACATGTTTCTATAGATACGGCTTAAATCAGTTCTGTGGAAATATGGCCTGTATCCTATTCGTTCGTGCAAATATAACGCAAAAAATATTGCGAATGAAAGGATGAAAACGTACTCGTTCAAGTTAAATTACTGTGTTCGGTTACGGCGCGCATTAAACTCATCATGCGGATTTTTATTGAGTAGAATCTATAAATAGAATTTGGTGCCGGCGCGCTTTAATTCGGAAGGATCTATAAATAGATTTTGCTTCCGGCGCGCCGGCGCGCCTTAGTCTGGAATAATCTATAAATAGAATTTGGTGCCGGCGCGCGCTTGATGTAAAGATTCCAGTCAGGGTCGACAGTCCATTTTTGTAATCGGTAAAAGGCCCTATGTGTATGTTTGTTTCTAAAATACTTCGTATTACGCACGGACTAACGAGTCTTGGCAACATTGAAATGTCCCGACAACAGCACGCTGAAAATCCACTTTCTCACGTTCGATCAGACGACAATGCTGACTCATCACGAGCATCGATAAGGTCACCTTGATGAGAACGAAATCAGTTCAGCGTGATGTCTTATGGGAAGAGGTGCCTCCAGGCCGCTTTTACGTTGAAAATACCAGCTAAAAAAAGAAGAACATCAACATACATGCAAGAAATTCTGCAAGAAGCTGTTTCAACACGTACTACCTGGTGTGATCCTGATCCTGATGTGCACGTCTCTACTGCTACTGCCTCCGATCCTAATCCTGATGTGCACGTCTCTACTGCTACTGCCTCCGATCCTAATCCTGATGTGCACGTCTCTACTGCTACTGCCTCCGATCCTGATCCTGATGTGCATGTCCCTACTGCTACTGCCTCCGATCCTGATCCTGATGTGCATGTCTCTACTGATAGTGTCTGCGATCGTGATGTATACGTTTCTCCTGCAGCTGATGTGAGTTTTGATTGTCCTGATGCCATGACCTTTGATAGTGTTCATGTAGAACCTCCATGTAGTGATCCTGGCATTTCATCTGCTCATGGTCATAAACGCAAAATGTCGACTCTATCTAGACTGCATGGAAATGAATACCTAGGATATTCGTATGATAGTGTGTCAGGAGTTGCTCGTCAAGATACTATCAGATCATCACGACGTCTTGGAGTTCGATGTAATCATAGTCACACTCATAGTGCAAGTGGGTCTAGATCATGGTTGTGCAGTAGTGTATCAGATGAAAAGAGGTCTGAGCTGTTCAACGAATTTTGGAGTCTTCGCACTTGGGAGGAAAAGAGGATTTTTATCATGTCATTTATTGAGGCTAGGGAATCTGTAAGAAGGAGACCAGATGCTGAAGAAACAGATTCAGCAATGAAGGAAAACGGTTTTGAATACCATCTGAAATCAGAAGATGGAAGTCGCGTCAAAGTTTGTAGAGGCATGTTCCTTAGTACATTTGCAATTGGCGAGAAGCACCTCAGAGGTTGGAGGAAAGTCATCCACCCAGGAATTCTAGAGCAGAAATCACGGAATGATGCTCGAGCAGAAAGATTTCTAAGGCAGAGGAATTTATTGATAGTCTTCCTGCTGTGCCAAGCCTCTACTGTAAGGCATCCACGTCGAGAAAATATGTTGATGCATCTTTCAAGTCGTACGCAAACCTTCACTGTGCCTACATTAGATGGTGCGACGACAACAATTCCTCGCCAATCACGCGACAATGCTTCGCCAAGCTTGCAAAGAAAAATAATGTCTTCATTCACCATCCTCGAAAGGACCAGTGCGATAGCTGCTTGTCACACGCGGCCGGAAAATTGTCTTCTGAAGCATATTCTCTCCACATAGAGAAAGCGATGAAGCCAGAGAAGCAAAGAACCAGATAAAATCTGATGCCATGTTTTCCAATGGGAAAAAGCTGGCGATTACCATGGACCTGCAAAGTGTGTTGACATGTCCACGTAGTCAAGCCTCGGCCTTGTACTTCAAGCAGAAACTACAAATTCACAATATCACATTTTATGACATGGTGACTAGAGATGCCGATTTGTACGTCTGGCAAGAAGCGGAAGGACAGGTAACTGCCAATGAATTCGTTAGCTGCATTTATGATTACATTAAAGGACGAATTCAGGCATATCAGGTCATTGAAGAAGTTGGTTTGATCAGTGATGGATGTACTTATCAAAACAGAAATAAGGTGCTCTCGAGTATGTTATCTGATTTGAGCAAAGAGATGAAGATAGTGATTATTCAACTGATTCTTGAGCGTGGACATACCATGATGGAGGTCGATTCTGTCCATGCAACGATTGAAAGAAATCTGATCGATCCTCTTTATTCCCCATCTGATTTCTACACCTCAATGACAAATGCCAGGAGAGGAAATCCATATCGCTTACACATATGCGATCACGATTTCTTCAGAGATTTTGACAATCGTCCTTCAAACTTTAAGTCAATCCGGCCTGGAAATACTACCGGTGACCCCACTGTGCAAGACATACGCGGTATGCTCTGCAAGTGCGACGGATCCGTCATGTTTAAGTTGAGGCAAACAGAGCATTGGAAACTGCTACCCAGAAGACGAGGCGGGCCCAGTAATGAACTGTCAACCACTCCCCGACTCTATCATGAGAGCTTGGGTATTTCCAAGTTGAAGTGGGAGGACCTTCAAAAAATGAAGAGTATCATGCCTATGGACTACCACTCTTTCTATGATTCTTTGAAAGTGAGGCTTTAACGAATGTTTGTAAGGTATGACTCGTAGGCCTTGTGTGTGTTTGATTGTAGTGTCTGATGGTGCTTGCAGTGATGTTTCTGCTTCCTGATTCAAGTTTGATTTTGTTGAGAGCATTTATGATCCAATTTGAAAACCATGCGGCCTTGGTGGGACTGATAGGCCTACAACTTAGTTCAATGATAACTCTGCTGTGATTCACAGTTTGATTGTGTTCATTCTGTTATCATCATTGATGCTATTCTTCTAAAAAAACTTTTTTACAAACATATGTTTCCAATGAATCTTAGCGGGCATGCTTCTCTACAAAACCTATAAGTAGACTAATATAACTGTGTATGAGGTAGCAAAGGGACGGACTGCAATTTCAAAATTAGGACATGGTTAGAATTAGACTTTTGCCTCATTCTATGGCAGCTGTCATATCCTATTGCATAGGCCTACAGGCACTCATCATTATACAGTGGAATAAGCTTAGTTTAATCCGTATGTACTTGCCATGCAAGTTAGTGCACAATATGCAACAGATCACGCAAGGCTATTCTCTAGGCTACATGTAGGCCTACATACAATTGTGCCCATGTAGGACAATGTACATGTATGTAGCCTACATGTTTTCCATCCATCAGGATTTTACATGTAGGCCTATGATTGGAGGAACGAGTCAATTGTATATGCTTTTAATTGATGAAGTATTGGTATCATTGCAGAAACTATCCTTTGACAGGTTTAAAAGTCGTGTTAAGAGATGAAACTTGGCTATTTCACTTTTTCTTGTTATTGCGTTTTGTTTCAAAGAGATCGAATAAACGTCCTCCTGAAAAGTTGACTTTTTGCACATAGGCCCTTTTACCGATTCGCCGACGGTATATTTCCAAAAGTAATAGAAATCAAATTCACAGTTACATAATTGATACGACATAAAATGAAAGTTAGAATTCATCGTCTACATTAATGAAGAATGATCATCATGACATAAGCGCGTAACTTAAAAATCAGGTCCGTCAAACTGATTGTTTATGGGACAGTGGTGAATGGAAAGAGGGAAGACTTATACTTCTTCGTACGACACATAGGCACACAAGAATGCTTGGAAAAGTGCTTGTGTAACACATGGTTGCTGAAAGAGTCAATTGTTTTAAACAGCTTGCTACTCAAGTTTGCTCGCTTGTTAGCAAGGTTACTACCATTAGATGTAAAATTTGACATACCATATATCAACCTCATAGCACGATTTTCAACTCTGCAATTTTTTAGCAAGACCAACAAATATTCCTGAATACTTGTATGTGAAATGTACTTGTTTATGTATATCGAGGCGCTATACATATACGATTATGCTATCAATAATGCAGTTGAATACATGAAGTAAGCAAGCCATAAGCCACAGCCTTCATTGTGTTACGTTGCTTCTTAGTAATACTCGCACTTTTATTCGTGAAGTCAATGCTCACTGCCTGGAGTCGGATTCCTATCAATGCTCGAGTTGGATCAATGACATGATTCCGCTTCCCTCAATCAAAGAAATGGCCACCAAAATCTTGATTTTATGAAGCTCTAACTAAGGATGCAACGAATGATTTGAAGTCCGATTGGATTTTTATAGCATAAATGTCAATAACGTAGAAGTAATTTATGTGGTGCCGTCATATAGCTCTTCCATTGGGCATAGTAATGTTAATTAAGGTAAGTAAACATTATGTCAATATTTACGATTTAGTATGAAATTCATCTTACCACTCCTGTATCAATACGACGTACACACTACAATTCAAGGCCGAATAAGTTTGATAAACTTCTCTTGTGACCCCAGTCTTGTGTTCCTACCGAATGCCATTAGTTTCTGATTAGCCATTTGGATACCCAGGTGATCTTGAAGTAAGCGTTGTATAGATAGGTAGACTGTCTTCTCAGGATAATTAATTGAGCGAACGTTGGAAATGTCTCGTCATGACTTCTACTTCATTTCCATCACTGGCTCATTCGCCAAATGATGCATTAGTTCAATCAAAAACACAAATATTTCAAACATAGGGAATTGATTTGTAATTATATAGAGTGGAAGCTTTCCCAAGTCAGATAGAAGACTTTTATGTTCTACCGCGAGATCTTTCGGCTTACATCGTAGGCCATTCTCAAGCGACTGCACTGTATTGTTGAATCAACGATTAACAAATCTCACATGAAATCACAGCGATATCAGACGGATTGACACTTACATGATAGCAAACAAAAGAAAAGAGCTGTTAACATCTGAGCTCTTTTCTTTTGTTTGCTACCATGTAAAGTGTCAATCCGTCTGATATCGCTGTGATTTCATGTGAGATGTGTTAATCGTTGATTCAACAATACAGTGCAGTCGCTTGAGAATGGCCTACGATGTAGGCCGAAAGATCTCGCGGTTAGAACAGAAAAGTCTTCTATCTGACTTGGGAAAGCTTCCACTCTATATAAAAACACAATGTTTTTGACGGTGTAATTTGAGTTTGCGTCATAGAAAAATACGCAGCATAATTGCAAAGCTTGATGTCTGCACATTCAGGGGATGGAAACTTGTTATGGAGCTGTGTATGTCTGAATAGGCAACCATGCACCATTCTGCTTAACCATAAGAAAAACATGTTTTATGCATTTTACTAGATTTTCTTTTCTACTTCCTTATTCAATGTGAAATTTGAATTCATGACTTTACTTCTATGCTTAATTCCTTTTATCTGATGATGGATGCCGAATAGCAACCGAAAAGAATTATACCTTTAATTGAATTATTGCACCATTAAAACCTTAGCTCTTCCTCATCCATTAAAAGTAAAATAAATGACTAGCCAAGACATCTTCAATCTTAACAATTGATATCAGCTTCTACAAGCATACTGATTATAATTACACAGTGAAGAAACTCGAATGTTGCATTATCTTGTTTTATTTATAATTTCATTTTTTTAATGTTCATTTTTATAATTTTTCAATTTTGCTTCCGTATTCAAGAGTTTGCAATTTTTCCAGCAACTGGGGTACTGAGACAAGTGAAGAGGAACCATATCACAACGGCAATTCTGATCCCAGAGGATTTGGTAAGTTATTGACTTGATTTACAATGGTATGTATTATTTATGAGTAGCGGATAGTACTGTGTAATTTGTTCTATTAGGTCGCTTTTAATGCTTATCTTTAACTGATAGCGCTCAAAAAAGAACATTTTGCTGTCTTACAGACTCTCTGATTCCCTGTTGCTGTTAGAGAGAGTTCTTTTCCTATGTATATTACGTTTCTTGGATATTGCAGGGCATATTGGTATCGTTGTTCCTAACGTGGAAGCCGCTTGTCAAAGATTCGAAAAACTGGGAGTGAAATTTATAAAGAAACCTGATCAAGGTAAGTTTTTCACATCATTTCAAGTTAATTTCTAGATCATGACACGCATTCTAAATTAGTTTTCCAAAACATGCGTTGAGTAATGCTACATTCTTCTATCTGCAAAAACTTGTAGTATAATTGATAAAACTGCCGTTAAGAGGAAGATGATGATTTTGAACATTATGAAAAACATAACAATGCCTGACAATCATATTTGATTAGCCTATTGGGCAATGTTCTGTATCAGCTACATGGACATTATATCATTTGTGCATCAATGTCGCACATAATTTCAGTGAAAATTGACGTGAAGACATTTAATCTATAGACATGTTGGTTGCGCTTGCGCATAGTTTCATAGTATGAGTGTCAATCACAGTAACATACAGTATAAGTATTTTTCCCAACAAATGCAGAATGCAGACCTGCCAACTGTCACGGATTTTCCGGGACAGTCCCGGATTTTGGAGCTGTCCCGGATGTCCCGGAAAAGTTAAAATGCTGTCCCGGATTTTGAATTTATTAACCTAAGATGAATTCTAGATCGTTTAAGAACGCATATTTCAAAAATTTGCGCTGCGCGCGCAATCCTAAGATAAGGAAACATGCATGATGATGAAGTTTGCGGATTTCTTGGTGGCATTGTCTTTTCACGCTGATGTCTTTTATTAATCATTTTGCAGCCCGGATGTATTTCCTTCTATCGAGTTTAAAAAGGTTTTTAAATTCATTGCACTGCATCCTAGATAAAAGCGTCCGTAGCCTTGATCTTAAGAGTTTGGTTTCTCGAACCAATGGGTAGGAATCTGGGTAGGACTATGGGTAGAACTATGGGTAGGAATCTGAATTTAACCAACGACAGATTTAACTGTTAGGATTTCAAGAGTTGCTCTATATCGAAATGTTTATTCATTCGATCATTTGCCATCATAATCGACAAAATTCGCCAAGTCTTGTAGACCTTTAGTTTAACATTTTTTATGGTCCACAGTTGCCTTGCTGTTATGAAATAGACGTATTTATCATTTATACAAGCATGGGATTTTTCCGGCTATTCCGGCTTTTTGAAATCATTTTGATAATTTCGTTTGATAAGCAAAATATGCTAGTCTCTGTGGAAATTTTCGGTTGGCTTCACAAAATCGGCGAAAAGAACAAGAACATCGTCGTCGCATTCTGGATGAAAAGAAGTCTACTCTGAACTTGCATTCATTAGATGTAGTGTCAAAAGCTGCGTCAAAGAAAATGTCTTCTAAAATACTGAAGCGTGCCTTGAAGAAACACACTTCTTCCCTTGCTAAGCGTCCTAAGATTTCTAACTAGACCCACTTTTTCATATACATTTGTACCTACGTACCTACTATGAATTTCTACTGCTCATCTATGTACATGTAGGTTCTTACTTGATTCGATTTTTGTACATTTAACATATTCTAAATTGTGTAAATACCCATGTATTTTAATTATTATATTAAGTCATATAAATAGTTAAAAAGTAAAGACCTGTGTTAAATATTAAGCCTTTTAATTAGACGATTTCTAGGCTTTCTGGGGAATTATAACCTCAAAATTTTTTGCCGCTTCGCGGCAATTATAGGCTCGCTAAACGCTCGCCATGCGCCGCTGATTCAGCTACTCTTTAAAAATCCGGCTTTTTATAATTGGTTCAATCCCATGCCTGTTTATAAATGATATTTTTTCTACTTTTGATTCCAAATCATAAATGGAGTTGAAAAGCTGATGAAATGGGGTTGCTACTCGACCATTTTGGTAATACCGTAATACCCCGCATATAGGACGCACTTTTTTCTTCAGAAGTTGACCTAGAAGCCCAGGTGCGTCTTATCCATTGACACCTTTATTATAAAAAAATAATGCATTTATCAAAAATCAAAAATTTCCTATAAACATTTCATACTTGCAATATTTGTCAATATTTATCAATATATCAATATTTTTGACTGACAGGATGAGGGAGTCATGAATCAGCACACACTGCGATCGTAGCAATTGAATGGAGATGACTTAACTTAATGACACCGTTTCTATAAAAAATAATGGAAATTAAGGATTAAAATTAGGATGCGTCCTATACGCAGGCACACAGTCTTTCCATCGCTTTTGGGTCAAATATTCACTGCGTCCTATACATGGTATCGTCCTGTACGCGGGTAGTTACGGTAATAAAATTTGTCCCGGATTTTCATGTTTCAAGGTTGGCAGGTCTGAGAATGAGAAGCTCCGCAAAATTATAGATAGCCGTCTTTAGGAAATCGTTAACCTTAGCACTATACTATCACATGAATCACATTCAGCTTTATGGGAAGAGAAGTTCAACCCTCAGACGTTGCATGTCTAACAAACGTAGTGCATCACGTGGACTGCCAACATAACTCAGGGTTATCTTTCTCAGTTGTTGCGTTCACTATGCCATTGTCTTCATGAAATTGTTGTTGTGATTGACATTGTGCTAATTGTGACTGATTGGCTACCACTATGTTCGTACTTAATTTACAACTATTACTCACGTACAGTATAATCCCGTTGTAACGTACACTCTTGGGAATGATAAAAATGTCCGTTATATCCAATGTACGTTCAAGGGTAAGGCACTTTTCCATTTATAATCATCTAGGACTACTTTTATGTCATCGCTTTTCACATTTTCTGAATAAAGTAAGTTATTTGGTAATATTACTTTTGATAATTATGATTAGAAAATGCATGTTGATAGCATGCAAAAGTCAATTACAACTCACTTGCATCCAAAGTTACCAATAGAAATTGCTGGTGTTACTTTGCATACTGCATTCAAATTGTTGTAATTGAATAGAATAGTGTAGTCTCATCTGCCTTAAATAAATTACATGACAAATAGTCAGCCAGAATCGCAGGCGACACTTACACATCGAAATATGAATGAGAATATTTGCAACTGTCAGGAATTGAGATAAACAAGCAAATTTGTACGTTATTTTTTCATGGGAGTGAAATTTCTGTCCGTTATATCCAATTGTACGCTATAGACGTGTTCGTTATAACCGGAGTATTTTATTATTATTCAGATAGGATATTTTGCCGGGAATATTTTGTGTGTACGTTATAGCGGGATTATACTGTATTTCAGAGTCATCTACTAGTATAAGCTTACTCTTACTGCTAATAGGATACTCTGAAGATACTTACACTCCGTCCAGAACTCAGAAAGCAAACTCAACCGTTTGTTATGTCCATTTATATCTATGATGACACAATTTCTCAAAAAATATGAACTCTGTGCGCAAGATCAAAAGCAGCCGGTCTCAGCCTGCGGCCAGTTTCCATATCCTGTTAGCATTAAAAAAAATTCACATTGTGTCCTATCATCTGTTCCATAATTGCTAGTGGAAGTTCAGAGTTCATATTCAAACCGTTGACCATTTTCACATGTTAGTGTTTGACTTTTTTCTATCGTGATGTTCCTTAAAATGTACGGTACTTAGTGCAAAGAAATTTCATCAAATGAAGAGCTTTGCTGTCTTAGAAGTCATTATCAAGCTCATGCAATGCAAATCAATGCAAAGTCATTTGTAATCATATATTCCGGATTTCCATTGATGGTTATATAAAGTAGCATTCTCAGGGTGGCCAACATCATGCAAAAACCTGAAAAATTGGGTTAGACCTGCAAAAATCATGTAAATGTCCTGTAAAATGGCAATCGATTCTGCCAAAAGTCACCTTAGTCAAAAGAAGCAGTATTTTTAAATTATCTTCCTCTGGGAATTATAATGCTTGTTGGGCTGATTTAGCGTTTCCTGGCTCTGATACAAATACCTGCGACTGTACCTGGGATCTTAACTATATTGAGCAATTCTAAGACGACAGTTGTGGCTAAGTAAGCTTATTTCGTCTTGACAGCTAGGGATATTTTGGACAACACCGTTTATCAGATAAATCACTTCTATCAATCATTAACATGGAATCATCGATTCATTAATTAAACTTCATATGTCATCTCTTCATTTAACTATTTGCCAATTTGTGTTGGTACTTAATTAACTTTATCTTCAGATGGCACACGTACGAGCATGAAACTGCAATCGAAAATTTCTTGATGGAGTTTGGAATTGTACATTGTCGATTATTGTTTTGGAGGATGCCGAACCCATTATTGTAAGGGAAAACTTGGTAATTTTCATCATGTAACATTTTTGACCAGCAAGCACCGCTGCGCTGGTCATGCCTCATGAGCAAGAAATTTTTTATTTTTGATCTCTATACAATTTTCACTCAAATATATGTACATTAGTTTAATAGCACGTATAACAACTTAGATGGAATAACATAAATAAAGTCTTGGATATCTAGTAATATAATGAATTGACAACGTAAACCAATTCGTGGTCTTAACCAGTTGTATCTGGTCAAAACGCTCGATGAAAATTACCAAGTTTTCCCTTAATAAGTTGTAACACCACTAGAAATCAGTTATTGGAACTGTCCATCAACTGAAGTGCTTAATAAATCATTACTAAATAATCATACAAATTTCTTAAAAATCCTTCAAAAATCATGCAAAAAGTCCTGCAAAATTGAAATTGGAAATCGTTAGACACCCTGCATTCTTCTGTGAGTAAATTTAAGAATTTCTTCTTTGTGTTTAACCCTACGATTTGCAAAAATTGTAGAGCTGCATGACCTCCACGTAGTAGTTTAGTAGGCCATGGTTCGCGCAACTCTCGGTGAAAAGTGACCGTAAAATTCCGATTGCGGTTATGAATTGCGATTCCAATCATAGAGTAAGTATATAGTAGTAATATCACAGAATTTAATGCTTTGTTTATCTGCTTCGGTTTGCTAGAAGTGTGATTCATACGAAATTGACGGCACATCGAGAAACCTATTAAGTGGGGAAAGAGGAATTCCTAATACCTTAAAGAGATAGAAAAAAGTCATGCGTCGCTTGTGGATTAATGTGAGTTCCAGCAAAGTGCTTCGATCGCCACAATTCCTTCAGATTCGAAGAATTCAGATCATTGCGCACAAGTTTTCTCCATAATGTTGGCCCTTCCGATCATTATTAAAAAGTAGCAGGCGTACGAAAATTAGTTCACTTGATGTTTGCACATCCTCTCCTCGGCATTTCTCACTGTATAGTGCATACACTGAATCGAATGCCAGCCAGGCGATGTGTGTTTTAGTGTGTGCGAAGTGATATGACAGCACGCACGCATCTCTCACTAGCTCTGGTGTCCTTTTCTGACAGCTTATTGTTTGCCATTTCCAATAGCAAGCGATACACGAACTATCCATTCGAGAAGGAGCAAGTTGTCTAATTTTGTGATGTGCCATTTCGATATTAAAATTAGATATGATTCTTCCTTTCTAGGAAACCGAAGACACGTGCAGATGAATCTAATTCTGCGAGTAATATACTTACTCTATGATTGCAGTTATAGAGTTAAGCTATGAAATACTGTTGTAAATTATTGTTGTTCAAGTGAAACATTAATATTCGAGCATCATTTTTCAGGTAAAATGAAAGGACTGGCTTTCATTCAAGATCCTGATGGATATTGGATCGAGATACTTAACCCTGACAACATGGTGAAGATAACCTAAAGTTGATTGAAATGATCTCGGATTTAACTGTTTCACTCACTGAGCATGATCACACAGCTCTTCTTCGATGATATTGACTTTCGAATATATAAATATACTGTGCCATTTCAATCTATTTTCTTTTCTCAATCACGCACATATCAGACCAGCATGAACATTGCAATTCGATTTCCGACTGGACTACCATTCATATTTGAATGTTGCGTGTAAAACTGTCAAATGCCAATACTATACTGCGAAACGATAAACCATTCGACAGTCTACAAACGCTGACGATAATAACCTAGATAAGATCTATTCTTCATTCAAATGATTTTCCTATATCGATTTCTCTATGACTTCATCATAGTCAATTAGTTATGCCACAAAATTATTAGACCGATGGGCCTAATAAATGAGTATGTGACTCGAAGTAACATTGGTCGCAAGTAAAAATTTAAAGTAGTTTATGATCCTATTCATCAACAGACCAGCGCTTATTCATTCATATGCGGACAGTCTAAGGAATGAAACTCTGAAATAGCATTACATGATTCTCATCTAAATCTACGCATGAACTCGCACAATTCAAAAAAATTGACGCTATTCAAAATGCACTTCTTGAACCAGGGATGCGGAGTCCTATCATTTTGATAGGACTCCGGCGGTTGATAGGACATCGGGTGGCAAGTACATACAGCCTAGTTTTTTTTTGAAAAACTGGTAACCTACATCATATATCATTACAGCTAGCCTGCCTGAACATCTTTGGTGATCATAGCTGTATCAATTATCAATAATTTTTTTTATGATAGTTTTTCAAATGTCGCTTTAAGTTGGATGCATGCGACTCAGCTCCTCGACCCATCTTGTTGATGCGTGCTTCACACAGTTTTTCTCCAGTCTCTACCAGGCAGGAAAATCTTCCATCCTTCTCCGAAAAGTATGAATACACTTTCGATTTTAATATGCGCTTTCGAGGAGCCATCACACACGATTAACGTGAGGGTAAGAGGTTGCAAACTATAGTATTTTACTTTTGTCTCTGATGTGACCTTTGGTGCGTAGGTCTGATCGGAGGCTAGGAAGGCTTGTCTTCTCTACTAAGTCACCGAGTGAAAAGACAATCCTTTTACATTATCACGGTTCATTCCCTCAAATATTACAAGCTTTGCATGCAGCAGTGTCTCTGTACTTTTGTTTGACGGAGAAAGTTGACATCAAGATCCTGACAGCAATGCACGAGGATAAACAATTTGTTTGGATAATTGGAATTCCCAGGGATTGCAATTCACCTAAGAAAAAAACCGGAAAATCGGGAAAAACCAGGGGTTGAATGCATAAATTTGAAATATTTACATTAGATTAATTTCGCAAAAAAACCGGAAAATTGCGATCCCTGCCTGCTCGACTCAGCTGAGAGCAGTGTAGCCTGCCAATTGGAAGTTACTGCTAGGATTTGCTTATCAACTCCTAGTACAGAGTATCGGATGCATATAAGATTCAAGTTTTTACAAATCATGCCTATCACATGTTAGTGTTGACACAAAAATTCAATTTTTATCACGCTGTAGAATCGTAGTCTAACCTGTATAAAAGGGCACTGAACAATGACTTAATTATATTATAATTCAAACTATGCTATTTAAAATCGAAAAAAGAACAAACAAGAAGTCAGCCCACAAGTGTATTTGAAAACAAAATCCTTTACATAAAATATGTACAAAACGATCAATTTCAGTCTAATTACAACATCGTACTAGTGGTCCTTCGGTTTCTACAGTATACCAACCTATTAGTCACAATAGATAAACAAATCAACGACATACTAATACTGTTCTTTTTCGAAACCTAAGGAATGGACCTTAATTGAGATTTTGTCTGCAAATGAACACAGATGACACGAAAAACAATAGTCCATGTTTCGAAATCAGTCCATAAATACCACTGAAACAGTCCCGTTTCCGAAAGTACCTCGAAATCACATCATATGCTCTGGTGTTCATCGTGAAATTAGATCGACTAGTACCTCAGCCACGCTATGTGAAGAAGTTACCATTCAGGGAGTGTGGATAGTTCATCACATGATTGGGAACAGAGAAGTAGCAACAGAAGGCCGCCTAAAACAGTTTCAATTGCCAACCATTTCAATTCATATTGAAGACGTTTGTTCTGCTCACTCATTAGTGACTGCATCCTTCTGACTATCGAATCGTTCCAGTCGACGTCTACGAATTTCGGCCATAGGATCATCTGATTCAGCAGCCACATCTGCAACAAATGAAAATGTCAAATACAATTAAAATTTTATATCACCTGAACATCGACCAGTGACAAACAGGACCTTGTACGAACATCAGGGTGGCGCCCGAGCCCGGGAATTTTGTTGGGGCCCGGGAATCGCCCTTAAATTTTAGCGAAATAGTCAATTAGCCCTTAAATAACCCGGGAATTCCATTTCGTGACTTTTATCTGTAAGTTCAATGAGCAGAATTTCTTGATTTCAACTACTATCACTACTATTATTATTAAGCACACTATTTGACTGCGAATCTTGATTAATACAATCAAGTAACTATGTACAACATCTGAAGGGAATATTCATGACAATAAATTTGCTTCATTTCCACAGACATCACTGTCAGTGATATCTGTGAGGTGATGGCTATGTCGCTTATAGTGAAATCGCTAAAAGTTTTCCAAATAAGTGCAGCAATTGTTGCATTCTATAAAAGCAATTCCGTGGCTATTCACAATACCTTCAAATCGTGTATGCGATTGGGTTGACTATAATTCGTACATACAAGTATAAAGTCGCAGTCAATCGACAGAGGTCGCAAAAATCGTTTTGATTTTCGTGTTTCATAATGCGCTTGCATGCAGACTCGTAATATGACAAACGATGCAACCTCTAAATACTTTCTAAAAAGTCATATCTAAAAGACTATTTATCTTACGTTGTCAATTTCATTGGTTGAAAGACATTTTACAGCAGCACAACTTTTTTAGCAGTAAAATATCTGAATAATGGTGAAATAATCGCCCAATTATACACTGTAGGTTATTTATGTGCCTATATCCACACCAAGTTGAGGATGATATCAGTCCAAAATCATGCCAACAAAATTCATTAACGCTGCCACTGAAAGAAAGTTCATCAGAGTTTTCCTTGATATTTCGAATACAAGTCAATGGCTAAGTTAAGTGACTGATGAGTTCGAAAACCTCACACTAAATCATGACAGGAAGCCCACCCAAACCAATGGGGATAATGTACAGAACACTGCTTCCAAAAATCGTGGTCTCTAAGGAGTCGTTCTCCGAAGCTCAATGCCGGAGCTTCTACCAGCGGCAAAGATTTTGCTCTCTGTTCCGGTCCAGACTGTACCATAAACGCGAAAAATAAGTCAATAAGTATTGTTTTATGTAACTTATCAAGTAAATTTTGTTAGCCTTTCCCATATGCCTATGAAAAAGGCCAAGTTATCTCAGACCTGTTCTGTCGGTTAACCGCAACATACACGCATGTATGTCGCACAAAGTGTACCACATTACTAATCGACGGTCAATGAAAATATTTCAAGAATGCGGGATTGACTAATAGCCTATTGAAAATTCAATGACATTATTTGGCCTAAAATAATCAGAGCTATAAAAGAATGAACTTAATTAGGCCTACACATTTCATCACGCATTTAGGCCTTTATCAGGCCTTTATTTAGTGGCCTGTAACCCGTGATCTATCTACGAGATCTGATTGATTTTCCAACGATAGAAGGAAATTTTTCGTATTTTCGAATGATCAAAAAAAATGTGCATAATATTTAATTTTCTTCAACTGATTCATGTAATTTTTGCAACTTTTATCATATATTTTTTGCTTTTAGTCAATTTTTCAGAATTCAACTTTCAAACATGCAAGGCTGAAGTAGCTGACTTTTGAGACGTGATATTTTCAAAAACTGTGCACTCTCAATAAATTAGCAAACATCTTTAAGATTTGTTATCGACACGTTTTGAATAATATTTCAATAAACACCAATTACAAGAATCTGACGGAATTAGTTATACATTGTGAAGGAGAAGAAAATTGAATAATTTGCTGACGAAGAATGCAAAGTCACAAATTGAGTCAAATTAAACCAGATGAATAAACTTCTGCCATGGTTTAATCCGATGGTGATGTCTTCAACACGGAGGTAGCATCACTGTGTTGCATTGTCATGTGCTGTCCTTTGAATCAAGAAATATCGAGACCTTGATTCTGCTGTGTTATACCTGACTTTGCTGGAAGCATCACACACTAACTTTATAACTGACGGTTACCATGCGTCCTTTGTTTCTACGCAAACTGATACAAAGAGGTAATGCGAAGGAATTCTTCTGGCCTTCACGGTCCTCGTCTATTGTGGCAGTTTTTCTGGTTTCTTTTGTTGATATTTCTTGCTAACTTGGTGTCATCGTGCTATTGCATTAACATGTGCATTTTGATATCATGGCTTCCATCATGGTTGTTGCTTCTCATTTGTTGCTTCAACTTAACGTACTTGAAAATTTCAATTCCACTAAGTACAACTTTCTAGAATTTCATGAATCAGATGATGACAATGAAGTATTTTTTGATCGTAGTAAAGTTCAAGAAATAAACTTTTCCATCGATATGAAATCATTTAGATCCCATCCGTAGTCCACGAGCTAGGTCACTGAGGAAAGATATATGTTTATAAGCTGAAGAGCCATCGCTCACAGAATTCACAAATTTTGAAAAATGAGAGCGGTAGAGTCAAATATCATTCATTATCTAGCACAATTGGTGGCAAAATTCAAGGTGGAAATGTCTCAAATTTAATTATGAAAATAGTTTAAAGAAGTGTCCGGATAATTTTTTATCGGTGTAAATGGAATAACATCTGGTCAGTATAAAAAATAGCGCGAAAATTCGATGAAACAGCCCGTGAATTTGAAGCTGGAAATCTGGCCGCCACCCTGGAACCTCACACTAAATCATGACAGGAAGCCCACCCAAACCAATGGGGATAATGTACAGAACACTGCTTCCAAAAATCGTGGTCTCTAAGGAGTCGTTCTCCGAAGCTCAATGCCGGAGCTTCTACCAGCGGCAAAGATTTTGCTCTCTGTTCCGGTCCAGACTGTACCATAAACGCGAAAAATAAGTCAATAAGTATTGTTTTATGTAACTTATCAAGTAAATTTTGTTAGCCTTTCCCATATGCCTATGAAAAAGGCCAAGTTATCTCAGACCTGTTCTGTCGGTTAACCGCAACATACACGCATGTATGTCGCACAAAGTGTACCACATTACTAATCGACGGTCAATGAAAATATTTCAAGAATGCGGGATTGACTAATAGCCTATTGAAAATTCAATGACATTATTTGGCCTAAAATAATCAGAGCTATAAAAGAATGAACTTAATTAGGCCTACACATTTCATCACGCATTTAGGCCTTTATCAGGCCTTTATTTAGTGGCCTGTAACCCGTGATCTATCTACGAGATCTGATTGATTTTCCAACGATAGAAGGAAATTTTTCGTATTTTCGAATGATCAAAAAAAATGTGCATAATATTTAATTTTCTTCAACTGATTCATGTAATTTTTGCAACTTTTATCATATATTTTTTGCTTTTAGTCAATTTTTCAGAATTCAACTTTCAAACATGCAAGGCTGAAGTAGCTGACTTTTGAGACGTGATATTTTCAAAAACTGTGCACTCTCAATAAATTAGCAAACATCTTTAAGATTTGTTATCGACACGTTTTGAATAATATTTCAATAAACACCAATTACAAGAATCTGACGGAATTAGTTATACATTGTGAAGGAGAAGAAAATTGAATAATTTGCTGACGAAGAATGCAAAGTCACAAATTGAGTCAAATTAAACCAGATGAATAAACTTCTGCCATGGTTTAATCCGATGGTGATGTCTTCAACACGGAGGTAGCATCACTGTGTTGCATTGTCATGTGCTGTCCTTTGAATCAAGAAATATCGAGACCTTGATTCTGCTGTGTTATACCTGACTTTGCTGGAAGCATCACACACTAACTTTATAACTGACGGTTACCATGCGTCCTTTGTTTCTACGCAAACTGATACAAAGAGGTAATGCGAAGGAATTCTTCTGGCCTTCACGGTCCTCGTCTATTGTGGCAGTTTTTCTGGTTTCTTTTGTTGATATTTCTTGCTAACTTGGTGTCATCGTGCTATTGCATTAACATGTGCATTTTGATATCATGGCTTCCATCATGGTTGTTGCTTCTCATTTGTTGCTTCAACTTAACGTACTTGAAAATTTCAATTCCACTAAGTACAACTTTCTAGAATTTCATGAATCAGATGATGACAATGAAGTATTTTTTGATCGTAGTAAAGTTCAAGAAATAAACTTTTCCATCGATATGAAATCATTTAGATCCCATCCGTAGTCCACGAGCTAGGTCACTGAGGAAAGATATATGTTTATAAGCTGAAGAGCCATCGCTCACAGAATTCACAAATTTTGAAAAATGAGAGCGGTAGAGTCAAATATCATTCATTATCTAGCACAATTGGTGGCAAAATTCAAGGTGGAAATGTCTCAAATTTAATTATGAAAATAGTTTAAAGAAGTGTCCGGATAATTTTTTATCGGTGTAAATGGAATAACATCTGGTCAGTATAAAAAATAGCGCGAAAATTCGATGAAACAGCCCGTGAATTTGAAGCTGGAAATCTGGCCGCCACCCTGGAACATATAAGATAAATAAGGAAGATTAAACTTTACAGCTCTGATTACAAAAATGATTCCATTGTAAGAAAATAAACCATGAAATAATAATAATAATTCGTCTACTTTCATTCCGCCTCACAAAAAGTTTCAGGCAGCTAAATATTATTGCATTCCATGGACCTATTACAAAAGAAAAAAGTTTGCTTCAAGTTTTTAAAAAATGCAAGTGAGGATGAGCGAATATTATGCGGCAACGTACTTCCTCCCATAGTTCCGAAAACAGAACGACCATGTCTCACATTTGACGTTCTTTTTTGAGATAAGGACACGTCATCCTGACGTCTAAAGCCAGGTCACATTGATTGATAGATGGTTAGATCTTTGGCTAAGTGATCAGGAGCCATCGCAACCCTCACACTGAACATAGACAAGGAGAACCCCGGTTAGCATTATGACGATCGATATTATTCTAGAGCACTTGCTTCACAAAGGGGGAATAAATATGGGAATAAGTGGACCACAAAATTCCTGATTTCGAAGAAATTGTGAGTTTCAGTTGTATGTGCAATCAAGGATCCGTTTATTGCAGTCGATGTACGTTTCTTCAACCCATGATATTCTTAGAACCATTCTTGAGACACTTTCAGCTGGACAAGCAAATTATTCATTTCTTATGCGAATTCCGCATGATATTACTCACAGACAATTGAATAGAAATAATGCGCGATTTAAGTTCAGCTAAGAAGACAGTTAAATATCGTTATGTGAGAGAGGATGCCATTTAGATGTGCTACATATTTAAGGAGTTTCATTGTTTTCATTAAATTACCAACTACCGAGTCGAAATTTACAAAGATGGTTTCTTCATTTTATCAAGTCGTCATGGTATAAGAATAATCTGAACAAGACCAAGATCATGCACTGAGCATACCAGCATGATCGCA
Source organism: Prostheceraeus crozeri (assembly GCA_907163375.1). Classification (NCBI taxonomy): domain Eukaryota; kingdom Metazoa; phylum Platyhelminthes; order Polycladida; family Euryleptidae; genus Prostheceraeus; species Prostheceraeus crozeri. Next base: position 29,475 of record CAJQUW010004936.1, read on the forward strand.
CACAGAAGGATGCAGGTTTATTCTGTGAGGTGCATGCAGACGAGGCGTGTGCAGAAACTTGACCTACCATGTTGGCTTCGAGAGATGAATTCATAACAAATATTTAGGGATTACAGGTGCATAGAGATTATCCCAAATTCAGATGTACGAAATGTCGCTGCGCGGCCGCTCTCCCGGTAGCGACAACTCATGTCCAGGTTGACCAAAATCAGTGTGAAGTGTGATTTTTTTATCTCGGAGCCATGTTCGGTGAAAGGTGGCTCAAACAGGTAACTGCAGTAATACTATCACCACGAGAGTCATGAGTGCATGACAGAATTTTCGAAAGATCCTTCCCATCCTTTCGAACAGCAGTATTCCGTTCAGAACTCGAGCTATATTTTCAACACGTGTACGTAGTGTGATGGTTTATACTAGTGGGACGTGGCAAACCACTATGGAGAACCTTGATCGTTTGAGTCGTAGCGACAGTGCCTTGACCAGATGGATTTGTTCAAAACGACTGATCGGGCAACATCAAATCACATTTGGAGACGGTTTGGCATACATCAATTGGAGGCAGTCATTCGATGGGGTACACTCCGTTGTAGCCATGTGCGAAGAACGCGAAGACGAGACTCCTGACCTAAGAAAGCAGTGCCTCAGGTTGAGGGACCCAAACCAAGGGGTCGGTCGAAGAAGAGGTGGTGCGACAAGGTGCGGGCGCATCGACGTTGCGTGAATAATCGCTATCGGGGAAAAGCCACGGGGGGAGAGTAGATAAAAAATCGTGGAGTGAGTCAATACTATGCAATATGCATTTCAAATTCTATTGTTAAAGATGATAGGGTTTAAGCAGAGTTGTCGTAAAGAAGGCTCAGCAAGCAAAAAAGACAATACAAAAACAAATAAAGCGAAAAAGTCAACACCATCTGCACTACTTCCTCACGAAACGACACCTCCCTAAGACAACGAAAATCCGCCATTTTCACCACTGGAAAGTATGCCACACCTCCGCTCACACCATCACCCAACGTGACAGCCGGGTCGGCTTGCCTAGCACACAGACAAAGCAACAATGTCATTGACGTACAGTTCATAACATCTTGATAACAGTTCATACGTCGAACTAACAGTCGACAGACGACCACGCAAAACATTTGCACAAAACTCCGCACCAACTCTGCCATTTTGAAAGAATATCTACACAGCAAAACAATCATTCTGTTCATTCTCCTCCTCCTTGGCCTCTCTGCAAATCAAAACCGCACAATAAAGAAAATGTCTACTCTTTTACACATACTACACTCAACTCACAATAGGACCGATGGGTAGCTCCCGTCGCGTGTGAGAAGCTCATCCAAATTAAATTTCAATCAGAATTTCCACTATCTGATATTTCATATAATGTATATATAATGAGTGATTTGGCAACATACTCGCATCGTGCAGCAGGGCTTACATGCAAAGTATGATATTAATTAGTTAACATCATTGGTTTACATATTAGATGAATTTGGACATCATGACATCAGCTTTATCAAGCATCATTATTGAAGCGGGGTGTGTATACTGTATACATCATGGCCAATCGATAGTCCAATGGCGATTTGGCATCATCCAATTCAGTCTCAAAGACCGAATTTCTTATTTTTAAAATTTGGAATATTTTGTCAAAACCATGAGAGCGAACCGATGTTTCTTAATACTTTCACTACTGTCGTTGCAGAGAGTCAAGCAACTACCCACGGAAATATACAGAATAGCCATCTAGTTGGCCTATTATATCATCGCTTTTACCGAAGTAAAATGAAGCCCATTTCTCAAATTTGTCAGCTTTATATCGAATGTAAAATGCCGCTGTTTACATGTAGATACCGTCATTTGTACCACAGCTATATTAGGATGTAGACTAGCTTAACATACTGATGCCATGTTAACTAGATTAATCACATTCTATATTCTAAATGAGTCTTTAATACTCACTTTTTGATAGTGTAAAATCGCTATCAGGGGTTTCATGCATTTACACGTTTCTCGTGTGTTATCTAAAAACTCGCATTACTTCTTGTACACATCCTTGTTGATTTATTTGACATTTTTGCTTTGATTGATCACGAAAAGTACATAGGAAATCTACTGTGATAATAATAATCGTTGGTTTATTCAGAAGTGGCAAGACAATTAAAGGATTATCTTAAACATAATGATATGGACCTATGATAAGAATATCTAAAGGTCACTAAGAATCATGCAAATCTCACAAATGAGTCTTGGAAGCGTAGAGTTTTGTTTTTACTTTCTTGTGGCTCTGACCTTGGCGACGGGAATACATCGATGAATTGTTGTCATAGATGAAATGCAGTGGGTGCAACGGATCAAGACTGGTTGATCCATTGCAAAAGTCCGAGAATGTTCCTCTGCCTCACATGGAAAAGTTTGAAAAACCGCGGTTCTCGGGAACAATTGTTCATATCTACATGTAGATACAATTCACCATGCAGGGTAGGCATAACTGGCGACGGAGCGAAGCATCAATCAATAGACAGTCCACAGTGTGTTCGCTGGAGCATTGACTTGTCTTAAGCAATACAGCATGTAGATCCGCTTTCTCACTTTAGCTAGCACGTAGTAAATGCGTTCTGACCATTGAAGATTGTTGTCAATTATAATCACAAGCAACTTAATGCATGGTACTTCTTCGATTTCGCAATTTGCATGGCGATCCACCAGTGTTGAAAAGGATATTGAATGTTTAGTAATGATGTCTGTTACTTTAGTTTTGCTGGGATTAAACTGCAAGCCATTGGCAGTATACCGAGACACAATGCTATCCAGTTGATCGTTCGAATGATCCCCATGAGTATTTCTCACAAAATGGAGCAAGCACAAGTCGTCAGCAAATTTGACTAGGGTACTGTTTGCAGAAGTCGCTCTCAAGCTGTCAACAGAAATCGCAAAAAGCATTGGGGAAAACACTCCTCCTTGAGGAACACAACGCAAGGAGCAATAACTCTTTGAATATAAGTCGGCAACTTTTATACTCTGACTGCGGTCTTGAAGATAGGAGCGAATCAATATAAGTAATTCCTTTAGTGCTTTGAGTCTTTCGAGTGACTTGAAGATGGTAGAATGTGGAATCTTGTCGAAATATTTGTTGTAGTCCACCGATAATACACACACAGCTCCGGAACAATCAAGGAAAGCGAGAATGCGGCTCATGATAAATGTCAATACAGAAACCATTCCCTGTCCTGTCTTGATCTAGGGATGAACGCAAATTGAGACTGGTGTAATTGATGCACGATCAGCATAAACCACCTTCTTTATAACAAGCTTTTCTAGCACCTTTGGGACACACGACAATAATGAGATGTCACGAAAATCCAGTACTGATGGGTTGGAGCATTTGGCAATCGGAATAAGTCACCCGTCTGAATACATCTGGAACAATTACCTTGATGACACTTCAAACACACAGATGATGGACAACAGGTGAGAGAATTTCGCAATAGTCTTTCAAACAGGGATATTGTCAAGCCCGCCGTCCACAACTGTATGAATGAATGAAGGCAGTTAGTGCTAATGAGAAGCAGGCAGCGAAGATTGAAAATTAGTTAGGCGTGCGAGCTGTTATGGTCTTAATCGAAGAATTCTCGATACAATGAGAAAATCTACTACTGTGTTCTATTGATACCCGAAGCAAACCGAGCTGCACATTTTTGAACGGCACATGCTTATTTGATAGTTTTATTTAAATCATGGATGACAAGCGTTAGTAATGGATATATGACCGGTCTAGGACAAGCAAAAAAATAAAAAAATAAGGTACCCCAAAAAATGCAAAAAAATGAATATATGACCGATTCAGGAAAACTAAAAAAAATAAGATACCTCCAGAATGAGTATAGGAAATATTTCATACACTGAAAAAAGAGTTTTATAGAAATAAATAATAAAATGATAAAATAAAAGAAAAACAGTTTTAAGCTCGTTGGGATTTTTTTCATACACTGAAAAAGAGTTTTATAAATAAAAATAATTTCAAGGATAAAATAAAACAAACAGTTTTAAGCTCGTTGGGATTTTTCATATACTGAAAAGAGGTTTCAAAAATATCACGTAGTCGAAAATTTAGGTAGTCCAAAAAATTTCACGTGGTCGAAAATTTAGGCAGTCGAAAAAATATCACGTGGTCGAAAATTTCACATAGTCGAAAAATATCACGTGGTCGAAAATTTCACGTAGTCGAAAAATATCACGTGGTCTAAGAATTTCACGTAGTCGAATATTTAGGTAGTCTCAAAATATCACGTAGTCTCAATATACCAGAAGATTGTATTCAAAATACTTATTAAAAGAATGGATGAAACAAAAGTGGAAGGAACTTCGAAAATATATCCTTCGTTATCTCCATTAAAAATAACTGAATTGGACATTGAAAAAATGAATAAAGAAAAACACAAAGATAGAGTACGTTATATGAAAGATAAGGAATCTCAATTATTATTAAGATTAGAGCATTATAAAAAATTAAGAAAGAGATGGTCTAAAGTTAAGAATGTAACACGATCTCTTACAATGCCTGTTATTGCTACTGCCCTGCACTTTGATGATCACTCAACTGTAGGGAACAGCTGATTCCCGCATTCATGAAACAATGCAGTTGCTTCTCGCATTCATGAAACATTGCACTTCAGAACAAACAGCTGTTACCCGCACTTATGTCTTTCTCTTACCCCCACTTGCCAACTGCGCTGCCATTTTTCCGTCCGGATCCAGAACCAAAACCGTTTTGTTAGCCAAATTGGCTCAGAAATTGGTAGCGATTCATTGGTTACTTGAACGCTATTGTTTTAGAAAGTTACAATTGTCTCGTCAACGTTGTCATAGGGATTTCACGATACATGCAAAGACGGTGGTTGGATGTCTAGCGCTCTCTCGTGATCAGTTTGCAGCCAACGTTATCTTTGTCATTTTTGCCACTATTTTGGTTCCTCTGAGTCTGTTTTTTCGACTATTCTGTGCCTTTGTGTACGCTTTCGGAGTATATTCGTCGTGTGGTGTTTTGGCTTCGTTTTGGGTGGTCCTTAATACAATTTTTGCCTGATTGGTTGGAAATTTTACTGCCTGTATTGTGTTTACAGTGCCCTTTGCATCACGTGATCTCCGCTATCATATCGTCTGTGTATAGTTCCTGCCGATTGTGTGTGCGTCCAAAGTTCCGTCATTATCCGCTCTTCGTTCGATAATCTCAATTGAAAATTCATTTTCGCTTTTGTTACTCCCAGCTGTGACTGTCAGCTGGTCTATCAATTGTCAGCTGATTACTTGCATAAGATTAAAGCAACCCCTATCTTCGATTCTTGTCATTATCGATCGGTTGTGACGTCAGAACTACGCAATTTGGCATTCGTTTGTGTGTGCATTGATTGCTCTTCTTCATCGTCATATCGTTAGTCTTCGTCATGGGCTCTGTTGATAAAGTGCTTTTGATGTCCATTGATGAATTGAGGACAAAGAAGAACAATATATCTAAGCAAGATCTTTTAGATGCTATTGTTCACCTGAAATCAAAGCCTTCTGACTGTTCTCAGATAGATAATCGAAGCAATGTTCGGCCACTATCATTGGAAGCTGTTACTGCTACAATTGAGAAATGTGTTTCTGATAGCTTGAAACCTCTTGTAGACAAAATCTCCTCATTGACTGATGGACATGCCGATTTGCTCTCTAAGTATGAAGAGCTCAATCAAAAATATACATTTTTGGTTTCTAGAACTGAACATCTATTTTCTGAAATCTCAGATGAGATTGAAATGCGCACAGCTAGACAGAGCAACATTATAATAAGAGGAATTCCTGAGCGTAATGGCAGTTTATCTGAAAGACAGGCTCATGACTCCCGTGAAATTCGAAATTTATTGCGATCGATCAATTTAGCTAGTATTGATTTCCAAAACCCAATTCGAATCGGCAAGTCGATAAATAATACAAGAACGGTGCGTATTACTTGTAAAACTTTGCTCGATAGGAATGCAATACTCCGAAATTCGACAAAGTTGAAGCACAATGAAGATTACAAAAATGTCTTTCTGCATAGGGATCTTACTCCAATGCAACAACAACTCAATAAGCAACTGCGTGAGGAGCTGAATTTCAGGCGTAATTCCGGAGAGGATGTTGTAATTTTCAGGGGACGCATTGTAAAACGGGCCAGTACGGACACGAACGACAGAAATCAGCGCAATCAGAATTTTCACTGAAGATTTTACCATTGAGTAGCAGTAGTGTTGACTATCCAGATATATTGTCATTTAATGCACAATCTATTATTTCAAAGATTGATGAACTGAAATTGATGGTTGACATTAAGGCACCTTCTCTTATATGTATCACAGAAACCTGGCTTTCTCAAGATGTGCCTGATTCCATCATTTCTCTTCGAAATTACGATCATGTTCGCAGTGACCGCCTCTTAAGAAAAGGAGGAGGTACAGCTATCTTTATCCGCTCAAATATCGGGTTTCAGGTTATAAATGCCGCCTCATCGATCCCTGATACCATTGAATGTTCAATAATTACAATTCCATCAAGGAATTTGCTGATCATTTGTGCCTACATTCCCCCTAATCTTAAGTCACTCGATTACCATCTTATTCACGACTTTCTTGTATCGTTTGTTGACAATTTTCTCTCAGTGAATATTCATTTTAATGTTATGATGGTTGGCGATTTTAATTCTTTCGACTGGGCTTCTCTTGCTGACGATTTAAATCTTGTCAACATTATAACGAAGCCTACAAGAGGATCTAATATTCTTGACCTTGCTCTTATCTCTGAAGTACTTTTGTCCGAATACTCTCCTGATGATGTAATATATGACGCGCCTATTTGCAATGCCGACCATCGGATGCTCACCATTAATCCCAGTAATAAACATTTATCAAAATCGACTGGTCGCATTGTACCTGTATATGATTTCCGTCATTCACACATATGTCATCTTCGTAATGAGTGTCAACAGTTTTTTGAATACAATGATGCTTATTTTTGCGGAATTCAAGATGTTAACCTTCAATGTGAATATTTTCTATCATCTATAAATCTTCTAATAACTAGATGTATTCCAATCAACTATGTTTGCATGAATGATTCCGATAAGCAATGGATGACCCCGTTAACTAAGCATCTGATCAATTTGAAATGGGATGCTTACCGACAGTGTGACTGGGAAAAGTACATCGATCTGAAGGCTAAAGTTAAAAGTGAGGTCTACAAAGCCAAGCAAATTTGGGCTAACAAAATGAAGAAAACAACTAAAGGTCTATGGAAGCTGACAAGTCACGTTAATGGGAAACTTGAGCAAAGGCGTGGGATTCAAAAGCTGATTGATAAGTATGATGATATCTCTTCGTTACTCGACGACATCCGCATCAACTTTATGAATTGTCATTCATCTCCGAAAGTTGAAAAGGAAGATTTACAATCGTGTTCTAATGAATCCAATGATTGCAGCTGGCTTTTCAACGTATCTGAAAATCGTATCTTCGATTTCTTAAATGGCTTAAAACCCGGCACAGCTAAATGCCTAGACATGATCCCAAACACTGTTTACATTGCACTGGCTGATATAATATCAAAATATGTCGCTATAATTGTCAACAACTCAATCGAAAAGTGTACATTTCCTGATGTTTTGAAGTGCGGTATTACTGTTCCCATCCCTAAAGATAAGACAATTGCCGCAAGCTCACTTCGAGGTATCACTATTCTTCCAGTGTTATCCTGTGTGATTGAACAGGAAGTACTCTACAGTATGCGCAAATGCTTCCTGCGCGACTATGGTCCTCTTCAACATGGCTTCCGTGAAGGTTCTTCTACAACCACTGCTATTATCAGCATTCATAATTCCGCAACACGTGTTTTTGACGATCTTCGCACATTGGGAGTAGCTATTGTCAATATCGACATTTCGAAGGCATTCGATTCTGTTTGCCATGAGACTCTGATCGAGAAATTCAGCCACTTAAAGTATCCTCCTAATTTTATCACCTGGCTTCATAGCTTCCTTGTAAGTCGACGCAACATGGTTCGGATCAATGGTGTACTCAGCAAACCTTACGCCGTCACCTCTGGTGTTATCCAAGGCTCTAAGTTGGGTCCCTTCATTTTTAATTCATTCGTGGGAGATCTCGAAACTGCATGTCAGGAAACATCCATGGTAAAGTACGCTGATGACGTCTTTTTGATTATTCCGATTTTGAGAAGTGCATCCCCCTTGGAATTGCTTCATACTGAACTAGCAAACATGAATAATTGGTGCATCTCGAACAAGCTGGCCATTAACAACAGCAAGTCCAAGATTATGTTAAGTCCACGACGTCGTACTGATATTTCTCATCTAATTCTTCCATCTGACTACGAATTAGTCCACAAATTGAGCATTCTTGGTGTGACCTTAGATGAGGATCTGTCTTTTAAAACTCATATGTTAAATTTAAAGAAACGAGCATCTTCCCGGCTTCATGTTTTACGGAGTCTCAAGCCGTTTGTCCACCACACGGAACTGCATCTAATTTATTCCGCTTATATTCGATCTCTTTTCGAATATGCTTCGCCCTCCTTCGTTGGCATTAGTGACCGGCTTGCCGATGTTTTGTCAGCTGTTAATAAAAGGGCGCACAAACTGATCATGTTTGACAATGTTGATGCATCCTGCAATTGCACTGCGGATATAGTTACCGCTCGTCGACAGACTCAGAGCTTGAAACTCTTTCTGGAAATTGCAGACAAACCTGAGCATCTCCTACATGGTTTAATACCTAACCGCATGCCGAGGACTACGAAATTCCACTCCGAGTTGACACGCACTTCTGTGAGATACATGTCTTTCATCCCATACATGATTCGCTTAGCAAATTCTTTGTGAGACTTACTTTTACATTTACTTTTTGTCTTCATCTAAATGCATATCTCGAATATTTGTACTTGTGTAAAACTGTAAATGCTAACTGTCTGTATGATTACCATTCTGTTGTCAATAAACACTACTACTACTACTACTACTACTACATATAAACTGTATCACATTTAACAAATTGTTGACAGTTAATAGAATTTATTTCATTTAAAATGAATGGTGAAAATCTGACAGATATCTCCCAGAACTTTTGGACTGATTGAGTTTTAAAATTATACGGCAAACAAACGACGAATTTTGATCTAAAGAAAATTGCTAATCAATTAGGAATAAAGAATTTTCACGTATTGATGAGAAATGAATTATTATTGATAAAAGATGTACCTGAAGTGAATTTTGTAAGAAATCTCCACACGTCAGATCAAAAAGGAGTACATTGGTCTGCGGGAAAAGAAATAAAAACGGTTCTAATTTTTATTTTGATCGCCCGGAGGCTGAGAACTATTGGTTCGATTCATGCGGACTTCCCCCTACAAATGAAGTAAAAGAAATACTGGGAAATGGAATTTATAATACTTCTTAAATTCAAAAACCAGGAACAACTTATTGCGGTCAGTTATGTCTTTACGTTTTATACAAATTGCAAGGTGTACCATTTCTTGATATTATGTTAGAATTGAATAAGGGAATTTCATTCCCGAAACGTTAGTTCTAAAAATTAAAAATCATTTTCTTGTAATTCATTTTCATAGAATCTACCTGTGATTTCCTCATTATCTAAATCTTTAACTTCATAAGTAATCGGATAAGTTTGATATATTTTACAAACTCCAAATATTTCTTTAGTCCAATAACCTACGAAACCTTTATCGAACTTATTTTTATATTTGAATATCCTTACTCTATCTCCAATCTTAAATTTCGGCTTACGTTTCTGTAAATTCGGATTACTCTCATTCGAATAATTATTTTCAAATATTTTCTTTCTTATTGAATCTGGATCGTTAGAAGCATTCTTTGGAGTTTCTTCAATACTTGAATAAAATTTCAATACTTATTGTTATACTCCTCTACAATTCCTGGTAATATTTTTAACCATTTCTGATTACCTGGTTCTGTAAATTTCTTAAATAATTTACTTTTTAATGATCTATTAAACCTTTCTATTACTACAGCTTTTCCAGCATTTTCAGTGGAATAAACAGTTTCAAATAATGGCTTAACATTTCTGTTATAAAACTCAGATCCTTTATCAACAAACAATTTTTTGGCTTTCTATTACTTTCCTTGAATATTTCTTCAAACGCATATTTAACTGATAAACCCAGTTTTATTCTTTAATGGCTTCACCGAAGCGTATCTAGTATACAAATCTATAACGGTTAATGCGTATTTGTAGTCTCTTTCATTCGGCATATGAATAAGATCAGCACTCCAGATATCATCTTTATTAAATACTATTACCATCAATAGATATTTAGGCTTTCTATATTCCTTGTGAATTTCGGACGCGTAGGTTTCAGTGTTATGAGTTTTGTCTAAACACTGACCGAGCAGTATTTTTGCTTGTAATGCTTTCTTAACGAACATTCTTTCAATTCTTTCTCTAAAGGAAGGATTTTGAATATTATCCAATTCTTCTATCATTTTCCTATCAGCTTCATGACGAGATTTTAGGTCATGATTTCGATAAGCTAAATCGTTTCTATAAGCTGCTGCATCAACTCTGTTTATTGGTTCTTCACCTGGTTTTGGATTATTATTCTCATCTAGTCTTATATCTAATCGAGTTCCTGGACCGGTATATGAATGACCAGGAAGATGTTTTTCTTTTGAATATTTACTCAAAATAAACCCAGGAAAGTTTTCTAATGTGTTTTTGTATGTCACCTCCAGTGTGCAGCCGACCGGTGTGCTGACAATTTGAAGTTTTATGTACTTTTAAGAGATAATTCAATAAATCTAAATTAGAAATTTTTAATTTAATTAAATTTTCGGAATTTGTAGAACTTGTAGAATTTGTTGAATACATTTTAAAGATAAAAAATATTTATAACAGTATATTTATAACTTTATAACAATATATTTATCACAAATGTTTGTCAACGAATCGGACCAAAGGTCCTGAGGTTATTACCTAATCATACTAGGACTTAGATATATTCCAGAACCATCTTTATTTTCTTTTATTTCTATTAAATCATCAACATTGTGGAGAATATTTTTAAGAACTCGTTTTCCTTCATCAACTAAATTTAATTTACTAATAAAATTATCTACTATTCCTTCTCCCCTAGCAACTTTCTCCAACTCTCTATTATGACGTTTTTGTTCTTCTAATGCTGCCTTCTCTCATTTATTTTTATTTACTGCTTGGACAATACCAGCTGTCCCACCTGCAACACTTCCTGCTGCTGCTATGCCACCTCTTATTAGAGGAATTAATGGGAGAATTCCACCATTCTTTTCTTCTTGTAATTTAATATTCTCTATCATTGGTTTGCTTATGTAATATTTCTGTTTGTTAATCGTAATAGCTTTAGGTGTATTTTTGTCAACAATGTTACGTAGTTTTAATTCAACAGTTTTATTATTATCACTTTTCGCTTCCGACATTTTTAATAAAAAATTTTAAGTTACGAATTTTTTTATCTATTCTAGTTATGAAAAAATTTTATTACTAATTACAAATTACTAAAAAAATTTTATTACTAATTATTAATTACCAATTACTAAAAAAATTAATTAATCCTAACCATCTTTCCATTAAGAATTTCAATAGAATATTTTATATCTTCTAGCAATAAACAATAAGCCATCAATGAAGTTGTGGAATCTTTCTTTTCAATATTAATTGTTACATCACAACCAGTCTTGATAATATCTTCAGATTGTGCACTTAAATCGAAACAGAAAACAGGATAGAACTGTCTCCAATCTCCAGGAGTTAATTGTGGTTCAACTCCAAATTCAATAGAAAGATTTCTATAAGCATCATATCCTTCCATAAATTGATTATTGGTATCGTCGAATCGTAATGGATCAATTGGATATCGGGTTTGATTTAAAGCAACTTCTAAGCTTCGAATTGTGTTAATATGAAAAAGATTGTTGTTCTTATCAAAACTTGGAGAATTATTTCTTTGAAAAGTTAGTAATAAATATCTTGGAGTATTCGAAGTTCTAGTAAAATGCCAGTTAAATCTTAGTTCAGAAAAAGTTACAGAACTAGCAGTACGCTTTAGAAAATTTACTGGAATTGGTTTGTTAGTATTTAATCTTTTTGCAATAGTTAATTCGACCTCTAAACTAGGAGTAATATGTTTTATCCACCATTCAAGTCTATCAATTTTTAAATATGCTTTTTTTCCAGTCTTACCATAAAAGATTAATTCATTATTTGCTGTGCGATGAATTATTAATTTAAATTTTAATTGACATGATATTTCATCATAATCTAAATATCCGAATAATGGAGACAATGACCAATTTACTGTCTGTTTACTTTTCTTGTTAAATTCACGTCTTTCTTTATATGCACTACTGTTTGTTCTATTTAAATGGTTTGCAATATTTTCTACATCTTTCGCAATTCCTGCTGCATCTGTTCCAGCGTGAGTTAAATCATCAACAATTATACCATCATTATTATCTGGAAACCAACCTTCGATTTCATGCTTTTTATTATTTTCACCAATTGTTACAAATCTAAGCATTGTATCAATTACACCTGGAGAATCACTTATTGTTTCTATATTTTGAGCTGCAACATCTAACCGCATTTGTGTAAATAATCTCGGAAAGAAATTATCCTCTAATGCAATATTATCGCTATCTGGTAATGGTGTTGTAAAATTGGCATCTCTATATAAATAATATTCACAGGGTAAAAAGGAATCAGGTAAATATAAATAACTGTGTCAACTTCAAAGATTAAATCTCCTCCAGAATTCACTCTACTAGAAGATCCGGGATTCATAGCAATTCTTATATAGTCATTCTTTTTTTGATTATAACTGACGAACGGAAGATCTTCTAATGTAAATTTACTTTCAATCAGGGAAGACATTTTTATAAAAAATAATTTGACTTTTTTGTTTTTTCTAAAAGCAATTTTCTTGGGATTCCTTTTTAGAATATATTTTAGAATTTTGCTAAACCATTACCTCTTATTTCTTCAATTGATTTCTTCTCCTGCTTACTCTCTACTGCTATGTTAGCAATTTTGTTTTTTGTTTCCTCTGAAAGTTTTTTTTAATTTTTTAGTTCTTCAGAATCATTCTTAAGTTTGCGAATAGTTTCTAGTTGTTTTAATTCGTTTTGAGACTTAACAGCATTTGATATTGCATTAGCTGTACTACCTATAGCAGCTGCTCCTTTTGCAGCAGATGTAATCAAATCTTTATTATTTTTAATAACATTAACGATACTTCCTATACCAGAAAATATTCCAGCTCCGCGGTTTACACCATCTCCTTCTTTTTGAATAGTTTCTACATTGTTATAATGGTAAACAGATTTCATAGATGGTTCATGTGCTATTTTTTTGATTTGAAGCAAAATGTTTAAGATTGTGTTTATAAATTATAGGCATTTTTTAGGATTAAATTTGACTTTTGGGAAAAATATTTACGTTAAGATTTACGTGTGTGAATGGACAACAACCGCGTGATTACTTTATTAATTTTCTGTTGCACTTTATCTATTGCATCAAGCAGCGTGTGATGTATTTTAATTTCATTTCTATTAACTTGAATTTTCTGCTGATTCATCTTCAACGCCGTTTCAAGAGCATTCAATTGAACTTTAAGAACATCTAACTGATTTTTAACAGCATCTAACTGTTCTTTATTTCCTTTATAATTCTTCTTTAATTCATTTTCTAAATTGATTTTATCAACTTTTTGATTAAGTGAGTTTACTTCATTTATTATTCTATTCATCTGTTGAGTAATTTTAGAACTTAATTCATCAACACTTTTTTGGAATGCAGTTTGTAACTGCTTTAAATTTTGAAAAATTTTTTTAGAAAGTTTTTCTAATTCATTTTCTAATTGTTCTTTCAATAGTTGTATCTGATGTTTATTTTTAATGACTGCAGATTTTAACTTTATAGACAGTAATATTAAAATTTTTGATTGTTCTGAAATTTTTTAAGAAGTTTTGCTATATTTACTTCTAGTTCTCTATCCTTTTTATCAAGTTTTAATAATTTTTCGTTTAATGATTTGTCATTAAGTTTAAGCAACTTTAATTCATTCATCAGTGGAACCAAAACATCGTTTATATATTTTTCTTTTAAGTCATTGATTTGTGTATCAACATATTGTTTATTTGTTAACTCTGTATTTTGTTGCGGAAGAATAGAAAGATGCAATGGACCAGATAAAACGTCTCCAGTTTTCATAATATAATTTTCTATTTCTATTTCTGATTCACGATTATTCGGGATATATGCACCTCCACCAATATTTGGTAACATCATTTTTTTAACAATAAAAGATGTCATGGAAATAAAAATAAATTTTTCTCACATAAAAATAAAAATGGAAATGACTCAAATTTGTCAAGTCTGTAATATGCGTTTTACAAATCTAGCGCTCTTATATTCACATATGAAATATACACCATGTGGTCAACTTATAGAACAATCTCAACAAAATGTGCAACCTATGCAACAATTACTACCTATGACATATAGGCAATACATTCGTCAATCACAACAGTTAAAAAATTTGTTTATACCTCAACAAGGTCAAAATATGCAACCTGTTCAAGAAATTCAACCTATGTCAAATATTCAACAATTACAACATTTGTTTATACCTCAACAAGGACAAAATCTTTATACAGCTAGAAAAATAACGTAGGTCCAAATAATAATTATTCAGTTCCAAATAATCATCTAGTACAGAATAATCATGTAGTTCCAAATAATAATTATTTAGTTCCAAATAATAATTATTTAGTTCCAAATAATAATTATTTAGTTCCAAATAATAATAATTTAGTTCCAAATAATCATGTAGTACAGAATAATCATGTAGCTCCAAATAATCATCTAGTACAGAATAATCATGTAGTTCCAAATAATCATCTGGTACAGAATAATCATGTATTTCCAAATAATCATCTAGTACAGAATAATCATGTAGTTCCAAATAATAATAATTTAGTTCCAAATAATCATGTAGTACAGAATAATCATGTAGCTCCAAATAATCATCTAGTACAGAATAATCATGTAGATCAAAATCATGTAGATCAAAATCAGGAAGAAGTTCACATGCCACAAAAAAATAAAATTCTTCAAGCTAGGCAATCTATGGATGCACGACAATCTGTGCAATGTAATACGAAAAAATATGTTCTGGTTGTAATAAAAGTATAACATCTAAAAATTTTGCACGTCATTTAAAATTATGTGAGCAACCGGAGCAGGCTAAAAAAGATAAAATGAAATATAAAATGAAAGATCAGCTATGTCGCAATTGTAATAAATATTTTACAAGTCAAGGAATTACTAATCATTATAATTCTTGTATAAATTCTGCAAGACAATGTACAAATTGTCAAATTATTAAAGCCTAAGACAGAGTTTTATGATAGTAAATATCAGTGTAAGGATTGTTTCAAAGAAAAAGTAAAGTGTAGAGGTTGTCAAAAATTTATATCGAACAAAAAATTTCCGCGACATGCAACACTGTCCTAATCTATAATTGAGCAAATGCAAGTATATGATATATAAGATTATATATATTTATATATATATATATATATATCGATCTGGTACACTTCTTCGACACAGACACTTCTTCGACAAGTTGATATCTATGTTTTCGGACATTTGTTCGACAGAAAACTTCTTCGACACGGACACTTCTTCGACAAGACATTTGTTCGACACGGACACTTCTTCGACAAGACATTTGTTCGACACGAACATTTCTTCGACAAGTTCTGCATGAATAATGCTTTATCTAGCATTGATTGATCGGAAATATCTTGCATCAATGATTCTACATGTATACTTTATATGTGGCCAAACCAGGTCAAACTTCTAGTTCAATCTATGCGATGCAAGAATTATATTTTTTAGAAAGGAAAAAAATTAATTTAAGACAAAAAGTATTAAAAAAATGCAAATTCTCAAAAAATACACAACCTGAAAAAGAAAAAGACTATAATTGCTTAATAACGAACAAACGTCGTGTCGAAGAAGTGTCCGTGTCGAACAAATGTCGTGTCGAAGAAGTGTTCGTGTCGAACACATGTCGTGTCGAAGAAGTGTTCGAAAATTTGTCGAACAAATGTTCGTGTCGAACAAGTGTTCGTGTACCATATATATATATATGCAAGTATAAAATTTGAATATATTAATAGATACTGAACGTGAAATATATAATATCACTCAAGACTTTGATATTAGAATGTTTATATCTAAAATTAAAACACAAATGTTTTCTTTAAAAAATAAAAAATGATGGAAAATACCAAGTTTTATTGTGTCTTATGTAAAAGACAGCTACAAACAAAAAGAAGTTATCAATCTCATTTAAAAAGTAAAATGTATTTACAAAATGTAGATCGAGCTGATGAAGGAAATATATCAAAATTAAATAATTACAAAAACTATCTAGACACATTACCTACTGACGAAGCTGTAACAGATATAAAATATTTATTTGATGAGTCTATTGAACATAATGAAACCGATGAAACTTTTTATGATGTATTAACAAACTTCCATAATATATTTAAGAAATCTTTCAAATGTTATATGAATGTAGAAGTACTTTATACAAAAACTGGATCCGATGGAATGACTGAAGAAATAATACAAGGACATTTTACACAGACACAAGAAATTCATAATGTAAATAGTATACAACCCATATTTGAAACAATGATGAATAAATTAAAAGATGCTATAACTGAAGCTTAGTTGCGTGAATCTGGTTGGAGATTTGTTGCAATACTATCTAAGAAAATAGTAATTGACAAATATAAAAATAATACTGGTGGTAGTTACATACCCCTTCCTTTCAGTTCTCCACAAATAATCAACATACAGAATGAAGATGATAATTGTTTTCTGTGGAGTGTTATAGCACATTTACATCCTGCACGATATCACAAAGAAAGACTAAGTCATTACAATAAAGAAGAATACATAAATGAATTGGATCTCTCTGATGGCTTGGATGAATTTCCATATGATTATAATAGGTTAATAAAGTTTCATAAAAAGAATAAAAATTTAATAGAAGTAAATGTTTTTGAATTAAATGTGAAGTATGTTTCTATTGGTGATGTTACTCCCTTATATCCCAGAGATATTGAAGTTAATGACATTGTTTATAACAACTTAAAAGAATTTTATTTGAATAACAAAAATTCATGCCAAACAGAAATAGTATACAATGAAAGAGGAAATTACATGCATCATAATATTATTTACAAAGGAAATGTAATATGTACTGAAAAATATGAAATTATAAAAACATTATCACCAATAATGATTAATCACAATAATTATAAAGGATGTGGATTTCCCTATGAGCACGAAACCGAGCGTTCGTCTCTATTGTCAGAATATATACATAAGTTAGAGATGTTACCGCAACTATATAAAAAACAATATCAACAAGAGTTACAAATGTTACATAATCAATATATACAAGAATATCAACAAGATTTAACTATATTATTTCGCAAATATATGGAAAAAGAATTGGATCTTGAAGATGAAGAATATTTAAAATTATTATACATACTCAACCAACAATGCAATTCTCAATTTAATGAACTAGAATGTCATTCAAAAAATCTACAACAATATAAAGAATATTGTAAACAAAAAGTCTACAAGAATATCATATGGGTATAAATATGTTACGTAAGGAATATCATGAACAATATGAAGAACAATGTCGAAAACAATATGAAGAACAATTTCAAAAAAATATCAAGAACAATATCAAGAACAGTTAAAAATATTACGACAGGAATATCAACAAAAGTTAAAAATGTTAAAGCAGCAGTTAATGCAACCAGCACAAGTGAATATACTATATTATCAAGGTCATTACATGTTGTGTAAAGATATTTCTATATTTACAAATACGTCAGATAATGCTAATTTTCCCTGTCTCCAATGTATGACGAGCTTTAGAACTAAAGAAGAAATGAATAGACATTTGGAGAATTGTCAACGAAATGAAGCAGTTAATAATACTTTTACTAAAGAAGATTATTTAGTATATAATAAATGGTATTACAAAAATAAAGTACCCTTTATTATATATTGTGATTTTGAAGCATATAATGTTAACATGACACAAAGTTCTGGTAAGCATTTGCTTCAACAAAAAGCATTATGTTGGGGAATGTACATTCATTCAAATTATCCTGAATTATTTAAATCAGAATATTATCAATACTATGGTGAAGATAGTTCAGAAATGTTTACAAAGAAAATAGAAGAATTACAAAAATATTTTTCACAATTGCTTAAAACAAATAAACCAATGCTTCCATTAACGTCTGAACAAACATTACAATTTCTTAATGAAAAAAATTGTTACTACTGTGGAAAAGAATTAGGATGTGATAGAGTAAAAGATCATGATCATCTAAATGGATGATATAGAGGTGCAGCACATAATTCTTGTAATCATAATGCCAATAAATTTAGATATAACTTTGTACCTTAATATTTCTACAATGGTTCTAAATATGCTTTCCATTTAATAATAAAAGATTTATTTTCATCTGAAAAATTACAACAACTAAGAACAAACGTACTATGTAAAACAGAAGAAGAATATTTTTCAATGCAATTTGGTTGAGATGCATTTAGATTTTTTAATCCTTATTCATTAGAGTTCATAGGAAAAACTTTGAAACCTGAACAATGTAAAATATAAAATAAATATAATTAAAAACCTTTAAAAGGTATTTTTCCCTACGAATATTTAACTGGAGATATCGCTAGAATGAATGAAATAATGCAAGAACATCAACTTTCTTCACGTGACAAATTTAAATCAACATTAAAACAATCACAACTGTCTGAAGAAGATTATTCAGAAGCTGAAAAAAATTGGAAAGAGTTAAATTGTAGAACAATGTATGATTATACAATGAAATATCTTCAGATAGATGTATTAATACTAGCTGATCTATTTGGAAACTTTCGCAACATGTGTGTAGATTATTACGGAATAGATCCATGTTATTGTTATTCTGCATCAGGATTAACATGGTTAGCAGGGTTGAAATATACAAATATAAAACTTAGATATATAAGGAAAATACATATGATACATTATTATTTTGGAATCTGGTATTAGAGGTGGTGTTTCATCTGTTCTAGGTAATATATGTGTTAAGTGTTATAATAAAAAAGTAAATCCTGATGATTATGGTTATTTAAAAATTTTAAATCCAGAAGAAAAAGATCAATTTATAAAATTGTTTAATCAAAATATAGAAGGACTTATATCAAATGAAGAGAGTCAAGCAGCAGTTCATGAATTCATGAGAGAAAAGTATTTGTTATATTATGATTATAATAGTTTATATTCTTCTTGCATGATACAAGAATTGCTTACAGGTGAAATGGAATGGAGTACCATTCTTGAATACGAACCTACATTAGATGGTGAAAATAATTATGGTTATATATATGAAGTTGATTTAGCATACCCTGATTATATAAAAGGCGCAACAAAATATTATCCTTTCTGTCCCGAAAACAAAATTCCCAATGAAGAAGATTTTTCAGATTATCAAAAATCTTTAATTCCTAAGAAATACAGACCAACAAAAAAATTTATGTTGACACAAAGAAATAAAGAAAAGTATGTTGTTGAAGGAAGAATGTTAGATTGGTATTTAGATCATGGAATGATTCTTGTTGAAATTCACCGGAAACCAGTGTGTAGAAAATCTAGGTGGTTAAAAGATTATATAGAGTTCAATATTGAAAAACGTAAAATAGCTAAAAGAAATAAAGATGATTTTGGAAACGTGTTCTTCAAATTAATGAATAATGCATTTAATGGTAAGACTTTAGAAAATGTGCGTAATAGACAAAATATTGAAATAGTTTATGACAGAGATAGGTTTCAAAATTTGACAAGGAAACCTACATATAAAAGAACTACTAGATTTAGTGATGAACTATGTGCAGTGCTTCTAAGACGAAACATTATAAAACATGATAAGTTTAATTTTATAGGATTCACTATATTAGAATTAGCTAAACTATTTATGTATAGATTTATATATGATTGTTTAGCACCTGTTTATCGCGAAAACTATAAATTACACTTTACAGATACGGATTCCGTTTTCTTAGAATTAACAATACCGTATAATTCTTCACTTGATGAAGAAATTAATAAAATAAAAGATATCATTCATCCTTGTGATTTATGTAAAGTAAAAGATGAACTAGAAGGAAATGAAGCGCACATAACAGAAGCTGTATTTTTAAAATCTAAATGTTATTGTTATAGCACAAATTCTAACACAAATTCAAAAACATCTAAAACATTAAAAGGAATTTCAAAGGCATCAGTGGATAACCAAATAACATTTCAAGATTATAAGAATGCATTATTTAATAATGAAATAAAAACAGCATGTAATTATAGACTTAATTCAAAGAAACATAAAATGTATTTAAAAGAGGAACATAAATTAGCATTAGATCCATTTGATGATAAAAGAAAAATTTTACCTGATGGAATAACTACTTTACCTTTTAAATTTCTAAAGATTAAGAAAAAATAAATTATTCGATCACTCCGCGAAAATATTTTCTATCGACTTTCAGTCGGGGCGAAGCTTAGTCAGAGAACAATTGTTCGATAACTCTATCATGAATTTTTTTATCAATATTAATTGTAATGAAGCCATAATCTTTTGACCAAGCATTGTTACACGATTGTTTAAATTCATCTTTATTTCTTACACATAAATCTCTTAACAAATCACTCAAGTTTCTTGCATTTATTTCAAACAGTATAAATATATTTCATTCTTTCTAATAACACTTCCATCTAATGAATACATACTTTGTGTTATATAAAAAACACTACAGTTGTTATGCCTACCTCTTGTGAAATAATTTCTCTGAACTGACTGATTTCTATCATTAACACAATCATCAAAAATTACACAATGTTTCATTGTTTTATCTAGTTTACTGGGATCTTGCATATTACCACTATCATCTATTAATTGTACCTTTATATGCTTATTTTTATTGGATTCTACTAACTGACTATTTTTTGCTGCTTCTTCACACCACGAACTTATTTCTTCTTCATATTCAGATTTTTCATATTCTTTGAATAATGAAGCAATTGCTGTTTTTTAAGATTATTTTCAAATCCATATTTTAAAAATTGATAGACGGGTTGTTCTGCTGTTGTTGTATAAATTATAAGATTGTTATAATCCAAAAAATTTGGAGTCGTCAAAATTTTAAATAATAAATATGGTTTTCCACATCCTGATCTTCCACAAATAACTGACAAAACTTTATTAGATAAATTTGGATGATGATTAAATTTAAGTTCTTTTTTATTTAATGGGGGCACTTCACTCATTTTTTAATAAAAAAATTTTATTTTTAAGAAGAAGAAAATTAAACTTCTCTAACCAAAAGATCTATCATAATCTCTTCACCTCCAAAATTTATTTCTTGTCCTTTCTCATCCGTAATTCTAATGTTAATGTTGTTAATAGTTTTTCTTGTAATAGGGAAATATATTAATGTTTGTGGAAATACATTTAATCTATAACCAATGGGTACAGTAAAAGCTGGAAAACTGAATATTAAATTTGACAATTTACCATTTATATATCCTCCTTCAATAATGTCACAATGTACAACAATTGAATTTACTTCAGTTATTTTAGGAATCTTCTCACATAAATGATAACCTTGACTATAGGTTTGTTTATTAAATCCTAATAGTTTTGACAATGATCTATCATGATTAAAATCAACTTGATGATTTTCGTCTAAAGTAAGAGAAAATTTATTAACTGCCGGTTCAACTGCAAAATGTAATCGTTTCTTATCTTTAAATGGTATACCTAAATGTCACTTAATTTCATTTGATATTGATTCAACTTCGTAAGAACCAGGAAGAAAAGTTAGTATTTTCCACGTTTTACCTTTATCAGTAGAATATCTAAATTGGTCATTCACATCTTTGATAACGTTTTGAATAGTGCTAAATGTGGAGAAACTAGTCAATGCAATTTGATAATTTTCATTTTGCTCTAAATGTAGAATGGGTTCTAAATTACAAGTGTGTGATGAAGTAGTTGTTATAATTTTTAACGTCGTACTAAATTTTGATGAACCCAAAATCTCTGTTAGATTTTCTAAATAATTATTACTTTTGTCTAAATCTGCTGATGATAATTCTCTCGAAGACATTTTTTAGTTAAAATTTTGAATAAATATTTTTTCATGAAATATTTTTTTTATAAAAAAATTAAAAACAACATATTTCAACTATACTTTTACAATCCTCTTAATTTAGAATCTTCTTTTCTAACAGTCTTTTCAATATAGCATGAATTTCATTGAAACTAGAATTATGTCCTTCTTTTATTGCAGATATTAAAATATTTAATCTATTTAGTAATTCTTGTGGATCATCTGGTAAAAATACAGTTGTTTGTTTTAAAACTTTTTCCTACTTTAGCCCCCGTTGATAATAAATTTTCTAATTGTTTATAACGTCTAAGAGATTTTACTGCACCAACTCTATCTAACATAGCTTTATATTTTATGAGATCTTCTACAGCATAATTTTTTAAATCTGCTCCTCTGATCTATCTAAACTAAAAGGAGATTTATCTGGTGAAAAAATTAGACCTCGAAAAGGTTGTGGAAATATTTCTTTTTGTCCGAGATAAAATTTAGGTATTGTTTTTCCATCTATAAATGAAATAGAATGTTCAAATTGCATAGATTTTGGCAATTTCTTATTAATGTTTGATTCTAGTAATCCATAGTCATCTAATATAGTATTGTGAGGTGGATCTGTTATATTAATTTGTTTATCATTATTTGTAAGCTCTTTTTCAAGCTTTTTAAATAGTTCGATAGTTTTTCAAAATCAGTTTTTACTTGCTCGGTTTGCTGCATTTTTTCAAACATATCAGATTGAATACCAGCTTTCATCATTCTATGCTGAGTATGATTTTCTTTCATAATATTTTTTTGCTTTATTAACTCATCTAATTGTTGGATTCTTTTTTGATTATCAGCTTTAATTTTATCCATTTTTAAAATATCATATTTGAATTCATAACATTGGAATACAACAAAAACATTTTACTGAACAAATTATTTTTTTATTGCTTTGGCGTCTAACATCTTTTCGTTTTAAGTTTTGTTTAATAAAGTTTTGCTGAAAGTTTCGCTTAAAGCTTTTAGTTCTTCTAAAAAAACTTTATCAGTTTCCTCAACAGAAGTTATACCATCACTAGAAATTTTGCCATCCTGTTTATTCTTGTCATCAAATTTTTCTGACTGTAATTGAAATGATATTTTATTAGCTTCATTAGCTATTTGATCAAATTTTTCAATCTCATCTAACGTAATAACATTATCATCACATACTCTTTGAGAGTAGTAATGTAATTTGTCATAGACTTCTTTAATATGTAAATGTTTAGTTTTTAATGATTTTCGTTTCTTAGTTATTAAAGATTTATCTAACATTGTAATAAGTGAAGTTGTAAAAACACCCGTTAAAGCAGTAGCAACTACTGGAATTACTAAAACACCTGAAGATATAACAATTGTTAAAGCACCTAAACATATTGTTAAGAATATGCCAATACCTTGTGTTACATTCTTAACTTTAGATCATCTCTTTCTTAATTTATCATAATGCTCTAATCTTAATAATAATTGAGATTCCTTATCTTTCATATAACGTACTCTATCTTTGTGTTTTTCTTTATTCAATTCAGTTATTTTTAATTGTGATAACGAAGGATATATTCTCGAGGTTCCTTCCACTTTTGTTTCATCCATTTTTTTAATAAATATTTTGAATACAATCTTCTGGTATATTGAGACTACGTGATATTTTGAGACTACCTAAATTTTCGACTACGTGAAATTCTTAGACCACGTGATATTTTTCGACTACGTGATATTTTTCGACAGCCTAAATTTTCGACTACGTGATATTTTTGAAACCTCTTTTCAGTATATGAAAAAATCCCAACGAGTTTAAAACTGTTTTTTTGATTTTATCCTTAAAATTATTTTTATTTCTATAAAACTCTTTTTCAGTGTACGAAATATTTCCTATACTCATTCTGGAGGTATCTTATTTTTTTTTAGTTTTCCTGAATCGGTCATATATTCATTTTTTGCATTTTTTGGGGTACCTTATTTTTTTTTTGCTTGTCCTAGACCGGTCATATATTCATTACTAGCGTTACAAGACATGCAGGTTCAGTTGATCAAACGCTTACCTGAGCTTGTTTGTCTTTCAGCGGATATCAATGTTTCTACAATGGCTGGTTCCTCGTTTTCTGGTTGATTCCCTTTCATTCCATTGTCATCATTGCCTCCTGGTCTGTTAAGAAAGTGAAACAAACATCACAAGATGACGACATTGTGTAGAAGATGGCATGCAGATTTTTCAATCATAAAACTATTACACAGATAAAGTAGCACAGCTGTTGTGGGCATGGCGGGGATCGGAATTTATACAGGAATAGCCATTGGTATTTTAACAATATGATGAATTTATTCGATACATACTTTTTCATTATCTTGTGAAATATCTAACGGTGATCTTGGTGGGCAACATCGACACGAACGCCTTCACTCCCTATCAGCTGACTTAAATTATGATTCTTTGAAGAACTTTCGCAAAATAGGACATCAAGTGTGCTGACGTAGAGTCCTCTAATTCACATGGTAATTAGATGGCTCCATATGTGCAGGAGCATCACACGAATACGCATTCGTTATCTATCCATTGTTAGGAATGTTCGCCAATGGAATCAGTAGAATTCATCCGATACACATGAGAGCCTGGACCTGCAGGTAAGAAATTTTTTGTGTACCGTGTGTGTGACTATCTAAGATACGGTGACCACATGATTGATTTTTTATTCGAAACGAGGATTCAAGAGTACCTAATATCCTTCGCGATGAATTAATGCTTAGGTTTATCATCACAACTGAAAGAGATTCATGGTCCAATTTTGCCATTATTGGCATGCTTTTACTTATATAAAAATATATACTTATATATTTACTTATATTTATAATTACTTATATATTACTTATATAAAAAAGTGCCAAATTGAATTGAAAGATATGTATTGAAAAAATCTAACAGATAAAGTCCAAGTCACGACGCTTCGGGTATTGCTACAACCATTTTCAAGTGTAAAGTGGAATGGACAATTATGTCCATTGGAGTTTCGGCACACCGGGACAATTACAATAAAATCGGGGACGACCCGGTTAAGCCGGGAGACAGGGTCATCCCAATCTAAGATGATAAAAAATGTAATTTGAAGCATGCGCTCAGAATAGAGCAAAGTTATTGCGAAATATGAATAACTCTGGTTATGAAGCAAAATATATTTGGTTAGGCTATAAAACGCATTTGCAAACCCTGACGACACGTCATTGAGCTTATCACACAAAGGAGAAAGTAATGGAATCAAAGGGAATAACTATGGGAATTCAATTCGTAATAGATAAAAAAAACAAGAAACTAACTAAAATTTGACGACACGAACTTGTCAAGAAGGAGCGAATAGTACTTTCGGAGACAAAGAAAAGAAAAACACTTACTTTTTCACATCATTTGGAGCTTTGGTTTCAGTAGCATTGGAGATAGTGTCGGTGTCCTTCTCCCCAGTCTTGGAGGTATTTGATTCAGTGGCTGGAGGAGGAAGAGGAGATGTAGCGTTGACAGCCAACATATAACCGTGCATTTGAATGACCGCAGCGTCCAAAAGAGTCTGAATTCGCCTTAGAGTCTCCAAACGAGCCTCAACTGCTCTACGTCCATGACCTTCCATCTCTGCCAGTTGTTCATCCGACAAATTGGCCAAATTCACACTACTCAGATCTGGCATTCCAGAGCCTAACATGTTTGCATAGCCTCCCATAAAAGGCGGCATTCCGGGCATCATGGGAGGAAGCGGAGGTAACATGCCAGGAAGCGGAATCTAAAAGAAAATATCAGGAAAAAGTTTTTTGTTTCTTAACCCATTAACGACAGTGGCATAAAAATCCAATGGATAATGGATCGAAACCTATGCAGTTCGGCGACAATGACGTTCAAAACGATAAATTCATTTAAAATACCACTGAACCACGTGTATTTCCTCAACATTTTATTTTAGTGTTTCTTTTCCCGAGGCTTTTGAAACAATTTTCTACCAAAAAACATGGCGAATGAGTAAGTGTGAAATTATCTACTTTGAATATATTGCATCATCATAACTGTCGGCAAAGTAATGAATAATGATACTATTTGAATGAATATAATGGACATTTGTTTCGTAATTAGTGTGTAGTATGAATAATTGATTATAGAAAAGTGTACTTTATTTCGTACTCTGTCATTAGGGTTGGCACATGGGACAAATCAAAGTCAGCAGATGAGAATTGCAGAATGCCCTTTTCTAATGACATCAGTTTTAGTTATGTGTAAAAGTACTTCAGAAAAGAGCAGTATCTCAATAATATAAGTTTATGGTATTACTATACAGGTTTATTGTCTATAATTGAACCTTCATTAGCAATTTTTCCATAAAATCATGGATGCGCTACGATGGCAATCAATCACCGATCATTGACTTTAGCATTACAAGGATGATGTATTTGTACGTTGAAAAAATACAAACAATGATATTGCAACAAAACAAAGTGAAAATAGTTAGCGACGCTGGCGATCGAACCCGCGTCGCATAGCCGTGATAGTCGTAGTTTTACCCACTAGACTGTGACACGTTTCTTACGACATGTGAATCTGCCGCTTAGTGTTCTAATCGCCTGAATTCCCCAGCTGCTTATTTACTCTTATTTTTCAGGGTCGACAAGTACGTGAGATTCTGCGAGACGGCGACCTTGGCAGCTGCCTCGACCGCTGAAAGTGGGATAAGACGGAGCTCCCGAATTCGCGCGATTTATGCAACGCCGCCTAATCTAAATTATGATTCAGATGAAGATAGTGCTCCAGAAGACGAGTCCAATGAAATAAGTTTGAATAACCTGGGATCGGGTCTGCTGTCTGCTCCGGCTGCAATTGAAATTATTGAAGATGAGGATAGTGATGATGAAGTAGATGAAAATTGAAAATTGGGAGGAATCATCGGTTTCAAGCAGTCATTCCGTAGTCGCGAACGGAAGTCGACAATTTTGAGATCACCGATCTTGCAAAATCCATATAGGCATGATCGCAAAGATCATTGGCCGGTGACGATCGAGACACAGAAAAGATGTCAAGGGTGTTCTAATGGCAGATCAAAGCTCATCTGCGAAAAGTGCAACGTTGGGCTTCACACTTTTTTTTTTTTTTTACTTAATTTTCACCCCTAGCACAGCTATGAGCCATGAACGAAGCTAGGGGTTACTCAATGAAAAACTAATAAAATGTATTACTTTGAATAAATAAAACTTGGTGATGAAAAAATAACCTTCTGCGGATACTAAATTGATTTATTACGATAACCAATATTTCGCCTTGCGGCTTTGTCAAGGTTACAATAAATAAAGCAGAGAGTGGTAAAAGGTGGGCCTAATTTAAACAAACTTTGAGTACAGCTAGAAACGTTTAATGTTTCTCTTCTAGCTGTACTCAAAGTTTGTTTAAATTAGGCCCACCTTTTACCACTCTCTGCTTTTCCATTCCGGATACGAGGATCACCTGATTTATTTGGAAAAGAAGCATGATATGTAAATTAGCAACAGTTCGAAGCCGAATCGTTCAGTTACTGCTTAAAGCATCATTCACATGTCGTGCTCTGTTTCTAATGCTACTGGTCTGATGGTCTTATGTTTCTATAGTCTGATTATTATCAAGGAGCAGATTCATTTGAATCGGTGCATGTTGCTTGATAGGCGATGTACACTTATGTAATCACTAATTTGAAGAATAATATAAAGCCAAGAGGATTTCTACAATAAACAAAAGCATGAATGTCGGTGATGCTTATATTGGGATGCCGACGGTAGAGCTGAGATTAATTGTAGATTTCCATCATCCATTGTGATAACGAAGGGGAAAATGTTAAAAATATTCGTCTCATATAGTATCATCAAATTCCGTAACCATTAATAGCATGTATTGGCACTGCTGCCCATTAATCGATTCGAGAACGAAACTGATTCAGCTTGTCAATTATGCAATTCTTTTGATTCAACTAAATCAAAAAATTTCGATAGTATCCTCCACCTACACACTTTCCATATGATAAGTAAGTATAAATAAAACTTATTATTATTCCTCTTCTATCTTGAGTCAAATTACAAAAATTGACAATTCAGCTGCGGCTCTTTAGTTTCTCCAAACTGAGAAAGCTGTCTCCATCAACACAGCTAGATAAAGTCGTCATTTGTGGCAAAGCCAAGATTGTGGACGCAGACACAGTTTCTCGCGTTTCAGTTGTGTGATCAGGCTGATGTTTTACTTGTTAAGCTACTGCTGCGAGGTTATGCAACCACATACGACAGGACATCACACGACTGAAAGCCTGTTTCATATGACATGGTTGTCAGGACAGCTTTTCGAGTTCCTCTTCGTCATTGCTTCCTCAATAGCACAAGCTGTTGTTCATAGGTCATACTGCCATTTTCTTCGAACAACCATCGCGCTAGCGAGAACTTTTAAAGCCCAGCCATTACCATAAAATGTGCTCGGATCCCTGATACTGAAATCATAGAATATTCTCTGGCTTATGACATGGTGAAAGCATTCATTAAACTTGCTGCTGATTTTCAATTAGCGCAGTGCGACGTTTTCCATGAACACAAACTCTAGCGATAAACCTTTCTTCAATTCGAGTATACACCTTCATCAGTCATATGGAAAGCGAAAAATACCAATTGAAATGCCAGTATTGCAATATGTTGATTAACTCAATTGAATATACAATATATGCCGCTGCTTGGATAACAAGACATGCTGTCTCGGTCCAGAATGCTTTGCTTACAAAAGCGAGTGCTATTGCATCTTTCTAATAATTCACACCTTCTTGGCTTAGTAATCAGGGGTACGGTGACCAATTGGACACTGTAGCAGAAAAATGAGATAAACACGGATGTTCGCCATTTCATCCAATATCAGGAATCCAGGGGTGAGCCGCCATGTTTGTATCTCTGTCACATTTCGTCACATCTTGATATTCGAGATTTGTCACATGCTCGCTGACACAAAAGTCACATTTTGTCACATGTTGATGAAAACCCATGGCCAAAATTTGACATATGTCGGTGCGCAGAAGATTGGCAGTTATCAATTTTGCATTAAAGTATGATTTTTTTCAGTAGAGCATTTGACGTAGTGTTCATAATACATATCAAACGGGGTTGTAATGAGACAAAATCGTAAAATCGTTAATTTATTAATTATTACTAATTATTATTATTTGTATAGTACCACATGGGTGGTCTCCGTGGCACAGTACCTAAGTGCTTGGCCTAGCGATCTTTCGGTCCAGAGGTCGAGCCATGAAAGTGTCATTGGCAGTAGTGAGGAAGGGCATTCGGACTAAAAGATCACAAGTCTCCAGATTAAAGTCTGACTTACGTCAGCACCGTCCTAGCCTTCAATATGGGGGAGTAGCGACGTTAAACCATCATTTCATTCCCATGGAGAATTGCCACTGAAGGTATACAACATTTTCCGCAAGATTTGGTGTAACAACGAAACATAACATGGGCAAAAACGGGACACATTAACTTTGTTTTAAGTGAAAAGATTGCACTCAAACCTTGTAGTCTTTACAATTGATTCTTTTTATAGTCTCGAATTTATTTATGATTCATTACTTACGGCAAATATGATTGCATAATAAACAATGTGAATTCACAGACCACATCATTTCACACAAAAGAGGAAAACTTCGTTTTCAGTGAATAAATGCCACTCAGTTTTATAGCGATTACTGTTACTTTTGTTCTGTATTCAGATCAGTGGTAAATATATATACATGCGCGTGCATTATAGGAAGTATACATTCACAGTGACTCCTACGATCTGGACATGACAATCAAGAAACCTATGGCCACATACAATGAATGTTGCAATTAGGCTATCACATAGCATCTCGAAGTCAACTTTAAAAGTAGGCCAAATAACAGCATGACTTGCCTGGCGGCGCAAGTACAAGTTGCTATTTGGAGCAAGAAAGGGGGAATATCAATCTTGCATATCCCTAATACAAATTCTCATCAAAGAATGTAGGAACATTAGAATAAAGACCTCCTGGAGAAGGTGACCGTTATTTCATTTAAACGAAATTAATGCTCCTCTGTGACTTTGTTCTAATTTGTCAGAATATTTTCCCGTGAATTTATCACATTTTGTCACAGAGACAGCGAAAACACACATTTTGTCACATTTTATTTTGAGATGAAAATTTGTCACATATATTCACGTTCTGTCACATCGGCCCACTCCTAGGAATCATATGCAGACCTGGTTCACATCTCTCATTATCGACACAACTCCGCATTTCAACATGCAGCCACACCCGCAGTAAATTTGAGATAGGGCGCGCAATTCATTGTCAATACTTTGATAATTAAATAATTCTACATAATAACTGAAGATTCAGGTGTATTCTCATTTTCAACTGAGGATATAACTCAATATTTGATTATTCTATTTACATTTGGTTTTCAAAAAACATTATCTACTTATTATACTGGCAGTCTAGATCAGACGAAATGTCAGTTATGTGTTCAAAAGCAGTATTTAATCAGAGGAAATTGACATAATAACCTAATAGTGTTCTCTCAAAACAATTTGCTTCGCTTTTTCGTCTATATTCATAAAAATGCAACAAAATAGGCGCAGTTTCAACCTAAAACATTTACTTTGAATAGTTGAAGCCATAAACCATTATCGTCTACATTGTTTCCCGCCCATTCGAAAAAATGTACGATTCATTTTCACTAAATTTATCAACATTGTGAATTTTCATTGTTGCCCATAATAGATAATTGTTGATTTAGGTCTTGGTGATTTGCAGTTGGTTAAGGTTTATAAAATAGGAAATCGGTCAATTTTGCAAGGAAGAATTGTATTCTCATTTTTTCGCATGATACAAATGAAATTATCCTTAGGACTTTGAGACATGAGAAACCCCTTACATATCTGAGTTGTGTGATTCTAAAATTGAAGAAACCAAAAACAGTTGTCCTGCAAAAATCATAAATGCATGCGCGTGTAACACTGCGTGTGCATTTGAATTCAATTTCAAATCAATGTTCAGAAAAAATCTCAAACTACAGTCAGTTTCATAAAAAGTGGATCATCCTAAAATTTGACTAAATAAAACATAAGTATGATACAGAAAGCATTTTTCATGTTATTTCATGTCCCTAATATATTTAAATGTCCTTATATAATCTGATAAGCTATGATATAGTAACGGTTCTTAAGAAGCTAATATTTTGTGGCCCTACCCTTATTGTCAATGACATCAACAATTCGTCTAGGCATTGATTCGATGATATCGTTGATTTTTGACTGATCTAACTTTCTCTACTCTCTTTTTAACAGTGACGTAAGTTGTGATACGCCATCTGTAGGTAGCAGTGAACGACGAACGTTACGTTTTAGAATACTCCTTACATTTTCTATGGGATTCAGATCAGGAGAACGAGCTGGCCAAGATAATGTCCTAAGCCCTAATTGAGACTTGCATAAGTTGACTCTACTACTCCTGTGACACGTAGCATTATCATCCATAAATAACCAAGTCGATGGATCACCAAGTTGATCTGTCATTTGGCCAATGTTCATTCGTAAAACATTCACATAGCGTTCAGAATTCATGGTTCCTTGCTGTATGTGAAGTTCAGAGCGGCCATTGGTCCAAATGCCAGCCCAAATCAGTAGAGTCGCACCACCCTGTACCCGGGGACGATGTAAATGTCTCGGAATTTCCTGATTAGATTTTATCCATAATCTCAATCGACCATCACTATCCTTCAGACGGACTGATGCCTCATCAGACCAGACAACCCGATCCCATTGATTTCGCCAGTGACAATGACTTATTGCCCATCTGAGACGTCTTTTTGTATGCTGATCTGATAATTCGATCTGAGAGGGCCTCTTACAGCTCTTGAAATTCGACTCAATAAGTCTTCTACGAATAGTGGACTTAGAAATAGACGAGTCTAGTGCAGCCATCTCAGTTAACGAGAGACTTGGATCAACTTTAACAAATCTCAAAATTAGGCGGTCTCTACGTTTGGATGTTTTGCGTGGACGGCCAGAGCCCTCTTTACGACAGAGTCGAAAATCATCATTATGCCATCGATGCACATCTGTGTAAGGGACATTTAGTCGCTTGCTTGCAGCTCGTAAAGAAAACCCTAGTTCTAGCAAGGCTGACACTTTGCCTTTTGTGAATGCGATCTCGTTATTGTTCATTTGTACTTTGTATTGTTTTCAACCGGTAAGAGATAGATTTCTAGCTGAAGGCAATCAGGAGTGCTGCCAACACCACCGCAACGAAGTCAGGAAGCTATGGAACATGAAGTCCAGTTAATCACATGTAGCAGTTACATTATTGTTGATGAATAATGGTGCTATACTGGCTCTGATTGACCGATTTTCTTTATTTTTGTTTTGCTTGATGGCTTTTGGCTTGTAGAACAACATATTACATAACAAAGGAAACAAATGTAATTTTGTAAGAGTGAGGTATGATTTTGTGTAACATTGCTAAATGAAGATCAAATTATCTACTACTTTTTTATCTATGACAGGAAAACAACTCAATATTCATGCTTGAAATTTCCAACAATGATATTAGTAAGCACAACTGACATATCTTCCAAATTTCAGAAAAATTCGTTCAAGTTTGGCGGAGTTAGACAAAGTTGAAGTTAAGGCGATGTTTAAGGGTGATCCATTTTTTATGAAACAATCTATGTGGTTCATGACCAACGCTTCTTTATTAGAATGCAAACACCACGCAATATTTCTGTGCAAGAAATTGCTGAAAAGTTGCTCGAGACCTCCGATGATGCAGCTATCAAGGAACGTTCTGTGCGCAAAAGTGCGGCTCGTTTCAAGAATGAATTTTCCTCAACGTCCACTTTCCCAAGATGCGGGCGCCCAGCAGCTGCTGCTACAGATGAAAACTGCTCCCAGGTTGAAGCTTTATTGGAAAAGACGGTCGGTGGACGTGTGAAGCTGACTTTTCACATGAATTAGCGATTTGCTAGCAGTTGTCCTAACGATTGTTACCCAAAATCTTTGTGCAAGGTAGGCCCTGTGATATTTGTGATCTAATATGGACATAGATATTATCATGCTAATCGGTTTAGAATGTTAAAGTCATTTTTGTGGATATTGCATTCATGTACATTGCACATAGACATGAACTGTATCATCCAGGACATAGATGACCATCAATTTTGTACTTTGAATCCATGTTGCTAGATGCTCTGTAAAGACAGTTGTTTCATGATTATTATGTCTGTAATTCGGCATTGTTGTGAATGGCCCTGAATCAATAAAATATATTGAGCCCATATACAACCTTGCTCTCATAAAGATACAATTCAAAACAATTCACAACAAGTATTGAGACAACCATGCCACATCTGAGGACGAAAGGTGCTTTGTCAAAGAAGAATGTCAATGAGTTGCGAGATATATGTGATAAATTAAATGTTTCAATGAATGGGAAAAAGACTGCTTTAATTGAACGCATCATTGACAATGATTCAAATTTGTGTAATGTTGATATTTCAAAAGGGCTACTGGTAAAAAACAAGTTGAAAATGACAATGAATCGTTAACACAGATTATGATGCAAATGCTAAAAGATCAGCAAGAAGATCGAAAGATTTTGTTTCATTTGATTGAGACACAGTCAAAAAGTAAAGATAGAGAAAACGTCGATGTGACACATGATAAACTCACCTGGATGTTCGATGATATTGATACAAAGTTGAATAATTTGGACAAAGAAATTGAGAACTCTGTTGGAGACGTTTTGTGTAACGAATCCATCAAATTGATACAAAAATCATTGGAAAACTTGAACAGACATATTATTGACAATTTGAATATTTTACCACCTGGAACAACAGTTTTGTTGCGTGAAAGGTTCAAAGAAGCAAATGAAAAATTACAAGAAAATAAATACGAGGGGTGATTGATAAGTTCGCGGCCTGACATAGAAAGCTTAAAGCCAGGCCATTATGCACATGTGGATTGATACAATGGAATGTGCTGACGGCGCATGACGAGTGATCAGTCGATCCGGTGAACTGTTGGTAAACCACAGCTACTTAACTTCAGTTACTAACTTATCAGTCAGTTAGTCAGATAAGTGTTGCGTAAGATGGATCACGTTTCAAATCGAACTGTCATTCGTTATCTCGGCTTGAAAGGACTCACAACAAAGGAGATTCATGATGATATGGTTGGAACACTTGGTGAGAAAGCTCCGTCCTACACCACAGTCAAGAAGTGGGCTTCAGAATTCAAGCAAGGAAGAGAGAGAGCTTGAAAGATGATCCCCGTTGTGGAAGACCAGTGACAGTGAGCACAGAAGATGTGATCGATCATGTTCAAAAGATTATTCTTGATGATCGCCGTACAACCGAGCGAAAGATTGCCTTCGAACTGAAGATTTCACAAGAGCGTGTCCATAACATCATCCATCATGAACTTGGCATGAACAAAGTTTCCGCTCGATGGGTGCCACGACTGCTCACACCAGAGAACAAACGAGCCCGCTTTCTCATCTCAAGGGACAACCTGGCGCTGTTCGTAAGAGATCCTGAACATTTCATGGACCGGTTCATTACGATGGATGAGACTTGGGTTCACCACTATCAGCCAGAGTCGAAAGAACAATCGAAACAATGGAAGCACCCAGTGAAGAAGCACCAACTCCGCGGAAAGCCAAGGTCACCAGGTCCGCGGGAAAGGTCATGGCCTCCATTTTTTGAGATTCGAAGGGAGTTTTGTTGTTGGACTTCCTAGAGACTGGTCGGACAATTACTGGCGAGTACTACGCTCATTTGTTGCAGCAGTTACGAGTGCAGATCAAGATCAAGCGGAGAGGGAAGATCACGAAAGGCGTGCTCTTCCATCAAGACAATGCGCCTGCTCACACCTCCGCTACCGCCATGTCTGCCATCCAAGGTTGTGGGTTTGACATCATTTCCCATCCACCATATTCTCCTGATCTGGCACCATCGGACTTTCATCTCTTCCCAAAAATGAAATTGGAGCTCAGTGGTCAGCACTTCGCATCCAACAATGACGTCATGGAGGCCGTTGAGGAGTATCTGGACTCCAAAGACTCACACTTCTATGAGCAAGGGATCCGCGCATTGCAGCACCGTTGGGCTAAGTGCGTTGATTGTAGGGGCGATTATGTCGAAAAATAAATATGTATCGTATGCGAAATATGCTTTTTTCTACATCGGGCCGCGAACTTTTCAATCACCCCTCGTACAAAGTCTCGACGAGAGGTACACAAAGCAAAGTTACCAAACATAGTGGGAATTTGCCACCAGGTATCAACCCTCCGGATTTCTTCGATGATGCAAGGGAATTTCACTCAGGATTCGACTGTAAATCAACTGATAGAGAGTGTTCTGGTATTGACTGCATAGGAAAACATCACATTCTGTTGCATTTTCCTATTTCAGATAAATCCGCTACAGATGAAGTATCGCAATCACTGAATTCCACTATAAATCCTCTTTGTTCTGGTGCCAATAATGTGAGATTGAGCAGAATTATGCCCTCAGCTGTTGCAAGAATACATGTTGGAAATGGAAAATCCAAAGCGGTAAGAGTCGCTTTTGACACGATGTGCCAAGACACTTTCATCAGAGGAAGTCTAGTCAACAAGTTAGGAATTAAGTATAGAAAGGATTTGCAAATACAAGTGAATGGCTTTGGAGAAAAAGTTTCAAGCTTAAAGACAGGTCGCGTCTCGTTTGGACTATAAAAATTAAACAGTGATGATGAGATTTTCTATATCGATGCACTGGTCCGACAAGGAAGAATTTGTAGCCCACTGGAAGCTGTCAGTGTTGACATGAAACGCTGTACACATCTTTTGGATTTGGACATTGCAGATGAGCTTCCACATTTAGAATCGGAAGTCGATATTTTGGTAGGTGTAAATCACTACCTGCAATTAGTATCAGGTTCAATAATTCGACATTCGATTGATGACAGTATGCCTGCGGCGATGAAAACTGTCTTCGGATATGTTCTTATTGGTGGAAATCAGACATCTGCCAGGCCTAATTATTCAAACAAAAATAATCGAACGAAATGCATGTTCGTTCAAACAAGAACAAAAACTCCATTTGAAATGGAGGTTGAAAAGTTTTGGAAACTTGAAAGCATTGGAATCATGGACAAAGGTCGTGTGCTTACTAAACAGGACAGACAAGCAATTGTTCAATTTGAAGAATCGATAACTTTTGATGACGATCGCTATTGTGTTGCGTTGCCCTTCCGAGAAGATGCTATAGAATTAGTGAGTAATTATGAATTGGCAAAAAGAATGATATGTGGGACTGAAAAACGTTTGAAGAAGAATGAGACATTAATGATTGATTATAAATGATTATTGCATCGCGTTTTCGTAATCAATCCTTGCTATTGCAAATATCGATCACCATGTCAATAATCCTGAAATGAGAGACTTGTGATTTCAAGCGGTTCCATCTCTTAAAGAGGGGGAGAATGTGATATTTGTGATCTAATATGGACATAGATATTATCATGCTAATCGGTTTAGAATGTTAAAGTCATTTTTGTGGATATCGCATTCATGTACATTGCACATAGACATGAACTGTATCATCCAGGACATAGATGACCATCAATTTTGTACTTTGAATCCATGTTGCTAGATGCTCTGTAAAGACAGTTGTTTCATGATTATTATGTCTGTAATTCGGCATTGTTGTGAATGGCCCTGAATCAATAAAATATATTGAGCCCATATACAACCTTGCTCTCATAAAGATACAATTCAAAACAGGCCCCTCATTCTCTTTCTAAAGAGCAGAGCGGGAAAGGAGTTCGAATTACTCAAAAGTGCATTTGGGGTGGAGAAAGGAAGTGGAAACAATTTTTAAACCGCATTACAGCCCTTGATGAAACTTGGGTACCAGCGCGTGAACCGGAGCTGAAAAGTCAGACAGCTGGAATGGCACACTGAAGATTCTTCGAAAAAGTCCATACTTCAGAAGATTCGCGAGCCAGAACTACTAGCGTCTGAAACTGATGATAATCCGGAGCCTTCGGCTCTCGGTAATTATAGCAAATAATGAGTCAAATCTATGCATTATCTATTACATCATCCAGAAAAAGAATTTCAAATTTTGATCGAAAAAAATTGTAGGCTGATTATGCAATGTTGCATAGAAGTGGGAGAGTCTGTGGAAAACATCGAGTTAAAAACGTGTGAAGTTATGCCTATACTGTACGTTATAAGAATTCATGAAAATCAAAGACACAGAATCTTTCAATTCTTCAACTTCTGCTTTCGAGATAATTTGAGGATTGTATTTATTCATTAGGATAGCTTTTCGTAACCGTAAATTCGCCTCATCGGGGTCAAAGTCAATGATATCGATGTTGTATTCATCAGCGTTGGCATTGCATGTTTCTTTGTGCTTGTTTACCGATGAGGTTTTGTTAAATGTTTATAACGTTGATGTAGCGGTCTTATAGTGCTACCAACATAAATCTTTTTGCAAATGTTGCATGTTATTCCGTAGACTACTTCGATTTGGTTGCAGATTTTTTCATTTTTTATCGGACACGCTTTCATCTTGCATTCTGTATGTTCTTTTTCTCTAATGGTTTCTCAAGGGTTGAGATTTGAGACTTATTCGGACATTTTTTATACCTTCTGCTCTAATTATCCTTTTTATACGATTATCGATTTCTTCGTTCATGCATAAGGTAATGAAAAGACTTCGTGTTAGGTCTTCTTTTAGGTTTGATGATTTCTGAATTTGTTGCGAAATATTTTTGATATCCATTTAACTCCAGTACTTAGTCAAAATAATTTTGATGCTTCTCATTGTTCAAGGGATTAGAAGAAATCTCATTGATTCGTTTTCTTTCGTTGATGGCACAAGACATTTTTGTGGACGGAGGCACGTAGGTGTAATCAGCAATACATCAAAACGTTTTTTCGAGTGGACTTAATTATAAAACTCAAATGTTGGAATTGACAATGAATCAGTTTTGAAAGAGATAAAAAAAATGTCCGAATGTCACAAATCTCAACCCTTGAGAAACCACTTTAAAAAAAAGAACATACACAGAATGCAAGATGAATGCGTGTCCCATCAGAAATTGAAAAATTTAGTTCTAAATTTATAATTTTCTTCAAAAATTTATAGGGCATTGATTTATGTCTAGTTGCTCATGTAGGCCAACCAGTCACATACGCTTTGTGCTCTTTTAACACAAAGCACATAAACGAGCATGATGTTAACAATAAACGAGTGCATTTCACACACAATGTACTGTCATGTACATGAACGAAATCACTCTTGATCTCATACTAAAAGTTTTAATATGGGAATTTCTACACTCTCACACCTGAGGTGGATCCTGTGAACCACCTTGGCTTATCCACCATGCTTCTTCTAATTCACCTGAAATGAAATGTAACACGCAACTTCCTTGTCAGAAATGATTATTTGACATAGGCATGAGTGGATGATATATCTTAAATCGAAAAATATAGCTCGGAGTCCATTGGACCCTCTCACGTCTCTCAGGGTTAACTTACTGAGCTCCCTTGGAATCCTGGAAATGCTGCGAACATGGCTTGCAGGTTAGCACCAGCAGCGCCGTTAGTTTGCTGAGCTTGTTCTGTTGCTGCTGTCGGTCGTTGACTAGTAGATCCTGAAGCTTGTGCTTGACTTTGCTGCCCTTGCTGCTGGGGTTGAGCTGCTTGTTGAGCAGGCTGTTGCTGCGCTCCTGCCGCACCAGCTGCTGGTCGGCCATTTTGCTGCTGCACACCGGCTCTAAGGATGTCCATTCGACATGTAGGACAAGTTTGCTGACGTTGAAACCAAGAACGCAAACAAGAAGCATGAAAGAGATGACCACAAGGCAGTTTCTTTGCACCTCCATCCATTCCTGCTAACATTTCCTCTCTGCAGATAATGCAAACAGGATCGGATGCTTCAAGATCTGCTGCAGTAACAGTCGGAAACACAGTGTTCATATAACGGATGGCACGTCGTGACATAACAACATCATGGA
Organism: Prostheceraeus crozeri; assembly: GCA_907163375.1. Classification (NCBI taxonomy): domain Eukaryota; kingdom Metazoa; phylum Platyhelminthes; order Polycladida; family Euryleptidae; genus Prostheceraeus; species Prostheceraeus crozeri. Next base: position 68,922 of record CAJQUW010004936.1, read on the forward strand.
AGGCCTTCTTGAAGAATCGCATGCTGAGATAGATTGGTCGGATAGCGAATAGAGGCAGAGTGTGAATGCGAATCATTATTATCAAAAACATAAGGTATATGATCACACGAACACCGGCAATTACAAAGTCTGAGTACAACAGATAAACTGCTTTGTTTTCCCACGGTGTATCACGCCTTGAGTCAATCACATGAAGAATATAGCGCAAACTGACTGAGACAATACTTAGCAAGAGAATAGCATACTGAAATGAAAAAGCATTTATGTATTATTATTCAGATACCTAGCTTTTTAAATTGTTGTTAACGTACCTCAAAACCGAAGACAAGCTGCACAGTTGCTCCACGTGTTATTGTACTCTTATACGCGTGGGAAATGAATATCATATCTAAAGTATATAATACACTAAGAAGGCCTGAAAATGTGAGAGTGAAATTCAAACATCAAGTTCAAACATCAATATCTAAGTTCAACTTACCAATTGCACGTATGTGAAATATGGTGTGAATTATTGGGGAACGCTCCATCTAAAGCGAAGGATTAATGACAACAATCAACCAAAACAATCAGAAATAACTCAATTTCTATATCTAAATTGGATTTGGAGCAGAAGCTACCAGTTAAGAGTTCACGTCAATACATGTACAGAATATATCAGGAAAACAAAGTATATTTCACTGTGAACAATTTCAAGCAAGAACTATCATTCATATTATGATTGGCAGATTGCATCCGATACCCACATCATCCTCCCCAATATGGACTACTGTCGCATTCTAATAAAATGTTCAATACGTTATGGATACATATGAAAACATGAAATATCCAACTAATTTAAACCATTTAATTTAAGAATCCAACTAAGTAAAAATGTGAGACGTATTGGGAGCAGCGTTTTTAGTCAGCCAAATCGCCTGCGTCTTATCTGAGGTGTATGTCCAAGCTTATACCAAATTTTAATCCCTGGACTGGATTACAGTATGAAGTGGCTGGTGATTCAGATTGATGAGTGATGAGGTCAGAAATATTCAGCAGACGGGTATTAATTAGCCCACTAAGGGTCTACGAGTTATCAATGATGGGCAAGGAGAAAATTGAAAATTGGCACAATCGATTTCTTCAGTTTACCGGTGTAAAGGTTAGTTTACACCTAGGATTTGTGCTCAGTTTGATTCTGGACATCGTGTTAAACAGCCATCTTAGAAGATTTCCACCTGGTTGTCCATGGGAACTGCTCTATAAGCTGACTATTTGGTCGTAATTGTAGACTCGATCGAAACGATGAAGTCTCGTCTATCAACAAATGGAAAGCAAACCTGAAACCAAAATGCTTGTTGGAGATGACTGTCAGTAAAGAAAAAGCTCTTATCAGAAGGACCGATTACACGATATGACAAGCGGATAAGGCCAGGTATTACTGCGGTATCTGCAGAAAGGGAGAAGGCATGAACTCAATTGTTCCCATAGTAATTGCTCGATTCACCACGGTTGCACAAACCGCAACACAATCCATGGAGATGCCAGCTTCGAATGCAGGAAATGCGAGGTATCCTACCTATCCAGTCACTACCGTCCACTCAAACAATGGGAGCAAATATAGGCATGCACGGCGCATGTTGCGTGGCACCGTCATCGTTTGCATATTTCACATGTTGTTCATCAAACAAAGGGTTTTACGATGTCGACGTCAGAAATTTGAAATTTAAAAAATTGCTTCAAATTGAGAATTTGACTGCCGGATATTGGAAAAACTGGTGGGACATACGGAAACATCTGTCGTCCGACAAGACACCAAGAAAATACCCAAAGGATATTCAATGCAACTACAGTGTGGACAGCATCTGATATAAACACATGTTTCTTTTACAGATCAACTATTGAATAATATAAAAGGATGGGAATCAATAGAATTTTTCTTCTTCTATAATTTCTTCCACATTCAGTATGAAAATTTATCAAAATGAATGATTATTTGACGTTTTGATTAGGGGTGCACCGGATTTTCAGCATCTGAAATGCTGGTATTTTACTGGAGTTCTATGACATAGGCCTATATTTTATATTTTTATTTATTTCCAATACATGGTATAAAATACTTCATGCATTGTTACATCAATGCACACCGTACAATCTACATGCACATGCAGGCTATATCGAATGGATATGTTATTGTTGTATGCAGTCTACATTTAATTAATCATTCATCTGATGACCACATCTTGATTTTTTATCGAATGGCATTAAGCTCCGGAAGGTCACTTGTACAAGGAAATGACTGAAGCGTATGTTGCGCTACGTTGTGAAATGAATGCAAACAGACTGTCGCTACAGGGACTGGCCTACATCAAATGACGTGATAGCTAGGTAGCATGTTCTTACTGAGAAATTTTGTGATAAACTATGTATCAACTGTGCTTATACGAACCCTATCCATGCGTGTGAAGGGGTTGACCCTGAGTCGCATTGCTGCTGTGGACTTATTAAAATTAAGCCGCCCAACCTACTGAACTCAACAGTGTTAGAAAGTAGGATGTTCAAAGGATGGTTGAAGATTTAGATCATTCTGAATTGATGCATCTAAAATAGACTGTCGATGTTGAACTGCAATGGTTTCCTGGCTTGCCCTTTATCGGGAATAACGAAAAAGGCAAATCAAAATATGAGTGATACAAAACGATGGTTTCGATCGAAAATTACCAAAGGATGCAGTTGCAACAAACTAGCACAACTAATTAGATAATACCTATTAAAGTGATAATAAAAGAGGAATAGTATAATCGGCCGATATCTACTACAAGTCAGCAATGCTGTTCCTATCAAACCTGAGTAAATCAGTCTCCTGTTAATTAAACCTGAAATTAAGGACAAATTACAGGTATCACAACATATCTTTCAATGTGGCTTTTAAACGTCCAATTCAGTAACTACTATAGATGCATTGTACTATTTAAGAAAAACAAATTTCCATAATGAAATTTAAATTTGTTTTAAAATTTTGACATCCGGTGTACCCCTAGTTTTGATCGTGACCATTAGGGGTACTGAAATTTAAAATCCTACACGACCGGAAGCAAATTAACCGACTTTGCAAAAAAATCTGATGCATGAATTTCTACCGAATTTGAAACATTGTTGAAGAGCACACTGAAGAAATTATTGGTAAACAATAATAGCAGTGCCAGCTACATGCTTTAGAAACAGCATTGGCACTCGAATCGAATGGCCTAACTCTCGTGCCACAGCATGTTCACAATTGGCTTTATTAGATCTGGGAACTGGTAACTACATAATTGGCATTCAGATAGTAAATAAGGCCTGAGCTGTGGAAATACCGTTTTCCTAGTGTCGCAACCTTCTATGAAAGATGAGTGTTTTAGTGACATGATATACAGTAGAGTATACAGCCTATTATACATAGTTCGCAAGGTGCCTTCCCGAAGATTTCATTATGTTGTTTGCAGCCCTAATGCCGCCTGTTTTGAAAATATGCTTAAGAAATATTGCATACTGTCCAAGGATTAGGAAATTATAACGCAGAAAATACTGATCCTTGATACACCGATAATAATCTTTGCCCTTCAACTTCAACAATTTATGTGCGCACTATTGGAATATATTTCCATACCATGTAGCCAGCCTAACTGATATGTTGCAGACTTACAGTATCAGACCGATGAAAGTTTGTACATTGCGATTGTTCGTTCCAACTACCGAACGGTATTTAAGTAACCCATGTGACGTTCGTAATTATACACACAAATATCAATGATCAATCAAAAATTGACGCACATAGACAGGAATATCAAACTTGGTCATTAGCTGATGATTTGAAATTGACACATACAGTCTAGATCATGCACCAACAATAGATTACCCCAATACCAAAAGGATATGAAACTTGTAAGATGAATTTCATACTGAACGAGAAGAAGTAACGACTATACCTTACTGCCAGGTATGTGATTCAATCTCAGATGAAACCTCAGCAAGCAAAACCCTCAGATGGTCCTGCCATTAAAAATCTGTCAAAAAACAGAAGAGTCACTTGCCTGTGTGCTGATGGCAACACATTTTTATGACACTATCGAAAAATGAAACAATAACACAACTTATAGTCACACATTTTGAGATGACACTCTAACCCCAGATTTCTTAGGTAAGTGCGTCAACAGGGTGCGCTAGTAAAAGCGATCATTTTTCAGATACCATCGAGAATATTCCATTAATGAATATTCCTAGTTACACACAATGATATTCCTATCATAGCTTTAAATTGATATGAATTTTTTACCACAATCGCAAACAGCTAAATCAGCTATTTATTATTTTTTTCTCTTCAATATACAATTTTTGAGCAGCGTTATGTCAGTGATGACTTCAAGGCCACTAAACAAAAATAAAAGTAAGAAGACAAAACAATTACTGAAGCAAAGAACGACTGAAAAGGGACATTTTCAAACATCGTTTGAAGGAGAGACAGCTTGCAAAAGTCGGCAGCGAGTTCTGCACACGTGCTGTTGCATAGGGGAGAGAACAAAGCAGAACGGGCTGCGGACCGTAAGTGCTTGAAATACGCAATCTCTGACACACCAAGAAGGGGCTCCACGAGATAGGAAGGAGCGGAACCATTGAGACATCTAAAGCTGAGAATTGCAAGGCGAAAGTAATAATACATTTCTGAAATACTTACATAATCGACTCTATCTTCAGCTAGCCAATGGAAACACTTCAGGAACAGAAGTATAGTAAACATAGCAACAAATTTGGTTCCAAAATCATCTCGAAACACTGTAAATGCCAAACATGTTTCTGTGACAGCATACCATGCCCTTTCCATTAAATGCTGAAACACAACAAAATCATTCAATATTTTAAATAATCACCTCCACTTCAATTGAATTGGTCATTTCTTACTGAGACAAAAAGCTTTTTTACATCTTGTTCGATAAAACTTGCTTACTAAAACCCTGACAAATCGTTTCAAATGAAATAATATCACGGTAGAGTCACACCGTATTCAAGCGAATTCCGACATACATGTAAAACCAATATCCTTATCTAGTCAAAGGGAGATTCACCTTTCCTTTCTATACTATTGTCACAAATTAAACTTTCTGAAAGCGAACATATTATAGTTGTTTGCATCCCTTTGACATGTTTTTAATGAGCTAAGTAGTCGGCGAAACTCAAAATTGTGATGAATTCAGATCCAGATGGGACTACGTCGGTTATTTGGTGCCAACATCAAGTTGACACTTCCTTTTAAGAGATTGACGAGGATCAACTGCTAGTATCTGAACCTAGCTCGTATTGTTGTTCCGCGCCCCTGTGACCAAGAGCAAGAGGCTCAGAACGTCGGAACATTGTATAATTTATATTCTGATTATAATACTTTTATTCACTGAATAAGCTTGAGAGGGGAAAATCTATCCTCCCGTACTTTTGATTACCTAACTACAAGGCTGATTTTAATTTTCCGTTGATATTAATTTTCCAAACCAACAGTCTTTGTTACTCTATTTCACAAGCTAGGATACCAGGGCATGGACACGTATGCTGAAATTCAATAAAAGGTCTACTTTGCTTCTAGATATCTCGCACCACAAAAACAGCAGCACATATAATATAGGCCTACATAGTAGCCTACTGAGAAAGACATTGGTAATAACAATCTAATGAACCAGTGTCTCTAAAAATGCAAGGTAAAGCCTAGTGTTCAGCGTTTGTCTTTGAAACACTAGGATAAAGCGACCAAATGACTTTTAAAGTTGACATTTCTCAATCAAATCACTACCTATGGGATTCACAAAAAATAACAACAAAGTCGATCGAAAAATGAAAAATGGCTTCCACGTGATGTGAGCTAGTATCAAATACTGTAACATTCGTAATAATGTAGGCGTTGAAAATCACCCTACAGATGACACCAATGGCCGTATTAGGGTGCTTCTTTGTTCTACAGACCACGAGGACACAAGCTTTTCATACCACACAGCCTACGTCAAAAATGGTTAACAGTTGTTGCAATTCATATGCATTATATTTTCGAAAAACGTAGTAATAAATCCTTCATTTTTATCATTACATTACACATGCAGCGACAATTTATACTCATCTACAAAATAAGCGGCATCAGAATATGTAGTTGCATGATAAATAGATTCAAATTTCTAAATAAGGAGTCTATGCAAAGTCTTACATAAAAATGAATTACTTACATGTAATACAAATCAAAAAATCATACTCGCGCTTTCAATACTTTTTCCGAAGAATACTAGGAAAGAGACTGTTTCTACAGACTGTAAACATCTACAAACGTGTCTCCGAAAATCATTAATGGCAAAATGACTTCAAAAAATATGGACTGTCGGCAATTGAGTCTCAACAAGCAGACGCCTTAGTTCGGTAGGCTATACTTCGCAAATTCCTAGCCCATTTACACATTTGTTTCTTGATGCTAGTTCTGTAATACAACCTAAGAAGGCTGAGAAATTATCAACGCACTATCAGGATTTCAGCGTCTTTGACTTACTCCTGGGACATACGATAAAGTTGATGTACTAATATGTAACTATATATATATATATATGGTAGTCGTACACTTCTTCGACACGGACACTTCTTCGACAGTACTTTTCTTCGACACGGACACTTCTTCGACACGGACACTTCTTCGACAGTACATTTCTTCGACACAGACACTTCTTCGACACGGACACTTCTTCGATAGTACTTTTTTTAACTTTTCGACACATATTGGTTTATTTTGATATATAGACATTGATTCATTAATATTAGTACTGTTCCAGTTATTGCTTCAACCGTATGATTTTTAACCCGTCTATATTTTTCTATCAACGTTTGTTATTACACATGTTGGTACTAAAAATATTCTGTGAATGACATGAAAGTATAATTAACGATACTATTTAAAATATATTTAAAAATACTCTTTGATAATGACATGAAACTATATTAACGAGTTATTATTCAAGTTAGACAAGATATTCAATATCGAGGAAAACAGTAAAAAATTACTTTAATGCAATGTTCATAGAAACTCCATGCAAATAATCAAGGATTGGCATTTCTTTATCATCATATAGCTTCTTCAAAAGCTTAATTGCATTCTCCATCTCGCGATTTAATTTGGTCTTCTTGGGTGGCCTTGCTCCATTACTCAGATGCTGTCGTATTTCGTGAAGGGTTAAGGTTTGTTTACTTATCAATAAGGATGCCAATTCATAAATGACGAGATGGCTTCTGCCTGCCAAGATCTTCATGGCATTGTGGTATCCTTCTATGACATTGTTTGTCCTCTCCAGTTCCTCCTCTATTCCATTGTAATCATTCCATTTTTCAATCATGAATATTGGTTTCCTTCTGACTGTGTTTTCTCCTGAACCTCTGATCGGAGCACCCCTGACAAATGTATTGTCGAAGTAATTGAGGAGTTCGGGGGCTTCTTCCAATAACTTTGACACCTCCAGATAGCCTTCAACAACGCATTCCACAGGCAAAAAAGCGACGGCTAATAGCATCCGGACAGCATTTCGAAAATCAATGTTCTCATTGTATTTTTTTGAAAATCCAAACTTTATCATTTTCCTGAAAACTACTTGTCCAAGATGGAAAAGACAAGATTGAATTTCTCCATTAGGAAAATAAAATGAAAATGCATTTATAGATGCAATTTCCAGATCTACATGTAATGTGATATTACACGGAGGGACACCTCCTTCATTTGGGGCATTTTTTAGAATTTGTTCCCATACTTCTTTGTAATCTTCTTCACGTTTTCCGGGCATCAGTGCATAGACCAGTAGAAACCACCTTCCATAACGACATCCCATTATAGTAAGCAGCTGATAGAACATGTATGGAACAATATCAAAGGTACCATCTGACATCCACGCATCACATCCCATCAGTCTTGCAATATTATCTTTTGTAGAGAATATCACAATCCTGTTACTATCGTTTCGATTATCATACAGACAAAAGTGGTCGCCGTTGATAAGAGTTGTGTCATCAAAATTTACTTCACTTATATTTGTTGGCTCGATCATCTTGTGTTTCCTTCGAACCCTTCTTGCCATTACCTTGACACTTTCGGCAGATGGAAGAACGTCAGCTCGGTTAGGATCTTTTTCAGCTAAAACTTTCAGAGCAATTTGTGAAAGTTCGGCGAATTTTTGGCTTTCTATCATTTCTCTTACTTTAGTGATTTTTATTCTTTTTTCTATGTCAGATTGTTCATGTTCGTGTACATTTAAATTTGCGCCGCTAAGTAACTCATAAGAGTCATTTGTTGTTATCCTTCTTTTGCAAATATCAGTCCGGTTGCATTTCCAATATACTTTTTCATTGCGAGTTCTGTCTATAACAAAAGTGTAGCCATTCAACATTGCCATTGGTTTATTCTTACTTGATCTAATAAATTGTAAATTATTGGTTTCACGCTCTTGTACACCGGTATTCATCGTAGAAGTATCAATAAGTTAGAAAGATTCGATTTCTAGCTGTCATAGCTGACAATAGGATGAGATAGCCGTGCTCCTATTAAGCCAGTAGGTCACTGTCGCTCTCTATGCCATCATGGCTTACATACACTATCATATAACAATCAATGCGATACAACGATATTGAAATAAGATGATAACTGTTTGAAAGTATGACGTATAAGGAATCCAATGGACTGATTATGCATGATAGATGGAATGGATATATAAATTGAAAAATGGTAATTCAATGACATTGATATTGGTTGCTTGAAAAAGGACTAAAAAGGAATGTTTTGACAAAATGTGAAATTTTAGAATACGGCTCTTTCGTTTGTGTAGTGTTGATTTGTTTTTATTCATTCATCTGTATCCGATTAAAACATCATGTGCAAGCGGCAAATAAATACATGCACTATTATTGCTATTATAATAACAAGAGCATTATTGCCGAACATATTATGAATGATCATTCCACTCTTTCGTTAAACATTGGTGAATTCAACATTGATTTTCTTGATCGTCAGAATGACCCTGTCCGCACTCGGATTGCTGAACCTAAGGATATTTATCACTACAAACCTGCGTTGAATCGCAAAGATGAATTGCATGATCAACAGTTTCTAACCGTCTGTGTGTGTCGAAGAAGAATACTGTCGAAGAAAAATACTGTCGAAGAAATGTCTGTGCCGAAGAAAAATACTGTCGAAGTGTCCGTGTCGAAGAAAAGTACTGTCGAAGAAGAGTACTGTCGTAGAAAAGTACTGTCGAAGAAGTTTCTGTGTCGAAGAAGTGTCTGTGTCGAAGAAAAGACCGAAAACATAGACATCCATTTATCGAAGAAATGTCCGTGTCGAAGAAGTGTACCACATCCATATATATATAAAAGTTGAAAGTGTAACGCAAATGGAAGTTATAGTAAAAAAGGAAAAATCAACCAAATCATTTTGTGAAACTGGCTGATTTTTCCTTTTTTACTAAGTATATATATATATATATTAAAATTGAAAAAACTACTGATCTTAGACTCACGCCGACATGTTTCTGCCAGTAGTCTGGCTTCTCAAGGCGGTAAGTGATTTGAATTTATTGCTACAAAAATAATATAACAGAAATCTGACTTCATAAACGAAATATCTTGATTTTCAGGAAAAATCAGAGTTCGTATGGCGTTGAGGGGTGGTTCGTAGATGTTAATGAAGATGGCCTCCTTGTGTTCACGATCTACCCTAGCAGATCCCAAAGGCATTTTATAGAATGGAGTGATTGAAAATTATAAAACAAGGAGGCCATTTTCATTAACATCTACGAACCACCCCTCAACGCCATACGAACTCTATGATTTTTCCTGAAAATCAAGATATTTCGTTTATGAAGTCAGATTTCTGTTATATTATTTTTGTAGCAATAAATTCAAATCACTTACCGCCTTGAGAAGCCAGACTACTGGCAGAAACATGTCGGCGTGAGTCTAAGATCAGTAGTTTTTTCAATTTTATTATTCATTTACATTTGCTTTGATTCATTTTCTATACATATATATATATATATATATATATATATATATATATATATACTGTAAATTAGTTATATTTGAAAACTATGTTAAATGATACGGAATAGTGATGACAAAGCCAATCTGCACCGACATGACGGTCTGTTCACGCTAAAAAAGATGATGACATTTTGAACTAGTCATATAAAATTCAAAATATCAATGATTGGTGTGATATTTGTTAGTGAGGCTGGATTTCATAAAATATATCTGAATGGCCTCTCTGAAACATAAGTTAATTGTATCTGAAACGATTACCTTTACTACATATGAAAAAACTATGTCAGGGAGCAACTTTGTTGATGAAGCGATTTTGGGTTTTTAACGCATTCTCCGAGCTCGCTTTTTGAGAGACCGAAGTTGTCTCCCGATGTAATTTTATTGACATTTGTGATTTTTGAACAGGTCGTCATATTGGTGAGGATTTGTCATTAAATTTCTACCTATATAGAAGCTTGGCTTTAATATCATTATTCTGGCGGCATATTTCAACAGATGTATGCGGATAAAGGAGGATTGCATCATCTTATATCCGTAGGTGAGCATATGGGCAAACAAAAAATCTCATTCAAGTGCGGTGACGAGTCTTACCTCCATTTCTGCTGGGCGCAATTGACCAAAAAATAATTTTCTCATTAATTTACCCATCAAATATACTAAGACAAATGCTTGCAAATATAAAATCTGAAAGAAAGAAAATAAAATGTAAAGTTGATATCAAAAACACATTCAAATTATGCATGAAAATAAATTTCACCATGATATCCCAATACCTTCAATGCCATATCCTGCCAATTACTTAGGAATGCAAACAAAAAGTAGTATTTTTACAAAGATAACTTTATTGAAAATGGATGAGGATATTACAACAGTGTCTTATACAAATAATCCCACGTGCTAAGTTTCACTAGTTTCAACTAATCTCGTCTCAGCTACGATGGTCCCTTTACATCAGCAAGATAAATCACGAACGAATGTAATTTTTGCTAAAGAGTAGATTACAAGATTCCCCCATGAAATGAAATGATCTTGGAGAAAACGTAAGAGATGGATCTTACATATCAATCCCTTTAGAAACAATATCACTTCTTGTAATGTGTTGGTTATTTACTTATCCAAACCGACATTAAATAACAAATATTAAGCTTCGATCGACTACAAACAATTTAGCCTTTCAATTTCAAACATCGCAATCTTGATGCACAACAAAAAAAGCTCTTCAAGCATTAATTTTATGAACATTGATTTCCACCAATTCTAATGTTGATTATCATTATCAGGAACACAATAAATGCTTATAAATTTCAGTAGTCGATCATTTAGAGCTCGATCGAATGACATTTCAGTCATGGATGCATGTCGTAGTGAGATCAATTCGAAAGAATTCCTGTGATCTGACATCGAAACTTAACAGCAGGGTTTCGGAGTCGTGGTACGTGGTACAGCTACAACGGTTACATCTCCGACCCAAGACCCTAGACTTAGCTAGGTTCCCAACACGAGACCGAAAATGAGACCGGACTGATGGCTACTGCAAGACTGCATGGGTGACGAGGTCCACCCGCTAACTCTCGTCGGACAATATCAAAGCAAGCACACATGTATCCAATCGAAAGCAGACTGAAAATTTCGGTGAAATGACATGTCTGTGTATTCGATGATTAACTGAGAAGTACTATGGCAAGTGTAAAATCATTTCTAGGTCATATACTTCATATCGCATGTACATATCACTCAGATGATATCAGATGCAGAAGCAGTGAGAGCTAATGTTAAAATAATCTAGCAGGCCATTCTAAAAATAGCTAGCTGTTTGTCTCCACTGTGCAGCGATCCTCCAACACTGAACACTAATCACGATCACGACATCACAGCCAACTTTGCAGCTTATGCATTCGGACGAACTTTAGAACCAGCAGCTAGATGTCGTGCACCGAGGATCAACATTTGTCTGCACTGCATTCGAAACTAGTGTCACATTAATTACAGGTGAGATAGCCTTATTTAATTAAGTGAAATATTATTTTGTGCATGTTATCGTGCTCTTGTTGATCCCCGGTTATTAATAGGACTCAGTAATAAGAAAGGAAAAGATTATGAAAGACAAATAATCTGAAAGAATGCTCTATTGAAATTGTATATTTTTCGTATTTTCTATTATCCTACACTCTGTTTGATTTTGACCGTGCATGATCCTGATGCCTTATGTCTAACCTCTCGGATTTATCACCTTTACAGAATTGCAAATAGAAACATGATTGACACATACTTTTACGAAAATTTATTTTGTTTCCAAGCCATTACTTGTATTTACGATGTTTATGCATGTTCATTGCGAATAAACATCTGATTTCTGATTTCACTATTTAAAAAGCTTAATACATTTAGATTCATGAAACCGTTGTTTCCTCGTCAAACACAGCAATTTGATTCAGTTTTAGTAGAAACTTAATTAGTTGTTTCTATTGCAGTTGAATAATTAATGTTGATTAAATTTACAATTTATGCGGTCTTTGAGCAAACTTTACGTTTTATTTCACGGGAAAATGTGAAATTCACAGTTTTTTAGGTTTTAAGGTTTTAACAGTTACTTAGGAGGCCTGATATGCAGAAAATTTTTGTCATTTTCATTTTGAAAGGGCCTAACTTTCGCATCAGTTTTTCACCTCAACATCATTTTCACTACGGTTTCATCATAGCCCAGTGCAATATAGGCACATCATGTCATCGAAAAATCGAATGTATTTACATAGCTGAGCAAATGTCGAGATATCATGAGTGCCCATTTCCAGAATAAAAAATGAACGGCTTTGTGTTCAATCTCATGAAATCTACTTCCAAAAGTTATATATGGTCTTTTAATTCCCAACGTCAAAGAATCGTACGGAAAACCTAAGTAAGCAAGGAACCGGAACGGTTTGTTCTTTAAAAGTCTAATTTACATCATTGGACATAAAAAATTAAACAGAACTGACAGAGTATTTGAATCATGAACCACAAGTGTTTTGAACGAGTCTGACAACATTGTCTGCTAGAATTGTAGACCGAAAGCAATTAAACAAGTTGATTAAGTATCAGCTTGCTTCTAATGTTTCTGATATACTATTAAACAAAGACCTCACTCATCATGATTTTAAAGGGTTCGTACAGTTCCTGGGGGCAAAATTAAGAAACTTTCACAAACCCTTCATTCGCTTATTGGGATAGATGCTATTTCGGCAAGAGAATGCTCAACAATTCAGTTGCAAGACACTTTAATAGAGTTATAATCGCAATTTATGACACCATTCCACTGATTGCTGCCAAATTCATTTGATATAGTGCCAAATCATGATAAAAATAGTGAAATAAGAAATCCGCCATGCCTGCTTAGTGCTTAGGCCTATTCAAAACATATTGAAGCATATGATATTTGTTGACAGAAAACGAAGCAGAAAAGGTAGTTATAAAAAAACAAATATTTGCATCAAAAGCTGATTGATCGGGCTATGTCCATTACAAATATTGAAATATTTTGATTTTATTTTTTTGATATTTGAAATACTTGAATTTTCACAGGTAAAATCATGCTCGTTCTCGAATAGTTCCTGACGTTTACAGCAAGAAATATTTGCTGATAAAAAACATTCATTCAAAACCTGGAAATAAAATAACATTGGTGATACACGAGTTAATGCAGATAGTCATAACAAATGCACCTAAGAATAAGAGGCAGATCACTTCTTGGTAAACTGGATATTAGGTATGTCAGCACAAATTGAGTTAGGATCAATTAGGCACCCACAGAAAGCAGCCTGTATGACTGTCATTTTCCCTTATTTTCTAGATCTTGAAGTGTTCGATTGATGGTCTTTTATGTTCCATGGCGACAAAAAAACGAGGTCAAGTGTTTACTGTCAACAAAGTCGCTCGAGAAAGCTAATTGGATTTCATAATTTGCTGTTGTGAATTCGTATCTTGAATTCGCTCGTCCGTCACTTTGATCGCGTCTTCTTTTTTAGGTCAAGCTCTTCCACTTATATCTTCGCGACATCCTCTCTTAATCTCCTCTTAAACTGCTGCGCTGCACTTTCGAAAAGATTCTTTGACAGAAAGTGTCAAGGAACTTGTGATTTTAATGTTAATGATATGAATACATGAATCCATAATTGTGCTCATTACTTCGATTCGCCACATACGTAACTGCGTTTCTTCGCATAGGGAGCACCATAATTATCTGAGATGACTTTATTCAGTGAAAAGTCTGATTCAGGGGAGACATTGCCGTGGCTAATGATCATTTCGCATTGCGCAATTTGCTGGAGTTTATAATCACTAGCATTTTGGAATTCCGAACACGTGTGTGATTTTTGATGCCTCATCCCAACACTGATCGATTCCTCTTTGTTGTCACGAGACCTCGGATAGAAAAATTCAGTTTATGATTTTCCGGATTTCGGATTCAAAATTTTGAGAAATTCCCCAAATTCGGGAATCACTTAAAGCACTGACTATATAGTGCTTTACTTCCTCACATCAGGACCTACGTTCAATTAGCTGCTAGAGATCCCTTTTTAGGAGATGCAGTGCGCGCAATCAATATTTCATGTTGAGAACCAGGTGCAATAGGCATGACGATTCCTGACGAAAAAGTCTGAAAAGTCCGTCCTATGGCCTTGATATCGATATTATATAATCTGATAATGCACCGGCACGTAGATTCGAGTGTATCACAGGGCCATTAGAAATGCAGCATATAGTTGTATTGGACATAGACTCGGACTGGGTTGTCAAAAACTGGACTCGATGGAAAATCCTAACCCAACTATTTAACGCCACTACTGTGATTTGCAGATTTTAAGAGAGTGCATGCCATGCTTGGAACACAAATGTCGAGCACACTTGGTACAATTTCATTAATTCTAGATGACTAAAACTTCTTCACAGACATCATGCGATCACTCATAGCCTTGTAGCGCCGTCAAACTCAAGACGTGCGCGCTAGTAAGCTTTCTAGAAAGTCAACATACAAAAAAATGAAACCATGCTGTGTCAGTTACAAAGCTGCTCAAAAGAAGGAATATCATGCTTGAATTTTGCATGATAAGGAAATAGTGATGGTATCATAATACTTACAGCCATGCTTGGACTGGATTTCGTGACATAAATAACCGAAGTATAAAATTGCTTTTTCTGATAATACGCATTTGCAATGACCATGAATGTCAAAGCAATACTAGTAAACGTAACCAAAGCAGCACGCATCTTGCAAAAGATCAGATATCTCAAATTTCTGACCAATAAGTACACGCGGATAAAGTATAGTCAATTTCCATCAGCATAAAAAGAATAGAAAGGTAAGTTTAAATAAAACCACGTCAATGTCAGCTGTGAGTGATTTGATTTCAATTAGCTAAAACAATATCGTAACTTGATATTTCTTAAATCTGAAGAACCCTAACTTCAGTGAGTTGAAATTCTGCAAATCACCCTTTGAGAATCATGCCTCTAATAAGAATCAGAATTAATCAACGCTGATTCTTGAACAGACTGTCATGCAATCTGCAATTATCATTTGGCTTTATTCGAGCAGTCAATAAATACATCAGGTCAATCAATTTGCATAATTCCGCTGAGAAGCTATGATTCCGGAATTCTCCATTTGTCTATTTCACAGTAAAATGGACACGTGATCTCTCAGAATGATCTCTTCATTGTATGACCGGGATGCGCCCATAGAGGGTGGGCCGAGACGCAAGCGCGTGTATTAATTTCAATGTGGAATAAACAAACGGAGAACTCATGACCGAATTCATGACCTCAATCGTTGAACCCATCTCGAACATTCAGTACATTATGCGTAATTCTGTTACACGACTAGTAGAAGTACGTACTAGATATTTGTTGTTCACGAGTGATGGCTCTACACCTCACGCACAAAGCTGTTCAATCCACAGACTAAAGTTCAGCCAGCCTGTTGCCGTTCACATAAACATCTAGATTTGCATAGCAGAAGTCGAACCGAGTCGACCACACATCACGGAGTGCTGGATTGTGACTCAGCACAACTCAGCACGCATTGAAGTAGCAACAAAAATGTGGTTGCTTGTATGGTATATATTGGTGTTTACCAATCTTTGGTGTTTACATAGACATCGAACATCAACAACAGTTCATGGTGTTCGATGTCTGTGGGTGTATGTCATCAAATTCACAGAGGAACATATAATTTAATTCTGCTCCGCATAATTATGCACATAGAGCATGGAATTTTATATATATTATTCACTCTTCGATTATGCCAATTGACATCGAACATCAACAACTAGATTTTAGTGCTGATATCCGATGTCTATGATTATGCCCATAGAAATGATTATGCCTTATAGAATATAGAATTTTCGAAGATGGATTGTTTGTTTTAAATTCATTTTTATAATTCATAATTTCACCAGATGATATTCCACGCTTTCTTGAGTATGGGACTAAGTCATAGCCCGATATTACGATTGGTTGGAAATACAATTACTTAAGTAACATAGGATAGGGAAGGCATCGCAGTAAGCCACTGTTGTGCCAGTGCAATTTAGTCTCGCGGCTGTTACTAAGCAAGGTCCGGTACGATATTTTTTCATGTCTAGCACCAAGCTCCTAATAGTTTCATCAACAATAAAGAGCAAATCACTCAGTTCGTGTGCATGTGTCAGTGTGTCATTATTTTCATGTCAATGTATCACTCAGTAGATGGTGTCTTCAATCGATCTTCATTCCACTTGCGCTTTCTGTGAAATTATGGGATTTCTGAAGCTTTCTACGGTAAGCTGTTATCAAACTATAAATTCGAACTTACAAAACAACTCAGAGATATTGTAGCTGCCCTGGTGCTTCAATCAAAATCACATTCTTCGTCACGGGTATGTTCATTGGATTTATACATATTACTTCATTCAAGTACCGTAGAAAGCTTGTGATGGTATCTGGCTGCTAAGCATTTACAATTCTGAAATTTTACAGATGCTCTGGTTACCAGGTAATCAATTTGGGTTACCTTGAACCCTGACTGGAATCTTTACATCAATCGCGCCGGATTGTGCGCCGATGTCAAGCCGCGCGCCGGCACCAAATTCTATTTATAGATTATTCCTGACTAAGGCGCGCCGGGAGGAAAATCTATTTATAGATCCTTCCGGATTAAAGCGCGCCGGCACCAAATTGTATTTATAGATTCTACTCAACAAAAATCCAATAATATACTTGATAAAAATCATGTAACAGACCGAGCTATGAGAGACCCTTAACCCAATTGATTACTACAGTAAGAAACCTACCAGTCTCCGTAGTCCGTATCACGATCCGGTTACTCCAAGTTCACCACGTCGAATCCTTTATGATGTGGACGAGCACCGGACAGCCACGCGAACGTCACTCGAAGATGCGCCTGGTTAGTTATTAACCCTGCCCTACCAGTTACTAGGTATTATAGGTGATACCCTAACTCGAATGAATCTGTGGGTATTACCCAGGTACGTTATAACGGTTGTGGGTAGCAGTTAATAAGCTGAAACAGAAGTATCATAAAACCCCAACCTCCTAATTCAGCTGAAATTATGTCTTGCTAAATTCTTACATATATCGTAACCCGCAGATGCGACGGCGAAGTTATGATGCTGCTTACGATTAATTAATTAGCCGCAAAGGAAGTATCATAAACCTATGTCATAAACCTACGCCACTTGTCTAAAACTTCTTAGTTCAGTTGAGAGCAGTGACTTACCATCAGCCGTATAATTTTAAGAGAGCAACGTTTTGGTTGACCGCGCACGCTAGCCGCCGTGAGCTTTACTCATTGCATTTATAATAAAATGGTACATTCTAACACCAGGAATACTTAATTCATGTTTATCTTATGTTTGCCTATACTTTTACCCAGAAACCACCCAAAACCCCATAAATCGGAAGCCACCAACACCTTACAATTATGTACAATATAATGTCGTTGAAGTTAGCACCAACTTCAACAACAACTTTTTGAATAGAGTTTGTACAGAATAGGAAACCACATGTTTAAGTACTACTGATGACGCAGAGTTTGTACAGCCAAAAAGTTTTCCAAAATTCGAACTCTCACCTTCAAAATTCAAATTTAAATTCGAAAAATTGGTGCAAGTATTGGTGCTACCTCGTTAGCGAGTTTGTACAGCATTCCGGTGGAAAAATTTAGATACAAGAGCAAAAACCTGAGTTTGTACAGCAACTTCCAGCACTTTCCTTACACGAACAACCGGAAAAAACCGCCAAAAACCGATTTTTTCAAAAAATGATAAGATTTTCCAGAAAAGTTCTTGGTGCTACATGGAAAATGAGTTTGTACAGTGCTCTAACCGGTGGAAGAGTGTTCTACTAATCCAGTCTGAGTTTGAACACACACTTCTCCGACACTGCAGCACTCCTACGACCGGTAAATACCGGTTATTGTACAGTAACTACAAGAATACTGCCCATTTATGAACAAATCAATTGGTGCTACATGGAAAATGAGTTTGTACAGTGCTCTAACCGGTGGAAGAGTGTTCTACTAATCCAGTCTGAGTTTGAACACACACTTCTCCGACACTCCAGCACTACTACGACCGGTAAATACCGGTTATTGTACAGTAACTACAAGAATACTGCCCATTTATGAACAAATCAATTGGTGCTACATGGAAAATGAGTTTGTACAGTGCTCTAACCGGTGGAAGAGTGTTCTACTAATCCAGTCTGAGTTTGAACACACACTTCTCCGACACTCCAGCACTCCTACGACCGGTAAATACCGGTTATTGTACAGTAACTACAAGAATACTGCCCATTTATGAACAAATCAATTGGTGCTACATGGAAAATGAGTTTGTACAGTGCTCTAACCGGTGGAAGAGTGTTCTACTAATCCAGTCTGAGTTTGAACACACACTTCTCCGACATTCCAGCACTCCTACGACCGGTAAATACCGGTTATTGTACAGTAACTACAAGAATACTGCCCATTTATGAACAAATCAATTGGTGCTACATGGAAAATGAGTTTGTACAGTGCTCTAACCGGTGGAAGAGTGTTCTACTAATCCAGTCTGAGTTTGAACACACACTTCTCCGACACTCCAGCACTCCTACGACCGGTAAATACCGGTTATTGTACAGTAACTACAAGAATACTGCCCATTTATGAACAAATCAATTGGTGCTACATGGAAAATGAGTTTGTACAGTGCTCTAACCGGTGGAAGAGTGTTCTACTAATCCAGTCTGAGTTTGAACACACACTTCTCCGACACTGCAGCACTCCTACGACCGGTAAATACCGGTTATTGTACAGTAACTACAAGAATACTGCCCATTTATGAACAAATCAATTGGTGCTACATGGAAAATGAGTTTGTACAGTGCTCTAACCGGTGGAAGAGTGTTCTACTAATCCAGTCTGAGTTTGAACACACACTTCTCCGACACTCCAGCACTCCTACGACCGGTAAATACTGGTTATTGTACAGTAACTACAAGAATACTGCCCATTTATGAACAAATCAATTGGTGCTACATGAAAATGAGTTTGTACAGTGCTCTAACCGGTGGAAGAGTGTTCTACTAATCCAGTCTGAGTTTGAACACACACTTCTCCGACACTCCAGCACTCCTACGACCGGTAAATACCGGTTATTGTACAGTAACTACAAGAATACTGCCCATTTATGAACAAATCAATTGGTGCTACATGGAAAATGAGTTTGTACAGTGCTCTAACCGGTGGAAGAGTGTTCTACTAATCCAGTCTGAGTTTGAACACACACTTCTCCGACACTCCAGCACTCCTACGACCGGTAAATACCGGTTATTGTACAGTAACTACAAGAATTCTGCCCATTTATGAACAAATCAATTGGTGCTACATGGAAAATGAGTTTGTACAGTGCTCTAACCGGTGGAAGAGTGTTCTACTAATCCAGTCTGAGTTTGAACACACACTTCTCCGACACTCCAGCACTACTACGACCGGTAAATACCGGTTATTGTACAGTAACTACAAGAATACTGCCCATTTATGAACAAATCAATTGGTGCTACATGGAAAATGAGTTTGTACAGTGCTCTAACCGGTGGAAGAGTGTTTTACTAATCCAGTCTGAGTTTGAACACACACTTCTCCGACACTCCAGCACTCCTACGACCGGTAAATACCGGTTATTGTACAGTAAGTACAAGAATACTGCCCATTTATGAACAAATCAATTGGTGCTACATGGAAAATGAGTTTGTACAGTGCTCTAACCGGTGGAAGAGTGTTCTATTCTACTAATCCAGTCTGAGTTTGAACACACACTTCTCCGACACTCCAGCACTCCTACGACCGGTAAATACCGGTTATTGTACAGTAACTACAAGAATACTGCCCATTTATGAACAAATCAATTGGTGCTACATGGAAAATGAGTTTGTACAGTGCTCTAACCGGTGGAAGAGTGTTCTACTAATCCAGTCTGAGTTTGAACACACACTTCTCCGACACTCCAGCACTCCTACGACCGGTAAATACCGGTTATTGTACAGTAACTACAAGAATACTGCCCATTTATGAACAAATCAATTGGTGCTACATGGAAAAATGAGTTTGTACAGTGCTCTAACCGGTGGAAGAGTGTTCTACTAATCCAGTCTGAGTTTGAACACACACTTCTCCGACACTCCAGCACTCCTACGACCGTAAATACCGGTTATTGTACAGTAACTACAAGAATACTGCCCATTTATGAACAAATCAATTGGTGCTACATGGAAAATGAGTTTGTACAGTGCTCTAACCGGTGGAAGAGTGTTCTACTAATCCAGTCTGAGTTTGAACACACACTTCTCCGACACTCCAGCACTCCTACGACCGGTAAATACTGGTTATTGTACAGTAACTACAAGAATACTGCCCATTTATGAACAAATCAATTGGTGCTACATGGAAAATGAGTTTGTACAGTGCTCTAACCGGTGGAAGAGTGTTCTACTAATCCAGTCTGAGTTTGAACACACACTTCTCCGACACTCCAGCACTCCTACGACCGGTAAATACCGGTTATGGTACAGTAACTACAAGAATACTGCCCATTTATGAACAAATCAATTGGTGCTACATGGAAAATGAGTTTGTACAGTGCTCTAACCGGTGGAAGAGTGTTCTACTAATCCAGTCTGAGTTTGAACACACACTTCTCCGGCACTCCAGCACTCCTACGACCGGTAAATACCGGTTATTGTACAGTAACTACAAGAATACTGCCCATTTATGAACAAATCAATTGGTGCTACATGGAAAATGAGTTTGTACAGTGCTCTAACCGGTGGAAGAGTGTTCTACTAATCCAGTCTGAGTTTGAACACACACTTCTCCGACACTCCAGCACTCCTACGACCGGTAAATACCGGTTATTGTACAGTAACTACAAGAATACTGCCCATTTATGAACAAATCAATTGGTGCTACATGGAAAATGAGTTTGTACAGTGCTCTAACCGGTGGAAGAGTGTTCTACTAATCCAGTCTGAGTTTGAACACACACTTCTCCGACACTCCAGCACTCCTACGACCGGTAAATACCGGTTATTGTACAGTAACTACAAGAATACTGCCCATTTATGAACAAATCAATTGGTGCTACATGGAAAATGAGTTTGTACAGTGCTCTAACCGGTGGAAGAGTGTTCTACTAATCCAGTCTGAGTTTGAACACACACTTCTCCGACACTCCAGCACTCCTACGACCGGTAAATACCGGTTATTGTACAGTAACTACAAGAATACTGCCCATTTATGAACAAATCAATTGGTGCTACATGGAAAATGAGTTTGTACAGTGCTCTAACGGTGGAAGAGTGTTCTACTAATCCAGTCTGAGTTTGAACACACACTTCTCCGACACTCCAGCACTCCTACGACCGGTAAATACCGGTTATTGTACAGTAACTACAAGAATACTGCCCATTTATGAACAAATCAATTGGTGCTACATGGAAAATGAGTTTGTACAGTGCTCTAACCGGTGGAAGAGTGTTCTACTAATCCAGTCTGAGTTTGAACACACACTTCTCCGACACTCAAGCACTCCTACGACCGGTAAATACCGGTTATTGTACAGTAACTACAAGAATACTGCCCATTTATGAACAAATCAATTGGTGCTACATGGAAAATGAGTTTGTACAGTGCTCTAACCGGTGGAAGAGTGTTCTACTAATCCAGTCTGAGTTTGAAACACACACTTCTCCGACACTCCAGCACTCCTACGACCGGTAAATACCGGTTATTGTACAGTAACTACAAGAATACTGCCCATTTATGAACAAATCAATTGGTGCTACATGGAAAATGAGTTTGTACAGTGCTCTAACCGGTGGAAGAGTGTTCTACTAATCCAGTCTGAGTTTGAACACACACTTCTCCGACACTCCAGCACTCCTACGACCGGTAAATACCGGTTATTGTACAGTAACTACAAGAATACTGCCCATTTATGAACAAATCAATTGGTGCTACATGGAAAATGAGTTTGTACAGTGCTCTAACCGGTGGAAGAGTGTTCTACTAATCCAGTCTGAGTTTGAACACACACTTCTCCGACACTCCAGCACTCCTACGACCGGTAAATACCGGTTATTGTACAGTAACTACAAGAATACTGCCCATTTATGAACAAATCAATTGGTGCTACATGGAAAATGAGTTTGTACAGTGCTCTAACCGGTGGAAGAGTGTTCTACTAATCCAGTCTGAGTTTGAACACACACTTCTCCGACACTCCAGCACTCCTACGACCGGTAAATACCGGTTATTGTACAGTAACTACAAGAATACTGCCCATTTATGAACAAATCAATTGGTGCTACATGGAAAATGAGTTTGTACAGTGCTCTAACCGGTGGAAGAGTGTTCTACTAATCCAGTCTGAGTTTGAACACACACTTCTCCGACACTCCAGCACTCCTACGACCGGTAAATACCGGTTATTGTACAGTAACTACAAGAATACTGCCCATTTATGAACAAATCAATTGGTGCTACATGGAAAATGAGTTTGTACAGTGCTCTAACCGGTGGAAGAGTGTTCTACTAATCCAGTCTGAGTTTGAACACACACTTCTCCGACACTCCAGCACTCCTACGACCGGTAAATACCGGTCATTGTACAGTAACTACAAGAATACTGCCCATTTATGAACAAATCAATTGGTGCTACATGGAAAATGAGTTTGTACAGTGCTCTAACCGGTGGAAGAGTGTTCTACTAATCCAGTCTGAGTTTGAACACACACTTCTCCGACACTCCAGCACTCCTACGACCGGTAAATACCGGTTATTGTACAGTAACTACAAGAATAATGCCCATTTATGAACAAATCAATTGGTGCCACATGGAAAATGAGTTTGTACAGTGCTCTAACCGGTGGAAGAGTGTTCTACTAATCCAGTCTGAGTTTGAACACACACTTCTCCGACACTCCAGCACTCCTACGACCGGTAAATGCCGGTTATTGTACAGTAACTACAAGAATACTGCCCATTTATGAACAAATCAATTGGTGCTACATGGAAAATGAGTTTGTACAGTGCTCTAACCAGTGGAAGAGTGTTCTACTAATCCAGTCTGAGTTTGAACACACACTTCTCCGACACTCCAGCACTCCTACGACCGGTAAATACCGGTTATTGTACAGTAACTACAAGAATACTGCCCATTTATGAACAAATCAATTGGTGCTACATGGAAAATGAGTTTGTACAGTGCTCTAACCGGTGGAAGAGTGTTCTACTAATCCAGTCTGAGTTTGAACACACACTTCTCCGACACTCCAGCACTCCTACGACCGGTAAATACCGGTTATTGTACAGTAACTACAAGAATACTGCCCATTTATGAACAAATCAATTGGTGCTACATGGAAAATGAGTTTGTACAGTGCTCTTACCGGTGGAAGAGTGTTCTACTAATCCAGTCTGAGTTTGAACACACACTTCTCCGACACTCCAGCACTCCTACGACCGGTAAATACCGGTTATTGTACAGTAACTACAAGAATACTGCCCATTTATGAACAAATCAATTGGTGCTACATGGAAAATGAGTTTGTACAGTGCTCTAACCGGTGGAAGAGTGTTCTACTAATCCAGTCTGAGTTTGAACACACACTTCTCCGACACTCCAGCACTCCTACGACCGGTAAATACCGGTTATTGTACAGTAACTACAAGAATACTGCCCATTTATGAACAAATCAATTGGTGCTACATGGAAAATGAGTTTGTACAGTGCTCTAACCGGTGGAAGAGTGTTCTACTAATCCAGTCTGAGTTTGAACACACACTTCTCCGACACTCCAGCACTCCTACGACCGGTAAATACCGGTTATTGTACAGTAACTACAAGAATACTGCCCATTTATGAACAAATCAATTGGTGCTACATGGAAAATGAGTTTGTACAGTGCTCTAACCGGTGGAAGAGTGTTCTACTAATCCAGTCTGAGTTTGAACACACACTTCTCCGACACTCCAGCACTACTACGACCGGTAAATACCGGTTATTGTACAGTAACTACAAGAATACTGCCCATTTATGAACAAATCAATTGGTGCTACATGGAAAATGAGTTTGTACAGTGCTCTAACCGGTGGAAGAGTGTTCTACTAATCCAGTCTGAGTTTGAACACACACTTCTCCGACACTCCAGCACTCCTACGACCGGTAAATACCGGTTATTGTACAGTAACTACAAGAATACTGCCCATTTATGATGGAATGATAAGTTTCTCTAAGTTGGATGTCAAAGTAAGTGACTTCAAAGTCTCTTTTACCTCATGATTGGGGGAAATACGACATGGCCTGGGTGATTTTGCATCTGAGTACGTTTTCATATAGATTTGCGAATTAAACTCCGATGATGTGTTGGGAATGTAATATGAAATGACGGTGATGTGTTTCGCTCCTATCTTGGTAATAGAGCAACTGATCTTTACAAGGAAATCCTAAGTGCTAACTTATCGCTACCTAGAATAGACATTTTCACATATAGAAGTGGATCTTGGTTTATTTGTGATTGCAGAATTGATCTAGATCATTATTTCGATACACTAGTTGACATGCCACGCTCAATCACGCGTAATTACACATGACCCCAAACATTCGTGGCTATGCGGGATATTGCTGCAATATAAGTTATATAAGTAAGTATAGTTGGCAGTCCTGTTATATAGACTTTGCGTCTCATGTGTCTGCCTGTATCAGAGGCTAAACAATGTGATAGGACCTCAATTTCATGTTCAGGGAAGACAGAACATGCTTAGCGGTTCATATTAGTGGTTCAAGTGGCAGCGCAGACAACCGTGGACGACGCGCAAACTATAAACGCTCGCCCGCGCGTATTCTTAAACATCTCCCATGTTTTAACAGCATCAGATCAAGTGATTTCTGACTCTTAGTGCAGCGCATATATACGCGGGTAGAAGAATAGAATGTCCTTAACCACGGATGTTTGGGGTGTTCCGTAATTGCGCCTGAATAACGCGTGGCATGTCACCTAGTGTAGATTTATGTTTATGTGAGATAAAAATGGGCAGTGTTTATAGTATGTAAGCGTATTTTGAAGCTGAATAGGCCTATTTTTAAATAGGATACATGCATGAAATGCTACAACTGATATACGTTCAAAAACAGAATTAGCCTATTTTAGAAATATACGAGCGCATTAGAGAAAAGAATATCAGAATTAGGCCTAAATATCGTAAAGGTTTCTCGTTCTTTCTGGACGTAGATCCTTTCGTTTGATTGACTTGAAATGGCATCTAGCTGTTATTAATCGATCAAAATCCATGAACTCGAAACAAGCTTGGATCTTGAGCATTGCACCCTATTGTCGTTTGAGACATCTATGATTTCAAAATATGTTGGTGACGATTTTATTGACACATGCAGGAGTGTATCAAAAACTTAAGCGACAAAAATCAAAATTTTGCACGTTGTCGCACCTATCTCGATGGGCCTTGTCGCATTTACCCCGGACCTGGTTTTCACTACCAAAATCGATCGGGCTACGTAAATAATGAAGAGGTATTCGATCGAATCCGCTATTTCGTGTGGATGAACTTGACATCTTACTGTGATATAAAAGGTCGCCCATATTTAATTCCAGCTTGCTTCTCTTGACAGCAAACAAAATTTGTTGCAGAGTAAAGCAAATAAGGCCCAATTTTCAAAAACTGCCAAATCTTTCACCAAGTGCCAGGGTGGCATGCAATACTTTTGCGAAATAAAATGCCTTAGATATTGGCTATCTGCCAATCTAAGAGATTGGCTATATGCAGGCACATATGGATGCAAACTTAACGGTTTATTGGCTATGAGCTATTGGTTTGGGCTACAACCTAATCGCATTTACCTAATGATGCATTTCCCCAAGCCAGCCTATCGTAATTATAATCCTGCAATATTTTTATACACTGCATGTTCAATATTTTCATCTGCAATCAACGATCAAGGTCACTTAACTATCACATGTTGATTTAAAAATTTGGCGGATGACTGAAGGTCGAAATTCCATCTTTTGCAGCGAAATGCGTGTATTTGTATTTCTTAATCTATTCGCGGCTGTTTATGTTTAAATGGCACATAGAATTACAAACTTTCACATAGGAAAATGAAGTAATATGTAAGTTTGCTAGGTTTACGCTCATTTATACAGCATCATTTAATTAGTATTAGCACATGAAAAGATCTAATTGTTCAAATATTTGACGATGAACAAATCAACAAAAATGAGATTAGCCATGAATATATCCCGTAAGTTTTATATGTCAACATTTTATGGCTACTGAACTGAGAGCCTAACTAGCCTGCCTGACTGTGATACAATTTTTGATACATCCGGTGATTAACATCATCAGTTAAGGTTCAGAAAATCAAGTTCCTATTTCTATCAGTTGTGTTGAACCTACATACAAGGTTTATAACCTACATTGCGGTTATTGCAATGTAACGCATATTTCATTTGAAGGAGCTATACTTCGGGTTGTACGATATAACGACATAACTTGAAAATCAGTAGGTTGCCTTCTACACCGCTCGTTAAGACATCTGGTGATCACATTCTTTCATTTGAAATTATTCAAATTATCAACTTAGTGAGCATGTAGTGTATCTGAACATGCGTGACTGATTACAGAGAGCGTCTGTTCAACAACTACGATTATGACTCCCCTGCTCTCATGTTTGAGCGATAAGTCTTCAACATTTTTTGAGTGTGAACACGAAATTGAAATATTTTGACCACTACTATATTCCGCTTGTCATGAGCATTCATGAAATTTGTTGTAATTAATCTTATCCCGACCATTTCCTTTTGTATTTTAAAAACTTTATCGCTTGGTCACATTTTTGGTCATTTAAGGTTCATCGTATAGGCTATACGCAAGCCTGTACAATTCTTACTTTTATACCTGTGACGTGAGATTTCCATGACACTTGAGATTCACTGTGTTTCAGCTATGCACATGATCGTGGACTGCTGTTCAGACCTTTGTGTAGTGAGTGATGGTCTCGATTTTAACGTAATGCTGTGTTAATGAAATATACGACATTATGTCTGCAATCGGTCTTCTTAACAATACCTTTGATTGTTTTCCGGATTTTACTTATACATAACCGCGGTACCTTAAATTCACATATGCAGACAAACCTTTTCCCTTTGTATTCTACGGTTTCCATTGTTTCGTCCTATCAGCTAGTATATCCAGTTGTTACATTTATTATACCTTCGATTGTTTTCCAGATATTAGTGATGAATTACAAGCAACACTAATTATCAAGATTGCTGTTTTTTGCGGTGATTTTTAAGTGCATTTGTAATTGTTTTGACTACAATTGGTTGACACAACTTAGTACAGGCATTTTCAGAGATGTTCCTCTTTTCTATACCTTGTAGTTGTTTTTCTATATGCGCCTCGGACTGTCCGATCATCATCGCATCTAAGATATTCGGTCTTCATTGCACAAATGTTGCAAGTCATTTTTATCCTATCTGACCTTTCTATGCTGTGCTTCCTACTGTAATAGAGTATGTAAAAATTGAGAACTCGATATTCATCTGTCGTCCTTCTCCCTTGTCAGCATTTGAATTTGGTGCAGCTATTGATTTTTGGAGTACCGCCTACATCAAGCTTTTCACCCGTGACCTTTATGAAGTACTCGGGCTTTTTCCAGAGTTTTGTGCACCATTCTCAGCAGAGTTCATATTTTGATGGACAATAACATTTCTTGAAACAGAATATTGTTTCAACTCGTTTCACTGGTGGAAGATAGCGATTCAACCGACAATTGAATTTTGAAACAAAACCATCGCATCGATGATGTAGTTACTGTACAATAACCGGTATTTACCGGTCGTAGGAGTGCTGGAGTGTCGGAGAAGTGTGTGTTCAAACTCAGACTGGATTAGTAGAACACTCTTCCACCGGTTTAGAGCACTGTACAAACTCATTTTCCATGTAGCACCAATTGATTTGTTCATAAATGGGCAGTATTCTTGTAGTTACTGTACAATAACCGGTATTTACCGGTCGTAGGAGTGCTGGAGTGTCGGAGAAGTGTGTGTTCAAACTCAGACTGGATTAGTAGAACACTCTTCCACCGGTTAGAGCACTGTACAAACTCATTTTCCATGTAGCACCAATTGATTTGTTCATAAATGGGCAGTATTCTTGTAGTTACTGTACAATAACCGGTATTTACCGGTCGTAGGAGTGCTGGAGTGTCGGAGAAGTGTGTGTTCAAACTCAGACTGGATTAGTAGAACACTCTTCCACCGGTTAGAGCACTGTACAAACTCATTTTCCATGTAGCACCAATTGATTTGTTCATAAATGGGCAGTATTCTTGTAGTTACTGTACAATAACCAGTATTTACCGGTCGTAGGAGTGCTGGAGTGTCGGAGAAGTGTGTGTTCAAACTCAGACTGGATTAGTAGAACACTCTTCCACCGGTTAGAGCACTGTACAAACTCATTTTCCATGTAGCACCAATTGATTTGTTCATAAATGGGCAGTATTCTTGTAGTTACTGTACAATAACCGGTATTTACCGGTCGTAGGAGTGCTGGAGTGTCGGAGAAGTGTGTGTTCAAACTCAGACTGGATTAGTAGAACACTCTTCCACCGGTTAGAGCACTGTACAAACTCATTTTCCATGTAGCACCAATTGATTTGTTCATAAATGGGCAGTATTCTTGTAGTTACTGTACAATAACCGGTATTTACCGGTCGTAGGAGTGCTGGAGTGTCGGAGAAGTGTGTGTTCAAACTCAGACTGGATTAGTAGAACACTCTTCCACCGGTTAGAGCACTGTACAAACTCATTTTCCATGTAGCACCAATTGATTTGTTCATAAATGGGCAGTATTCTTGTAGTTACTGTACAATAACCGGTATTTACCGGTCGTAGGAGTGCTGGAGTGTCGGAGAAGTGTTGTGTTCAAACTCAGACTGGATTAGTAGAACACTCTTCCACCGGTTAGAGCACTGTACAAACTCATTTTCCATGTAGCACCAATTGATTTGTTCATAAATGGGCAGTATTCTTGTAGTTACTGTACAATAACCGGTATTTACCGGTCGTAGGAGTGCTGGAGTGTCGGAGAAGTGTGTGTTCAAACTCAGACTGGATTAGTAGAACACTCTTCCACCGGTTAGAGCACTGTACAAACTCATTTTCCATGTAGCACCAATTGATTTGTTCATAAATGGGCAGTATTCTTGTAGTTACTGTACAATAACCGGTATTTACCGGTCGTAGGAGTGCTGGAGTGTCGGAGAAGTGTGTGTTCAAACTCAGACTGGATTAGTAGAACACTCTTCCACCGGTTAGAGCACTGTACAAACTCATTTTCCATGTAGCACCAATTGATTTGTTCATAAATGGGCAGTATTCTTGTAGTTACTGTACAATAACCGGTATTTACCGGTCGTAGGAGTGCTGGAGTGTCGGAGAAGTGTGTGTTCAAACTCAGACTGGATTAGTAGAACACTCCTCCACCGGTTAGAGCACTGTACAAACTCATTTTCCATGTAGCACCAATTGATTTGTTCATAAATGGGCAGTATTCTTGTAGTTACTGTACAATAACCAGTATTTACCGGTCGTAGAAGTGCTGGAGTGTCGGAGAAGTGTGTGTTCAAACTCAGACTGGATTAGTAGAACACTCTTCCACCGGTTAGAGCACTGTACAAACTCATTTTCCATGTAGCACCAATTGATTTGTTCATAAATGGGCAGTATTCTTGTAGTTACTGTACAATAACCGGTATTTACCGGTCGTAGTAGTGCTGGAGTGTCGGAAAAGTGTGTGTTCAAACTCAGACTGGATTAGTAGAACACTCTTCCATCGGTTAGAGCACTGTAGAAACTGATTTTCGATGTAGCACCAATTGATTTGTTCATAAATGGGCAGTATTGGTATAGTTAATGTACAATAGTCGGTATTCACCGGTCGTAGAAGTGCTGGAGCGTCGGAGAAGTGTGTGTTCAAACTCAGACTCGATTAGTAGAACACTCTTCCAGCGGTTAGAGCACTGTAGAAACTCATTTTCCATGTAGCACCAATTGATTTGTTCATAAATGGGCAGTATTCTTGTAGTTACTGTACAATAACCGGTATTTACCGGTCGTAGGAGTGCTGGAGTGTCGGAGAAGTGTGTGTTTCAAACTGAGTCTGGATTTGTAGAACACTCTTCCACCGGTTAGAGCACTGTACAAACTCATTTTCCATGTAGCACCAATTGATTTGTTCATAAATGGGCAGTATTCTTGTAGTTACTGTACAATAACCGGTATTTACCGGTCGTAGTAGTGCTGGAGTGTCGGAGAAGTGTGTGTTCAAACTCAGACTGGATTAGTAGAACACTCTTCCACCGGTTAGAGCACTGTACAAACTCATTTTCCATGTAGCACCAATTGATTTGTTCATAAATGGGCAGTATTCTTGTAGTTACTGTACAATAACCAGTATTTACCGGTCGTAGGAGTGCTGGAGTGTCGGAGAAGTGTGTGTTCAAACTCAGACTGGATTAGTAGAACACTCTTCCACCGGTTAGAGCACTGTACAAACTCATTTTCCATGTAGCACCAATTAATTTGTTCATAAATGGGCAGTATTCTTGTAGTTACTGTACAATAACCGGTATTTACCGGTCGAAGGAGTGCTGGAGTGTCGGAGAAGTGTGTGTTCAAACTCAGACTGGATTAGTAGAACACTCTTCCACCGGTTAGAGCACTGTACAAACTCATTTTCCATGTAGCACCAATTGATTTGTTCATAAATGGGCAGTATTCTTGTAGTTACTGTACAATAACCGGTATTTACCGGTCGTAGGAGTGCTGGAGTGTCGGAGAAGTGTGTGTTCAAACTCAGACTGGATTAGTAGAACACTCTTCCACCGGTTAGAGCACTGTACAAACTCATTTTCCATGTAGCACCAATTGATTTGTTCATAAATGGGCAGTATTCTTGTAGTTACTGTACAATAACCGGTATTTACCGGTCGTAGGAGTGCTGGAGTGTCGGAGAAGTGTGTGTTCAAACTCAGACTGGATTAGTAGAACACTCTTCCACCGGTTAGAGCACTGTACAAACTCATTTTCCATGTAGCACCAATTGATTTGTTCATAAATGGGCAGTATTCTTGTAGTTACTGTACAATAACCAGTATTTACCGGTCGTAGTAGTGCTGGAGTGTCGGAGAAGTGTGTGTTCAAACTCAGACTGGATTAGTAGAACACTCTTCCACCGGTTAGAGCACTGTACAAACTCATTTTCCATGTAGCACCAATTGATTTGTTCATAAATGGGCAGTATTCTTGTAGTTACTGTACAATAACCGGTATTTACCGGTCGTAGGAGTGCTGGAGTGTCGGAGAAGTGTGTGTTCAAACTCAGACTGGATTAGTAGAACACTCTTCCACCGGTTAGAGCACTGTACAAACTCATTTTCCATGTAGCACCAATTAATTTGTTCATAAATGGGCAGTATTCTTGTAGTTACTGTACAATAACCGGTATTTACAGGTCGTAGTAGTGCTGGAGTGTCGGAGAAGTGTGTGTTCAAACTCAGACTGGATTAGTAGAACACTCTTCCACCGGTTAGAGCACTGTACAAACTCATTTTCCATGTAGCACCAATTGATTTGTTCATAAATGGGCAGTATTCTTGTAGTTACTGTACAATAACCGGTATTTACCGGTCGTAGGAGTGCTGGAGTGTCGGAGAAGTGTGTGTTCAAACTCAGACTGGATTAGTAGAACACTCTTCCACCGGTTAGAGCACTGTACAAACTCATTTTCCATGTAGCACCAATTGATTTGTTCATAAATGGGCAGTATTCTTGTAGTTACTGTACAATAACCGGTATTTACCGGTCGTAGTAGTGCTGGAGTGTCGGAGAAGTGTGTGTTCAAACTCAGACTGGATTAGTAGAACACTCTTCCACCGGTTAGAGCACTGTACAAACTCATTTTCCATGTAGCACCAATTGATTTGTTCATAAATGGGCAGTATTCTTGTAGTTACTGTACAATAACCGGTATTTACCGGTCGTAGTAGTGCTGGAGTGTCGGAGAAGTGTGTGTTCAAACTCAGACTGGATTAGTAGAACACTCTTCCACCGGTTAGAGCACTGTACAAACTCATTTTCCATGTAGCACCAATTGATTTGTTCATAAATGGGCAGTATTCTTGTAGTTACTGTACAATAACCAGTATTTACCGGTCGTAGGAGTGCTGGAGTGTCGGAGAAGTGTGTGTTCAAACTCAGACTGGATTAGTAGAACACTCTTCCACCGGTTAGAGCACTGTACAAACTCATTTTCCATGTAGCACCAATTAATTTGTTCATAAATGGGCAGTATTCTTGTAGTTACTGTATAATAACCGGTATTTACCGGTCGTAGGAGTGCTGGAGTGTCGGAGAAGTGTGTGTTCAAACTCAGACTGGATTAGTAGAACACTCTTCCACCGGTTAGAGCACTGTACAAACTCATTTTCCATGTAGCACCAATTGATTTGTTCATAAATGGGCAGTATTCTTGTAGTTACTGTACAATAACCGGTATTTACCGGTCGTAGTAGTGCTGGAGTGTCGGAGAAGTGTGTGTTCAAACTCAGACTGGATTAGTAGAACACTCTTCCACCGGTTAGAGCACTGTACAAACTCATTTTCCATGTAGCACCAATTGATTTGTTCATAAATGGGCAGTATTCTTGTAGTTACTGTACAATAACCAGTATTTACCGGTCGTAGGAGTGCTGGAGTGTCGGAGAAGTGTGTGTTCAAACTCAGACTGGATTAGTAGAACACTCTTCCACCGGTTAGAGCACTGTACAAACTCATTTTCCATGTAGCACCAATTAATTTGTTCATAAATGGGCAGTATTCTTGTAGTTACTGTATAATAACCGGTATTTACCGGTCGTAGGAGTGCTGGAGTGTCGGAGAAGTGTGTGTTCAAACTCAGACTGGATTAGTAGAACACTCTTCCACCGGTTAGAGCACTGTACAAACTCATTTTCCATGTAGCACCAATTGATTTGTTCATAAATGGGCAGTATTCTTGTAGTTACTGTACAATAACCGGTATTTACCGGTCGTAGTAGTGCTGGAGTGTCGGAGAAGTGTGTGTTCAAACTCAGACTGGATTAGTAGAACACTCTTCCACCGGTTAGAGCACTGTACAAACTCATTTTCCATGTAGCACCAATTGATTTGTTCATAAATGGGCAGTATTCTTGTAGTTACTGTACAATAACCAGTATTTACCGGTCGTAGGAGTGCTGGAGTGTCGGAGAAGTGTGTGTTCAAACTCAGACTGGATTAGTAGAACACTCTTCCACCGGTTAGAGCACTGTACAAACTCATTTTCCATGTAGCACCAATTGATTTGTTCATAAATGGGCAGTATTCTTGTAGTTACTGTACAATAACCGGTATTTACCGGTCGTAGGAGTGCTGGAGTGTCGGAGAAGTGTGTGTTCAAACTCAGACTGGATTAGTAGAACACTCTTCCACCGGTTAGAGCACTGTACAAACTCATTTTCCATGTAGCACCAATTGATTTGTTCATAAATGGGCAGTATTCTTGTAGTTACTGTACAATAACCGGTATTTACCGGTCGTAGGAGTGCTGGAGTGTCGGAGAAGTGTGTGTTCAAACTCAGACTGGATTAGTAGAACACTCCTCCACCGGTTAGAGCACTGTACAAACTCATTTTCCATGTAGCACCAATTGATTTGTTCATAAATGGGCAGTATTCTTGTAGTTACTGTACAATAACCGGTATTTACCGGTCGTAGGAGTGCTGGAGTGTCGGAGAAGTGTGTGTTCAAACTCAGACTGGATTAGTAGAACACTCTTCCACCGGTTAGAGCACTGTACAAACTCATTTTCCATGTAGCACCAATTGATTTGTTCATAAATGGGCAGTATTCTTGTAGTTACTGTACAATAACCGGTATTTACCGGTCGTAGTAGTGCTGGAGTGTCGGAAAAGTGTGTGTTCAAACTCAGACTGGATTAGTAGAACACTCTTCCACCGGTTAGAGCACTGTACAAACTCATTTTCCATGTAGCACCAATTGATTTGTTCATAAATGGGCAGTATTCTTGTAGTTACTGTACAATAACCGGTATTTACAGGTCGTAGGAGTGCTGGAGTGTCGGAGAAGTGTGTGTTCAAACTCAGACTGGATTAGTAGAACACTCTTCCACCGGTTAGAGCACTGTACAAACTCATTTTCCATGTAGCACCAATTGATTTGTTCATAAATGGGCAGTATTCTTGTAGTTACTGTACAATAACCGGTATTTACCGGTCGTAGGAGTGCTGGAGTGTCGGAGAAGTGTATGTTCAAACTCAGACTGGATTAGTAGAACACTCTTCCACCGGTTAGAGCACTGTACAAACTCATTTTCCATGTAGCACCAATTGATTTGTTCATAAATGGGCAGTATTCTTGTAGTTACTGTACAATAACCGGTATTTACCGGTCGTAGTAGTGCTGGAGTGTCGGAGAAGTGTGTGTTCAAACTCAGACTGGATTAGTAGAACACTCTTCCACCGGTTAGAGCACTGTACAAACTCATTTTCCATGTAGCACCAATTGATTTGTTCATAAATGGGCAGTATTCTTGTAGTTACTGTACAATAACCGGTATTTACCGGTCGTAGGAGTGCTGGAGTGTCGGAGAAGTGTGTGTTCAAACTCAGACTGGATTAGTAGAACACTCTTCCACCGGTTAGAGCACTGTACAAACTCATTTTCCATGTAGCACCAAGAACTTTTCTGGAAAATCTTATCATTTTTTGAAAAAATCGGTTTTTGGCGGTTTTTTCCGGTTGTTTGTGTAAGGAAAGTGCTGGAAGTTGCTGTACAAACTCAGGTTTTTGCTCTTGTATCTAAATTTTTCCACCGGAATGCTGTACAAACTCGCTAACGAGGTAGCACCAATACTTGCACCAATTTTTCGAATTTAAATTTGAATTTTGAAGGTGAAAGAGTTCGAATTTTGGAAAACTTTTTGGCTGTACAAACTCTGCGTCATCAGTAGTACCTAAACATGTGGTTTCCTATTCTGTACAAACTCTATTCAAAAAGTTGGTGTTGAAGTTGGTGCTAACTTCAACGACATTACAATATATACATGTCCGTGAAATCCTCAATTATCACTTGAATGTGATATAACTTTGCAACCCTTCACCCTGCACCTTCACTGCGCCAATGCTCCCAGATTTGTGAGCAATACCTATATACAATTTAGTTCTTCACATCAATAGTAAAAATACCAACACCTATAATTAAAATATTTACGTTAAGTACTAGTTATAAATTTACTACATATAAACAAATAAGCAACCCTGTTACAACATTACTCCCCCCTTACAAATAGAATCGTCCTCGATTCTACGGTCGAAATACTCGATTGAAATTGGCTTCTAAAATGTTGCGGAGATGCTCTTCGTTGATGTCTCTACGCATGGCGATTTTAGTTATAACTCGATCGGTGGCCGTAGGAACTCTTGCCAGATGTGGGGCATCGGTCTCCACCAGCATCCTTTCCAGCGGAATGGCCCGAACGGTTTGACTCTTGGCACAGTCTCGGTGACCCATTCCGTTTACGAGAATCGGAGCAATACTAAAATAGAGATTTCGAAAAAGATCCGCCAGTGAGCGCACTATTTGGCGGTCAACATACGTGCAATGGAGGACGATGATCTGAGCGGCGCTGACATTCCGCAGCAGCTCCTCTGCCAAGATGTTGTGGGCAGCTACTTCCCCCCACTCCCTCTCTCTGCAGTGAAGGATGAGAGGAAGTGAAAGCTCGTAAGCGAGCTGTGCCTGGTCAGCCAGACACCGACGTTGGGCCTCCATTGGGACGTTCCACTTGAGATCAATTCCCGTCTCTCCGATCGCCCTGACGTTTAGGCTGGAGTTCACACGACTACGGAGCCTTGCCTCCAAAGATGGAGACCAATCTCCAGCATGACGTGGGTGCAACCCAAAAGCCACGACGATGCGGACATTAGGGAAATCATCCTGGAAGTCCGACTCGTCCCAAACAGAAACTTTGTCCCGTATATCTACTATACACGACATGGCGTTGATGGCGTCCACCATGTCGTCCAAATGCCCCGCAAGGCCAGCAGCGCGACAGCTGTCGAACAAATGAATATGCGAGTCACCTCGCCAAACGGTTGGGCCTGATGGCAACAGTGGTTCGGGCATTTCCAAACCCTCAGGAGCTGGGCGCTCAACTTCGCCCCCCGGATCGCCTCGAGCCATGATATCAGGACGATCCTCTTCAGTGGCTATAGGTAGACCGGCCTCGAGGGGTTCAGCCTGCCCAACCAACTGAGGAGGATCCTCTATGATGATTGGCAGTCGCACGTCGTCATCACGCGGAGCACCAACCGGACCTAGTCGAACCCCCCTAGCGACTGTGGGAATTGGATTCCCTATCACTACTGGGAGGTCCTCCCGAGCCAACGGGTCGATAACCCCACGCGACTCCTCTGCGCTGACGACCAGGACGGCGTCGTCCATCTGCCCCACCCGAGAGTCAGAATCCCTCCCCGAGCGCAGGGCCCTTTGTTGCCCTTTTAACTTGCGGACATGTCGCCGTCGATTGGGATGGAGATCACCGGTATCCTCCGGCAAATCCCCCATACGCATGGCGCATTTCATGAACTGGTGGTGAGGAACTGACCAGCTGGAGCATATTTCGCGCACCTTTCCTGCAGGGCTGACTGCTGTTCCGTCGGCGCTATGAGAGCCGCCTGGACGACTGCTCGGGAAAGACATCTGTCTTTCATTCTACGGTTCCAGCCGGCAGGACATTCGGGCAAAGCCCGTCCTGTTAACAAAAATGTTATTACTTGGTCTCTGGTAGTCTTACCATCTTCTGGTACAGCAGCAGTTGCCATCTGTAAAGAAATATGATTGATCTCGATTTCACACATGTCATCGTCCATCATTTCGACAGTGTCACTACTGGTAATGTTAATTCCCGCATCAGGATCAGAGTCTTGTATCATTTCTACTGTGTCTTCTGTTATATTACTTTCTATGTCCCCATCCAATTCCGAATCGCAAATCATCTCTGCCGTCTCATCTGTCGCATTACTTTCTACTTCGATATCTGCAGACAATCCTGTAGGTAATTCTCCTCTTTCCACCTCCCCAACCCGTTGCTAGCGAGATAGGAGGTGAACATGGGAATTTCTTTAACCTATCAACATGAGTAACTAAAGTTTTCCTGCCGCTAATATCTCTGATCTGGTAGGTACTATCTGAGAATCGTCTTTCCACGATCCAGGGATCTACCCAAGGTCTGAAAAATTTCTTTTGTTTGTCCCTTGGGACAGCAGTTTTGAAATACATTACCAAGTCACCCATCTGGTATTTGCAAGTACTTGTAGTCTTTCTGTCATAGCTTTCCTTTTGCCGTTCCTGCTCCACTACCGCACATTTTTTGACCGTTTCCCACGTCCGCACAAGCTGCTCTTGCAGTTCATAGATATAGTCGGAGGTTTCTCGTTCGACAACAGTGTCTAGATCCAGTTCGAAATCGACGGGCATTCTCATTTCTCGCCCATAAGTGACGGCCGCAGGAGAGAACCCTGTTGTGCTGTGTGTACTGGACCTATAAGCCAAAGGCAGTAGGATAGTGTCAGATCCCATTCCTCTCTCTCTCTCTACATCCGCATGGGACAACATTAATTGCTTCAACGTTCGATTGAAACGCTCAACCCCTCCGTTCCCTTGAGGATGATATGCAGTGGTACGTGACTTCATGGAACCCAAAAGATTACACAACTCTCGAAAAATTTTTGATTCAAATTCTGTCCCCTTATCAGAATGAATTCTATCAGGGACTCCATGACGGCAAACCCATTCTCTAAGGAATGCCCCAGCTACCGTAGACGTTTCCTTGTTAGGAAGGGGGATTGCCTCAGCCCATTTGGAAAATAAGTCAACCATAGTCAAGACGTAACGATTGCCTCTCTTAGTCTTACGCAGTGGACCTATGAGATCAACTTCAACACATTCCATTGGTCTTCCGACTACGATTGGCATCATTGGATGTCGCAGTTTTGGAATAGGCCCCTTAAAGGTAACGCATACCTCACATCTGTTCAAACACGTCGTGGTATCATGTCTCATGTCTGGCCACCAGAACCTTCCTCGCAGTTTGTGGTAAGTTTTATCACGGCCCAAATGAGAATTGCCCATCCCTGAGTGACATTGGTTGATAATAGCCATTCGCTCGTCTTTTGGTGGAATTATTTTTTTCTTATCGCCATCTAACCGATATAAGAGACCATCTTCCACAACAAGAAATTCCCAAAATCGAACAATGTTCTTTATTTCCTGTGAGCATGTTTCCAGTTGTCTAGAAGATGGCTTGTCGGAAGATGGTAAACGAGTTTTCCAGAACAGAATTTGCGCCAAGTCTTGATCAGCCGAAGTCTTGCGTTTCATTTCATCTACCCCAGCCCCTGGGGACCATAGACTAAAAATAACAACATCATCACCATTCATGCGATTCGGAGGGTCTGACGTCTCCTCGTCTGGCGCATTAGTCAAGCGAGAGAGAGCATCTGCGTTTTTGTGCGAGGTTCCGGCGCGGTATAAGCAATCGAAATCAAATTCTTCCAAAATTTGCAACCAGCGCGCAAGCATCCTCTAGGCTCTTTGAAGCCTTTCAACCATTCAAGTGCTTTGTGATCTGTTCGTGCTAAAAACTTTTTACCCGTCAAGTATACGTGAAAGTGGTCGATGAATGTTACTAGGGCAAGCATCTCCCTTTTCGTAGGGGCGTAGGAAGTTTGAGCTCGATTCAAAGTTTTGCTTGCATACGCAATAACCCTTTCCTTTCCATCATGCTGTACCTGTGAGAGGACAGCACCTATGGCGTAGCCAGAGGCATCAGTATCAAGAATGAAAGCACCACCAGCCTCAGTGAAATCTGGCATGGTCAAAATCGGAGTGGATGTTAAACAGCGTTTAAGAGAGTCAAACGCTTCCTGACAACGATCAGTCCACACAAAAGTATTGTCTTTGTTAGTCAATTCGTGCAACGGTTTAGCTAATCTCGCAAAGTCTTGCACAAATCTGCGATAATAAGACGCTAAACCTAAAATTCCCGTACTTGCTTAGCAGTTGCTGGCGTCGGCCATTCTTTAACTCTGTTTGTCTTTTCAGGATCAGTCTTAATACCCTGAGACGTCACGATGTGACCAAGATACTTAACAGAGCTAAGTCCCCATTGGCACTT
Source organism: Prostheceraeus crozeri (assembly GCA_907163375.1). Lineage (NCBI taxonomy): Eukaryota > Metazoa > Platyhelminthes > Polycladida > Euryleptidae > Prostheceraeus > Prostheceraeus crozeri. The sequence goes on from CAJQUW010004936.1 coordinate 108,850, forward strand.
TTTAGTATTGAGTTGCAGATTAGCAAGTCGCAGTCTGTCTAATACCAATTGAATATCACACAAATGATCTTGCCAACTACGACTAAAAATAATAATATCGTCAAGGTAGACTAAACAAATTTTTCCAATTAATCCTCTCAACTTCTCGTCCATCATGCGCTGAAAAGTGGCAGGAGCTGACGCCAGACCGAATGGAAGAACATTGAACTCATAAAGACCCTGTGGACAAACAAATGCAGACTTTGCTTTATCCTCCTCCGCCAAGGGAATCTGCCAATAACCAGACTTCAAATCAAGTACCGAAAAGTATTGAGCCCCTCCCATAGAATCCAAAGCATCATCAACCCTGGGCAAGGGATAGCTATCGTATCGGCAACATTGATTCAATTTTCGAAAATCAACACAAAATCTCAAAGTCCCGTCCTTCTTCTGGACAAGAACGATGGGACTAGCCCAGGGACTACTACTATATGAAACAACGCCTTGATCCAACATTTCCTGTATTTGGCGGCTAACTTCTAACTTCTGAGAGGGTGGAACCCGTCGACAAGGTTGACGAATAGGAGGGTGATCCCCAGTATTTATAAAATGCTGAGCGTTCACTGCCCTACCTAATGGCTTTCCTTCTGCCATAAACACATCAGCATACGATTTAAGTATGCTATCCAATTCTTGACGTTCTCGAGCAGTTAACTCGGAAGACTGCTCCTCTGATTGCGACTCAAGAGTCACATGATTTACTTGAGCTGCAACATCACTTGGAAAAACGTCTTGAATATAATCTACGCTATCATACATTGCGGAAATCAATTCGAAATTGGCTACTGCTGTATTTTTCTTTAAAGTAACATGTTGCAAAGAGTTGTTGCAAACAGATATGGTGACTTCCTTTTTCTTAACGGTCGACACTGTTGGCAGAACAAACAAGCCAAGATCGTCCGTCTCTGAACTGGCATGATCATACCCGTTAACGGTTCTGGACCCTTCCCTTTCATCAAAACTCTTGCTGAAAGCAGCTGTTCTGAGTGCGGCTGAAGAACAACTGTATTATTGATAGCGATTTTAAAAAGCACAGTGTTAGTAGTACGACGTTTGCGAAGAGGTACTTGAACACCCAGTCGAGGTAAATGCAAGGTTTTAGTGCCCACGTCCACATCAACGTCATAATCACCTAGGAAATCCATTCCTAAAACCAAGTTAGTGGATAGATTGGCAGAAACAAAAAAAGTGTGATATACTGTGCAAATTCCTATCTGAAAATAAATGACAGTAGTTCCCAAAATATGAAGTTTTTCGCCATTTGCAGTTTGAATACAGGACACATTAGGAATCGGGATAATATGCTGATCATGCACTAATATACTATTACATACCGACACATCTGCACCGGTATCAACCAGAGCTTTAACTATCTGGTCACCAACAAGAATTTCTGCTATATTTGCTGAGTCCCGTTTCAAACGAGAGCCGGCGAGAGGCCAGGACGTATCTATCGCCGCTGCTCGTTTCCCTGCGGACAATTACGAGGTAAGTGTCCATACTGTCCACAATTATAACATGGACCCTGCCGAGCAGTTAAAGTAGGCTGCAAAGCACCAGTGGGCCTATTTTGCTGTGGCTGGTAGCCTGATGCCGATGCATCGGCAACCCCAGTATACGTAGTATTTTGTCCCGGAACCCAGTCAATTTTTGAGCCGTGTTTCCATAACGGGTGGGTTGCTCGACAACAGGCAACCTCGATTCCCTTGGAGTGTTGACCGAGATACCGTTGTGTCAGGACCCAAAATTGGTCTTACTTGCGGAACTGTAGCTGAACGTTCGATGGCGCATTAATTAAACCCGCTTGTGACCGATAGAACGGTTGCCGAAAAAATGTTGAATTTGTCGGCCTATTCATAGTTTGACGTGGAGTCTGAGACGGCCATGACATGGTCCGTTGGAAGACGTTGACAGACTTAGGACAACCCCGAGCGATATGACCGAATTCTTGACATTTAAAGCAACGAATGCCTGAATTACTAGACGCAACAGCAGTTATAACTGGTCGGACAGGAGAAACAGTACCACCGGTGGTAGTACCGGGTTCATCGATTCTTTCAAATCCCTCGACAATATCCAAGTAATTATTACTCAACGATGATGGTGGGAAATCGACTCATTGAAAGTTTCACGTCCGATTAGCTTCGCGCACCATCATGGTATGCATAATCTTTTCGCGTAGTTCCGCTTCAGTCATTCTAGGAAATGCCTGGGCTCCGATTCTTAATAAATCATTTGCAAAATCCCTAACCGACTCTGCTGAACGACGTGTTCTAGAATCATAAGCTGTCTCCGCTTCCACGGCAGTCCTAAAGAGTGAAAATCGATTGCTCAAATCCGCGACAATCTCACGATATGTGTGTGTCCCTGCCTTATCTATAACAATCTCATTGGCCTTACCCACGGTTTTTACAACCAAAACGCGTAATTTCTTCTCGTCAGAAAGGTCAGCCGAGAGAAATTCAAATGACTTAACCCATCTCTGAAAATCGATTTGACCGTTAAACTTTTGCAGCTGAGACAAATCATCTGGAATTTTCTCTTTCTTGGTGCTTTTCTGATTTTCCATTAAGTGCTCTAAACGACTGGTCAATTCCCCAATCCCTTGTTCAACCTTGCCTATTTTTTTATAAATGCAATCAACATTTGAACTACGTGGCGTAAGAGGTGGCATGGACTGGGTTGGAACTTCATTATCCAGAAGTGGGAAACCACGGACAGCGTCAGTTTGTGTATTCGAAAAAAACAACCCACTGTCGCCAGTTTCAAATAAGTCAACACTTGCACTAAAAGCCATTTCTCAATTTGGTATGGGTTTTAACCGCTGCCACCAGTGTAACAGACCGAGCTATGAGAGACCCTTAACCCAATTGATTACTACAGTAAGAAACCTACCAGTCTCCGTATCACGATCCGGTTACTCCAAGTTCACCACGTCGAATCCTTTATGATGTGGACGAGCACCGGACAGCCACGCGAACGTCACTCGAAGATGCGCCTGGTTAGTTATTAACCCTGCCCTACCAGTTACTAGGTATTATAGGTGATACCCTAACTCGAATGAATCTGTGGGTATTACCCAGGTACGTTATAACGGTTGTGGGTAGCAGTTAATAAGCTGAAACAGAAGTATCATAAAACCCCAACCTCCTAATTCAGCTGAAATTATGTCTTGCTAACTTCTTACATACGTGGTGTGATCCAAAATGTCCCGGACTAACCTACTTGCAGATAACCTGTGATAACGAATACTACTTCAGATGTAAATTTAGGTCTTTAAGGCATGAGAAATATGGTTGCCGAAATTTTTCCGGTCAGTTTTCTATTTTTTCAAAATTTTCAAACATTTTTGTCTGAATTTCAAGATTTTCCTATAAATTCTAGCGATTTAGAATTAATATATTTAGATTAACTTGACAGTTAAGCTATCACTAATAACCTGACTAATAATTAACGGAAAAACAAATGTTTTGTTCCAGAAAACAGTTTACTTTTCAATGTATGAGCCGTTAGCATTCGTCACTTTTTGCCAACGAAGTCTCAATTCACAAAAAGCTTTATGAAAAAATTCCGGTGTCAAAGAATCAAAAAACTCAGTAACTGCATCCCGCAGTTCAACTGGCGATTCAAAATGGTGTCCACGAAGATGCTTTTTGAGGAATCTAAACAGATAGAAGTCACTTGGGGCCAAGTCAGGTGAATAAGGAGGATGGCTCAATAGTTGAAATCCGTTTCTCGTTAAGGCATTGGTTGTCTCCTGCGAGGTGTGAATCGGAGCATTGTCATGAAGCAAGTAGAGGGGAATGTTTCGTGGCTTTCTTATTTTCTTCCTCGCTTCAGATAACAGATTGGAATAATATTCGCTATTGATTCTTACTCCTTTATCCGCAAAGTCAACCAGTTGGATTCCCGAAGCGTTCCAAAAGACCGTCAGCATCAACGACCGGCGATGTGATGTTCCGGATCGCATTTTCAAAGGGGCAGACTCGCCTGATTTTCGCCACTCTGCAGATTCTCGCTTACTTTGAGGCAGATACAAACTTAAAGGTGTTTCATCCTCTAAGGATGCAGTTCAGAAACTGATCTCCGTGCATTTCGAGGAGATCCAAATTTGACTGTGCCGCCAGAAGTCTGTTCTCCTTCATTTCAGGTGACAGAAACTTCGGTACGAAACGTGATGCCAGTTTGCGATATCCAAGTCTTTCGATGATGTCATGACAGGAGTGATAACTGATTCGCAACTCTCTTGACAACTCACGGATGGTTATCCTTCTGTGTGCTGTAATCACTTCATCGCACTGACTCGATTTCTCTTCCGGAATCTCCTGCGGCCGACCAACAGTTGAAAAATCTTGCTCCAGAGATTGTCTTCCGCGTTTAAATTCGCTTATCCAGAAATAAGCAGTAGTTCTCGATGGAGCTTTGCTTCCATATGCCAGGCTTAATTCCTTTAGAATGTCACCATTAGCGAAGCCGCGGATCAGGAGGTATCGTATCACACTGCGATATTCGACTGAAGACACGCTTGTCACATCCATCATGAAAACTGATAGAACAAAGAACCATCGTTGACACGGATTTCTTAATGAATGCGTGCTGAATGAACTTCACTGATTGATATCGTAACACATGAAGCAATTAACAAAAGACGTGCAATATTCATGGCAAAGATATCCGTCAAATAAGGTACAAATCAAAATCAATCTAACTATAACAATAAGACAAATCGGATCTCGATCAATTCAGAAAATACAGAAATTCATGTTAAAATGTAAAAATATTTTTTAAAAATAGAAAACTGACCGGAAAAATTTCGGCGACCATATTTCTCATGCCTTAAAGACCTAAATTTACATCTGAAGTAGTATTCGTTATCACAGGTTATCTGCAAGTAGGTTAGTCCGGGACATTTTGGATCACACCACGTATATCGTAACCCGCAGATGCGACGGCGAAGTTATGATGCTGCTTACGATTAATTAATTAGCCGCAAAGGAAGTATCATAAACCTATGTCATAAACCTACGCCACTTGCCTAAAACTTCTTAGTTCAGTTGAGAGCAGTGACTTACCATCAGCCGTATAATTTTAAGAGAGCAACGTTTTGGTTGACCGCGCACGCTAGCCGCCGTGAGCTTTACTCATAGCATTTATAATAAAATGGTACATTCTAACACCAGGAATACTTAATTCATGTTTATCTTATGTTTGCCTATACTTTTACCCAGAAACCACCCAAAACCCCATAAATCGGAAGCCACCAACACCTTACAATTATGTACAATATATACATGTCCGTGAAATCCTCAATTATCACTTGAATGTGATATAACTTTGCAACCCTTCACCAGAAAATTGCGCCAATGCTCCCAGATTTGTGAGCAATACCTATATACAATTTAGTTCTTCACATCAATAGTAAAAATACCAACACCTATAATTAAAATATTTACGTTAAGTACTAGTTATAAATTTACTACATATAAACAAATAAGCAACCCTGTTACAACATTACTCCCCCCTTACAAATAGAATCGTCCTCGATTCTACGGTCGAAATACTCGATTGAAATTGGCTTCTAAAATGTTGCGGAGATGCTCTTCGTTGATGTCTCTACGCATGGCGATTTTAGTTATAACTCGATCGGTGGCCGTAGGAACTCTTGCCAGATGTGGGGCATCGGTCTCCACCAGCATCCTTTCCAGCGGAATGGCCCGAACGGTTTGACTCTTGGCACAGTCTTGGTGACCCATTCCGTTTACGAGAATCGGAGCAATACTAAAATAGAGATTTCGAAAAAGATCCGCCAGTGAGCGCACTATTTGGCGGTCAACATACGTGCAATGGAGGACGATGATCTGAGCGGCGCTGACATTCCGCAGCAGCTCCTCTGCCAAGATGTTGTGGGCAGCTACTTCCCCCCACTCCCTCTCTCTGCAGTGAAGGATGAGAGGAAGTGAAAGCTCGTAAGCGAGCTGTGCCTGGTCAGCCAGACACCGACGTTGGGCCTCCATTGGGACGTTCCACTTGAGATCAATTCCCGTCTCTCCGATCGCCCTGACGTTTAGGCTGGAGTTCACACGTCTACGGAGCCTTGCCTCCAAAGATGGAGACCAATCTCCAGCATGACGTGGGTGCAACCCAAAAGCCACGACGATGCGGACATTAGGGAAATCATCCTGGAAGTCCGACTCGTCCCAAACAGAAACTTTGTCCCGTATATCTACTATACACGACATGGCGTTGATGGCGTCCACCATGTCGTCCAAATGCCCCGCAAGGCCAGCAGCGCGACAGCTGTCGAACAAATGAATATGCGAGTCACCTCGCCAAACGGTTGGGCCTGATGGCAACAGTGGTTCGGGCATTTCCAAACCCTCAGGAGCTGGGCGCTCAACTTCGCCCCCCGGATCGCCTCGAGCCATGATATCAGGACGATCCTCTTCAGCGGCTATAGGTAGACCGGCCTCGAGGGGTTCAGCCTGCCCAACCAGATGAGGAGGATCCTCTATGATGATTGGCAGTCGCACGTCGTCATCACGCGGAGCACCAACCGGACCTAGTCGAACCCCCCTAGCGACTGTGGGAATTGGATTCCCTATCACTACTGGGAGGTCCTCCCGAGCCAACGGGTCGATAACCCCACGCGACTCCTCTGCGCTGACGACCAGGACGGCGTCGTCCATCTGCCCCACCCGAGAGTCAGAATCCCTCCCCGAGCGCAGGGCCCTTTGTTGCCCTTTTAACTTGCGGACATGTCGCCGTCGATTGGGATGGAGATCGCCGGTATCCTCCGGCAAATCCCCCATACGCATGGCGCATTTCATGAACTGGTGGTGAGGAACTGACCAGCTGGAGCATATTTCGCGCACCCTGTCCTGCAGGGCTGACTGCTGTTCCGTCGGCGCTATGAGAGCCGCCTGGACGACTGCTCGGGAAAGACATCTGTCTTTCATTCTACGGTTCCAGCCGGCAGGACATTCGGGCAAAGCCCGTCCTGTTAACAAAAATGTTATTACTTGGTCTCTGGTAGTCTTACCATCTTCTGGTACAGCAGCAGTTGCCATCTGTAAAGAAATATGATTGATCTCGATTTCACACATGTCATCGTCCATCATTTCGACAGTGTCACTACTGGTAATGTTAATTCCCGCATCAGGATCAGAGTCTTGTATCATTTCTACTGTGTCTTCTGTTATATTACTTTCTATGTCCCCATCCAATTCCGAATCGCAAATCATCTCTGCCGTCTCATCTGTCGCATTACTTTCTACTTCGATATCTGCAGACAATCCTGTAGGTAATTCTCCTCTTTCCACCTCCCCAACCCGTTGCTGCGAGATAGGAGGTGAACATGGGAATTTCTTTAACCTATCAACATGAGTAACTAAAGTTTTCCTGCCGCTAATATCTCTGATCTGGTAGGTACTATCTGAGAATCGTCTTTCCACGATCCAGGGATCTACCCAAGGTCTGAAAAATTTCTTTTGTTTGTCCCTTGGGACAGCAGTTTTGAAATACATTACCAAGTCACCCATCTGGTATTTGCAAGTACTTGTAGTCTTTCTGTCATAGCTTTCCTTTTGCCGTTCCTGCTCCACTACCGCACATTTTTTGACCGTTTCCCACGTCCGCACAAGCTGCTCTTGCAGTTCATAGATATAGTCGGAGGTTTCTCGTTCGACAACAGTGTCTAGATCCAGTTCGAAATCGACGGGCATTCTCATTTCTCGCCCATAAGTGACGGCCGCAGGAGAGAACCCTGTTGTGCTGTGTGTACTGGACCTATAAGCCCAAAGGCAGTAGGATAGTGTCAGATCCCATTCCTCTCTCTCTCTCTCTACATCCGCATGGGACAACATTAATTGCTTCAACGTTCGATTGAAACGCTCAACCCCTCCGTTCCCTTGAGGATGATATGCAGTGGTACGTGACTTCATGGAACCCAAAAGATTACACAACTCTCGAAAAATTTTTGATTCAAATTCTGTCCCCTTATCAGAATGAATTCTATCAGGGACTCCATGACGGCAAACCCATTCTCTAAGGAATGCCCCAGCTACCGTAGACGTTTCCTTGTTAGGAAGGGGGATTGCCTCAGCCCATTTGGAAAATAAGTCAACCATAGTCAAGACGTAACGATTGCCTCTCTTAGTCTTACGCAGTGGACCTATGAGATCAACTTCAACACATTCCATTGGTCTTCCGACTACGATTGGCATCATTGGATGTCGCAGTTTTGGAATAGGCCCCTTAAAGGTAACGCATACCTCACATCTGTTCAAACACGTCGTGGTATCATGTCTCATGTCTGGCCACCAGAACCTTCCTCGCAGTTTGTGGTAAGTTTTATCACGGCCCAAATGAGAATTGCCCATCCCTGAGTGACATTGGTTGATAATAGCCATTCGCTCGTCTTTTGGTGGAATTATTTTTTTCTTATCGCCATCTAACCGATATAAGAGACCATCTTCCACAACAAGAAATTCCCAAAATCGAACAATGTTCTTTATTTCCTGTGAGCATGTTTCCAGTTGTCTAGAAGATGGCTTGTCGGAAGATGGTAAACGAGTTTTCCAGAACAGAATTTGCGCCAAGTCTTGATCAGCCGAAGTCTTGCGTTTCATTTCATCTACCCCAGCCCCTGGGGACCATAGACTAAAAATAACAACATCATCACCATTCATGCGATTCGGAGGGTCTGACGTCTCCTCGTCTGGCGCATTAGTCAAGCGAGAGAGAGCATCTGCGTTTTTGTGCGAGGTTCCGGCGCGGTATAAGCAATCGAAATCAAATTCTTCCAAAATTTGCAACCAGCGCGCAAGCATCCCTCTAGGCTCTTTGAAGCCTTTCAACCATTCAAGTGCTTTGTGATCTGTTCGTGCTAAAAACTTTTTACCCGTCAAGTATACGTGAAAGTGGTCGATGAATGTTACTAGGGCAAGCATCTCCCTTTTCGTAGGGGCGTAGGAAGTTTGAGCTCGATTCAAAGTTTTGCTTGCATACGCAATAACCCTTTCCTTTCCATCATGCTGTACCTGTGAGAGGACAGCACCTATGGCGTAGCCAGAGGCATCAGTATCAAGAATGAAAGCACCACCAGCCTCAGTGAAATCTGGCATGGTCAAAATCGGAGTGGATGTTAAACAGCGTTTAAGAGAGTCAAACGCTTCCTGACAACGATCAGTCCACACAAAAGTATTGTCTTTGTTAGTCAATTCGTGCAACGGTTTAGCTAATCTCGCAAAGTCTTGCACAAATCTGCGATAATAAGACGCTAAACCTAAAAATTCCCGTACTTGCTTAGCAGTTGCTGGCGTCGGCCATTCTTTAACTCTGTTTGTCTTTTCAGGATCAGTCTTAATACCCTGAGACGTCACGATGTGACCAAGATACTTAACAGAGCTAAGTCCCCATTGGCACTTTTTAGTATTGAGTTGCAGATTAGCAAGTCGCAGTCTGTCTAATACCAATTGAATATCACACAAATGATCTTGCCAACTACGACTAAAAATAATAATATCGTCAAGGTAGACTAAACAAATTTTTCCAATTAATCCTCTCAACTTCTCGTCCATCATGCGCTGAAAAGTGGCAGGAGCTGACGCCAGACCGAATGGAAGAACATTGAACTCATAAAGACCCTGTGGACAAACAAATGCAGACTTTGCTTTATCCTCCTCCGCCAAGGGAATCTGCCAATAACCAGACTTCAAATCAAGTACCGAAAAGTATTGAGCCCCTCCCATAGAATCCAAAGCATCATCAACCCTGGGCAAGGGATAGCTATCGTATCGGCAACATTGATTCAATTTTCGAAAATCAACACAAAATCTCAAAGTCCCGTCCTTCTTCTGGACAAGAACGATGGGACTAGCCTAGGGACTACTACTATATGAAACAACGCCTTGATCCAACATTTCCTGTATTTGGCGGCTAACTTCTAACTTCTGAGAGGGTGGAACCCGTCGACAAGGTTGACGAATAGGAGGGTGATCCCCAGTATTTATAAAATGCTGAGCGTTCACTGCCCTACCTAATGGCTTTCCTTCTGCCATAAACACATCAGCATACGATTTAAGTATGCTATCCAATTCTTGACGTTCTCGAGCAGTTAACTCGGAAGACTGCTCCTCTGATTGCGACTCAAGAGTCACATGATTTACTTGAGCTGCAACATCACTTGGAAAAAACGTCTTGAATATAATCTACGCTATCATACATTGCGGAAATCAATTCGAAATTGGCTACTGCTGTATTTTTCTTTAAAGTAACATGTTGCAAAGAGTTGTTGCAAACAGATATGGTGACTTCCTTTTTCTTAACGGTCGACACTGTTGGCAGAACAAACAAGCCAAGATCGTCCGTCTCTGAACTGGGCATGACCATACCCGTTAACGGTTCTGGACCCTTTCCTTTCATCAAAACTCTTGCTGAAAGCAGCTGTTCTGAGTGCGGCTGAAGAACAACTGTATTATTGATAGCGATTTTAAAAAGCACAGTGTTAGTAGTACGACGTTTGCGAAGAGGTACTTGAACACCCAGTCGAGGTAAATGCAAGGTTTTAGTGCCCACGTCCACGTCACCGTCATAATCACCTAGGAAATCCATTCCTAAAACCAAGTTAGTGGATAGATTGGCAGAAACAAAAAAAGTGTGATATACTGTGCAAATTCCTATCTGAAAATAAATGACAGTAGTTCCCAAAATATGAAGTTTTTCGCCATTTGCAGTTTGAATACAGGACACATTAGGAATCGGGATAATATGCTGATCATGCACTAATATACTATTACATACCGACACATCTGCACCGGTATCAACCAGAGCTTTAACTATCTGGTCACCAACAAGAATTTCTGCTATATTTGCTGAGTCCCGTTTCAAACGAGAGCCGGCGAGAGGCCGGGACGTATCTATCGCCGCTGCTCGTTTCCCTGCGGACAATTACGAGGTAAGTGTCCATACTGTCCACAATTATAACATGGACCCTGCCGAGCAGTTAAAGTAGGCTGCAAAGCACCAGTGGGCCTATTTTGCTGTGGCTGGTAGCCTGATGCCGATGCATCGGCAACCCCAGTATACGTAGTATTTTGTCCCGGGAACCCAGTCAATTTTTGAGCCGTGTTTCCATAACTGGTGGGTTGCTCGACAACAGGCAACCTCGATTCCCTTGGGAGTGTTGACCGAGATACCGTTGTGTCAGGACCCAAAATTGGTCTTACTTGCGGAACTGTAGGCTGAACGTTCGATGGCGCATTAATTAAACCCGCTTGTGACCGATAGAACGGTTGCCGAAAAAATGTTGAATTTGTCGGCCTATTCATAGTTTGACGTGGAGTCTGAGACGGCCATGACATGGTCCGTTGGAAGACGTTGACAGACTTAGGACAACCCCGAGCGATATGACCGAATTCTTGACATTTAAAGCAACGAATGCCTGAATTACTAGACGCAACAGCAGTTATAACTGGTCGGACAGGAGAAACAGTACCACCGGTGGTAGTACCGGGTTCATCGATTCTTTCAAATCCCTCGACAATATCCAAGTAATTATTACTCAACGATGATGGTGGAAATCGACTCATTGAAAGTTTCACGTCCCGATTAGCTTCGCGCACCATCATGGTATGCATAATCTTTTCGCGTAGTTCCGCTTCAGTCATTCTAGGAAATGCCTGGGCTCCGATTCTTAATAAATCATCTGCAAAATCCCTAACCGACTCTGCTGAACGACGTGTTCTAGAATCATAAGCTGTCTCCGCTTCCACGGCAGTCCTAAAGAGTGAAAATCGATTGCTCAAATCCGCGACAATCTCACGATATGTGTGTGTCCCCGCCTTATCTATAACAATCTCATTGGCCTTACCCACGGTTTTTACAACCAAAACGCGTAATTTCTTCTCGTCAGAAAGGTCAGCCGAGAGAAATTCAAATGACTTAACCCATCTCTGAAAATCGATTTGACCGTTAAACTTTTGCAGCTGAGACAAATCATCTGGAATTTTCTCTTTCTTGGTGCTTTTCTGATTTTCCATTAAGTGCTCTAAACGACTGGTCAATTCCCCAATCCCTTGTTCAACCTTGCCTATTTTTTTTATAAATGCAATCAACATTTGAACTACGTGGCGTAAGAGGTGGCATGGACTGGGTTGGAACTTCATTATCCAGAAGTGGGAAACCACGGACAGCGTCAGTTTGTGTATTCGAAAAAAACAACCCACTGTCGCCAGTTTCAAATAAGTCAACACTTGCACTAAAAGCCATTTCTCAATTTGGTATGGGTTTTAACCGCTGCCACCAGTGTAACAGACCGAGCTATGAGAGACCCTTAACCCAATTGATTACTACAGTAAGAAACCTACCAGTCTCCGTATCACGATCCGGTTACTCCAAGTTCACCACGTCGAATCCTTTATGATGTGGACGAGCACCGGACAGCCACGCGAACGTCACTCGAAGATGCGCCTGGTTAGTTATTAACCCTGCCCTACCAGTTACTAGGTATTATAGGTGATACCCTAACTCGAATGAATCTGTGGGTATTACCCAGGTACGTTATAACGGTTGTGGGTAGCAGTTAATAAGCTGAAACAGAAGTATCATAAAACCCCAACCTCCTAATTCAGCTGAAATTATGTCTTGCTAACTTCTTACATATATCGTAACCCGCAGATGCGACGGCGAAGTTATGATGCTGCTTACGATTAATTAATTAGCCGCAAAGGAAGTATCATAAACCTATGTCATAAACCTACGCCACTTGCCTAAAACTTCTTAGTTCAGTTGAGAGCAGTGACTTACCATCAGCCGTATAATTTTAAGAGAGCAACGTTTTGGTTGACCGCGCACGCTAGCCGCCGTGAGCTTTACTCATAGCATTTATAATAAAATGGTACATTCTAACACCAGGAATACTTAATTCATGTTTATCTTATGTTTGCCTATACTTTTACCCAGAAACCACCCAAAACCCCATAAATCGGAAGCCACCAACACCTTACAATTATGTACAATATATACATGTCCGTGAAATCCTCAATTATCACTTGAATGTGATATAACTTTGCAACCCTTCACCAGAAAATTGCGCCAATGCTCCCAGATTTGTGAGCAATACCTATATACAATTTAGTTCTTCACATCAATAGTAAAAATACCAACACCTATAATTAAAATATTTACGTTAAGTACTAGTTATAAATTTACTACATATAAACAAATAAGCAACCCTGTTACAACATCAATCGCGCCGGATTGTGCGCCGATGTCAAGCCGCGCGCCGGCACCAAATTCTATTTATAGAATATTCCTGACTAAGGCGCGCCGGCGCGCCGGGAGGAAAATCTATTTATAGATCCTTCCGGATTAAAGCGCGCCGGCACCAAATTCTATTTATAGATTCTACTCAATAAAAATCCGCATGATGAGTTTAATGCGCGCCGTAACCGAACACAGTAATTTAACTTGAACGAGTACGTTTTCATCCTTTCATTCGCAATATTTTTTGCGTTATATTTACACGAACGAGTAGTATCCTAAAATGTACTTCATCAAAGGCCAAAGCGCGCCGGAAAGTGCGCTATTTATAGAAATTCCAGGATCCTGGCGCTCCAGCGCGCCGGGAAGTATGCTATTTATAGAAATTGTAAGATCCCGGCGCGCCAGCGCGCTGGGATCTGTTCTATTTTTAGAAAATATCGCTTATCGAGCGCGCCGGCGCGCCGGATTAATCTAGCAAAACATGTAAAGATTCCAGTCGGCCTTGAACCGTGTTGAGAATTGCTTTGTTGACAGCTTCTCCCTTCCTTTATCCTCCATTCCTATTGACATCAAACTCTCTCAGCTGGTCATCTCTCCGGTCTCTTAAATAAAAAAGAATTTACTAGAATTGTAAAGAATTTACAAGCCGTCTGTAAACTTCTACCTAAAAATAGCTTCCCTCCGTCTCCTTTCCTCCCTGCTTCAGCGACTCCTCTAAGCTTGCTCTTATCATGTACTTCACTCTCAGATCCGATGTCCCTACACTTTCAGGCCTCCCAGCGTCATAAAAAGTCATAAAATTCCGGATTTCCAAAAAAGGTCATAAAAAGTAATAAAATATAGCATCTGTCATAGAAAGTCATAATACAATTTTTGCAATTTTTTGATCATTTCGATTTAAACCTCACTTCTCTGCATGTTTTTTTACAGAATCAAATTATAGGCGATTATCTTTATCTATTCTATTGTGGAAACACATTTTGAAATATTTTCATTATTGCAAGCAAGAGTGCCGAAAGTCATATTGTAAAACAGAAACAACTGTCGATGATAATCAGTCAAATATGTACCAGGCAGACGCCCTTCGTCAGTGACAATGAATGATCCGTGTCAAAGTCTATCTTTATCTGTGATTATCCATTTATAATCACCTCTCGTGTGTACGTGAACTTAAATTGCCGTAGTTATCATTTCTGACTTGACTCGTCATTATAGAAAGTGCTTTGCATGCTATAACATCCTTCATTGCCACTGACGAAGTACGTATGCCTGGAATACAAGTATGTATGTTTTTCTGATTTTTATTATCAAGATCGGATTGGAAATGGTCATGACTTGACTTCCTGAAGTGGGAGAAGAACCACGTAGTCAGGATAGAAGACCTCGCAGTGTATGTGCCTGCCCCCAAGTTCTGACGCCTGAAGTTCTGATGGTCTTGGTCACTAAAGTGAAGCGTCCGTGACCAAGACCAAAGTAACAGTTGGGATTTGAGGGAAGCAGATATACTGCGAGTGGGAGGTATTTTTTCCAAACTATGTTTTTTTTCTCCCACTTAAGAAAATATGAAGATGATACGGCTGTACGCCAGTGTGTTCATAGCAAGAGACGTTTTCGACCCTTACAATACCGACACACATGTAGGAGTTCATTGAATGTGCCAGTTGTTAGTAAAAAAATCCCGTTTTCTGTATTTTTCTATTATTTTTGCGCCGAAAACGTCTTTTGGTTTTTTCATTACTGGTATACGTATCAGCAGGCTCTATTAAAACAATATTATGATATTAGTATATGCGCTAAACGTCCATGTATCATTCCGTATGGTCATGACATTTTCTAAAATTGGTCATAAAATCATAAAATTTTTTGATCCAGAATCGCTGGGAAGCCTGGACTTTCCATCAGTATGTGTCGTAAAGTTCTCCCACAATCCTCACACAATTTCATTCGCCTGAAAAATGACACCCGCTTGGAACAATCCTATGATCCTTTCGTCGTCACTAGCTTTCCACCACCGTTCCATTTTGACCATTCTCTTCCCCTGTCTGAACGATTCCGAAATCTTCGTCTCCATTCCTTTTCTCTATATATTCCAATATACTTCATCAATTTGTATATATCTTTATATATTTCAATTCATCCTCCGTAATTGTCTCAATGTCTTCCAAATCTATTTTGATCTCCTCCATACATCGTTTGCATTCTCTCATCCACTTATATTCCATGTGCCACACCTCCATCACCTGGTTCCTCAGTCTATTCGTGTCGCAACAGTTCCAACTTTCCTCTCACATCCCTCGCCTCCACCGTCGATGTTCCCATCTCACCCTGCAAATGCTCCACCGCTGTCCTTTTGAGCATTGCCAGTCCCATTCTGAGCACCTTCCTCTGTGTTCCTTCCATCTGATCAATTTGGCTCTTACTCAACTCAATTTGCCGTCCAGGCATGCATTACTCTTGGTAATATAATGTTCTTCCACATTATCTTGGTCCATTTCGCCTTGTATATTTCCTCTTGTGTTACCGCCCAAATCCAGTTTATCATCCTGCCTGCCTTATTCATTTTCCTGTCCACATACTTCTCGCAACAGCCCTTCTTTCCATCAGTGTAGACTTCCTCTGTGTCTTATTTCTTCCTCCCACCTGCATGATTTCACTCTTCTCCATGTTGAGTGTCAGTCCGTATGCCTTAATCACATGCTTAAAAACATTTAATTTTCCTTTCATCTCTTCGGAGTAGGCAAGCATTATGGCATCGTCCGCATATGGTAAAATATTTGTCTCCTTCCACATTTCATTTAATTTCATTGCCACTTCGTCCTTGCACATCGAAAAAAGGAGAGGCGATACTCTGCATCCTTGTTTATCCCTTTATTTCTTTCCACCTCACATACCGGTATTCTCTCATCATTAATGTATATTTCATTTATCTCCTTCATATTCAACTTCCTGATAATATTTAACAGTTCCTTCTGAATACCTACAATTTGCAAACATAACATCAACTTCTTTCTCTCAACTGTATCAACAGCTTTCTTAATATCCAGCGCCGCTATGTATATCCCTTGTCCTTTCCTTGCCCTTTCCATTCTTGGTCTGAACATCTAGAGGCGCGTTAACACGTGACACTTCATTGCTGCCACCTGCAATCGGATGGCAGAGGCCCTTTACACTTGACACCAAAAAGTTGCTGACACTCGAGAAAAAATTGCTACTGACACTCTATCGATCTATGATGAGTCAGAAAATTGCTGGAGATTGCAGGAGCGTTTACACTTGACACTTTTAGTCGACACTTATTCTTCACGATGTCATCGAGAAAGCGAACAACTGCAGCAGTTACTGCATACATCTTGACGAAGAAAACAAAGAGGGAACGGCGAATATGGTTGAATATGATTGTACTGGCTTCTTGTGTACTGCACAACTATCTTGTGACGAAGAAAGAATCAGCGAAGAGGTATGCTCCAAAAGATTCATTTGACACTGAGAACTTTGAAAATGGTTCAATTAAAGACGGTTCTTGGCGCATGATGGGAATGCCTGAAGCAAACATGCTGCCAATTGAAAGAAGCTGCAGCAACAATATTGCGGATTCTGCAAAAACAACACAAGAGGAATTTCGAGATTTCTTCATGACACTCGATGGTGAAGTTTCTTGGCAGTACAAATTTATCTGACATGAATTTTAACTTTGACAAGAAAGCTATTCATTTCATACTTCATTACTCGCACAAAGAAAACAGCTGTGCTATCTAATTTGTTTTCTATTGATTTTTATTAACAATGTCTCTCAGCATCATCTATATATATATATATATATATATATATATATATATACAGTATTTTGAAAATATGGAGAACCCAATTATGATTCTTTGAAGACTACTATTATTCATTTATGTTTCTTTAGTTGCCATAGGCCCTATGTGCAACGATAAAATGACATAGAAACAAAACTGAAATAAGGAAATAGCCTGTATCGAGTTGATGTAACATTCTAATTGTAGATTTTCTACTGGAACATTCTTGCTGAATAATTTTGGCAATTGTGTGCTTCAAAACAGTAGATAGTTTTTGGAAGAAAAGAGAGGTAGGATTGACAATAAGCCTTTACTGTTAGATGGATACAATGACGGCTATAAAATCTATATTATATAAAGCAACATTATCATCAATTCTCCAACTGACTGTCAATAATAATATGCAATATACATGTACATTTCTTCCCTGTATTGAAGGAAGCGATCGAATCATGGGATACCGTCACTATTTGATTAAAAGCTTTCTTGGATTTCTTGTTGTAAGATATTTTTTTGAAACGTTATTAGAACTTTTCACGATTAAATCAATTAACACAAGACTGCATGTAGCAACCGTAACTCATGAATTGTTTTCAACTCACTTCATTTCATTAAATGCTGTGTATTTGTTACTGCATACATCCAGACAATGCAAGAATGTTATACCACATTTTCATTTCTAGGTATACATGAATATAAAAGCTATCGCAGAAAGCGTATAAGTAGACCTAGGTATGAAAAATTCAAGTCAAATCTACAGGCCTATGTGTAGCGCAAGCGTAGAAGATGGTTCCGCGAACCCTCGTGAAGATAGCTTACACTGTTCACCATCCAAAATTCATTGCCCACCACTGTTCTATAGCATAACATAACAATAATACGTAAATGTTTCTACAATTCATTTGCTAAGTAACTTGAAAATTTTACATATTACATTTTCAAATTTGTAAAATTTTATTAAAATCTGGAAAGTAGGCCTAATAATGTACATTGTAATATGCAAATGATATATCGATGCTGAAAATCACCAATGTTTCAGTTGACTCGCGACCTTCATTTGAGCATTGAATAAACTTTATCGCCTCGTACAACGGCCATTTCGTGGCGAATTTGTCGCCGGCACCACTCCCAGACTCAAGTTTTTTTGCTTTTTGAGTTCGTTGTGGAACTGAGTCCTGAGGTTGTGCATTTTTCGCTGAACCTCTTTGACTTCCATTTTAAATTTTCCGGCAATCTTCTTCCATGCTTCGACCTTCCTTATTCTGTCGCGATATTCATGATTGTGGACGTTCCACAAACACGGATACAGTTCGTATTCACCGATCAGTTCACCGGTTAATGTTCTTGTCCACTCACATGCTGTTTGTGTCATTTCATTCTCATTCATCGTTGAACCATCGATCATCGTTTCACAAGATGTTTTGCTGAATGTTGTATAAATCTGTCGATGTCAACATAACAACCAATCAATCAATGATTCAATTTACTCGAGAAAGATGAGTCCCACCTGCTGATGCTTTTATCTATTGACCGGTTGTCAAGCTGCCTAGCACCGATACACGACTGCAAAGTCGACGATTAAATTCCCACGCATGCCTGTGGTGAGGAATTTCAGGTCAAACAATGCTCAATACTCCCACAAGCAGGTGGAGTTTCTTGTATAATGACAGTCAGGAAAAGTCAATTCTGTCCTAGCAATGAAGCTGAAATTGATGTTAACTGCATGCATAATAGTGCGCAGTAGCAAAATCATAAAATATGTATGTATGAGCTATGCATATTAGCACCATTAGTAATTTAATGACAGGCGATAATGAAAAAAGCAAGAACAATTCCAGCCTCGAAGAAGTCAGGTTTCTGTGTTCCGATCACGGTTGTGTCACGTGTGAGTGTCGGTAGAAGTGTCAGCTAAAAGTTGCGCCTCGTTCAACTGCAGTGACACTTGTGGCAGCCACTTTTCAGAAAGTGTCAGGAGCCGTTTACACGTGCAATGTTTTCACTGACACTCGGTTGCAGCAACTTTTAAAAATGTCAGCAATCTAGTGTCAGACGAGAGTGTTAGAAGCGTTTACACGTGCAATTTAGGTGGCAGCAATAAAGTGTCAGCAACAAAGTTTCATGTGTAAACGCACCTTAAAATATTCTCCCCCTATTCTTCTTCCTAGCATATATGCGCATTGTTCCTCTTCCAAGTCCATTTTTTATAATCGCTTTTCTCAACCTGTTTCTAATTATGCCCGTATAGATCTTGTACGTAGTCTCCGTAATCGTATTTCGCCTCATATCCTCGACCGTACACTCCCTCCCTTCCTTTTTTGGTATCATCACCACCTTATTTCTTCTCCAAATTTCCGGAAGTTCGTCATCCTCCCATATGTTATTAAGGCAACTACAAAAAGCTTCTAGACACATTTCGCTCTCTGCCAGTCTCCTTATCACTTCACTTTTAATCCCTGTTAGTCCGCCGCTTTCCCTTCTGGTAAATTTCTCATCTCCCTTTCCACCTCTTCCACATTAATGTCCATTGATTCGGTCCAGATTCTGCTTCTTTTCGCGTAGTTATGTTCCTCATTCGCCTGTGGCAAATCCCTTTCCCATTCTGTTCCATCCAATTCCTGTTCCATTTCGTTACTATCATAGTCCTCATTCTTCCATAATTCCAGCCAAAAACTTTTTATTTCCTCTTCCACTCCATTGTCCTCCATGTATCTTGTTGTAATTTTCAATATATTCTCTTTTATTTTTAGGCTCCCTTGATATTTGCCTCCACATTCTCTTCTTTTCATTACCGCGATTTGCTTCCTTTTGTGTTCCTTCATTCTTTCCACGACATGCCTCTGTATCTCCTCCTTTTCCATATGCTTTGTCCATAATTAAATTCATTTCTTCTCTCTTCATATTTCTCCTTTCTCCTCTCTTTGTTGATTTTCCTCCTCTCAGCTATCAGCTTTCTCGTTTCATTATCACATCACGATTTGTCTCCACTGTATTTTTTCCGCTTTCTGCTCAGCAAGTGTCTGTCCATACCTTCTTTAATTTCCTTTTCTGCCTCCTTTATATTTCCCCATTTATGAGCGTTCTCTCCCATCTCTCTCACGAATCTTTCCATCCTTCTCTTGTTATGTAAACTCAACCGTAAACCCTTTCTTTCCCATTCATTGAAATGAGTTTCATTTATTATCTCTCTTCCATTTTTAATATCAATAGCAATTTGGTTATGGTCACTTAGGTCAGACCACCCAGACATTCGCATTTTTCGCTTTTATTCGCTTTTTCGAAAATATGCCTGAACTTTCGCTTTTATCGAGTGACATTCGTTTATTTTTCGCTTTTTTGATAGAGTAAGAAGAAAGTGTTTCGTATTACAGGCCTTTTTTGCATGTTGACAACGCAATGTGACTTCTTGTCATGGTGCCCTATGCTTTAGTTATGCTATCATCCATGTATTGACAATTGAATACAGATCTTGACGATTGCATAATTCTATGTAATAGCTTTATTATATAGGAATTGGAAAAATTATTATTAAGCTTTATTAGCGAGAAAATCATGTAGCAATTCTTGTCGTAGTGCGTTCCGGTAAATGCTCATTTTTTTACAGGCCATGGTGCTATAGCTTTCACACGAGTTTGAATTGATACATGTTGAAAGTACAAGACGGTTACATGCTACAAATGAATGTCATCGAATTTATCAGTTACGGAATTCGAGACATCAATCCATGCTGGCTGGCCAGAGACACACGGGAGGCCTACTACCGAGTTGTCTTAGAAGATTGATGTTGGATTAGTGAAACAAACGGTTCAGTTTATGCGAATGAGTTTGGTGTATTGCATAATGTTGATGAATAGGCCTAAGAAATTAAAATGATAATACACAATGGAGTATTTTTTGTTACATTGTCACTTTCACTGTGATTTTTGTGAAGTACGTGTAACTAGGCAAAAAGTTGATGTGTACAACAATCACTTTGCATCTACTGACAAAGACACTAATATGATACTGATACGATCGGATAAGTGTAGCCTATCTTCATATAACCACTTGAAGCTTTCCGAGTTATAGATTGAAGAATAGATGTACCAGTAGGCCTAATGCACTATTTTGTAAATAATTTGACTACCATTTACCTTGCTGCAGTCATGCTGATTACGTCATACTTCACCCGCTATATAGCCTACATGTATTTTCATAGCTTCTGTGTGCTGAGCTGTGCAGTATCGACTTATCTCGTGTGCTTCAGCAACTCGTGACTTCTGGCAAATGCGTCAGTAAAAAGGAATGCCCACATGAAATTCAACGAGAGAAGGAGGTCAACGATCTAAGACAATGAGAACCTTGCATCGTAAAGCTTGGACTTGATTTTAGATGAATTATCTTGGCTATGTGTCATGTTATGAATTGAATTGGAAAGAGTCAATATTGAAAGATATTGATTTTATTTTCGTCTTTGTTATTTATTACAAAATAACGAAGACGAAAATAAAATCAATATTTTTCAATTTTGGCTGCCTCCAATTCAATTGAAATCTTGGACTTGGTTGCATACTTTAGTAGACATGCATGGATCATGATCTTGATAAATGACCTTTGAAGTAGGCTGTTTAGTGATAGTTTTTTATGGAATATTTTCGAAGATTTGTCCAATATTATAGTTCATCATCGGTTTTCATCAATTTAGATTTAAATTATTGATGTATGTTTACACTATAAAGTTTTGATTGAAGAAGTACTAAGACATGTCTCATAACAGGCAGTTTTGATCTCTCGAATAGGCCCACTTATATAATTAATAGCTTGACGGAAAAGGTCTGCAAAGAACCCACTCGAAGGTAAATCACTCACTACGTAATCTTCTCTCTTTGGCAGCCGTCTATTGTCGGAAAAATTCCATTTTTGAAATATTTATCATCTAATCACTATAGGGCTGCATAATTGAGCAATATCAATTTCATTGATAGTAAATATGCAAGTTAACACTTCTACATGTAAAATTACCGTTTATAACAATGCCCATTTAACATAATATCAATTTTACTTCAATAATATAGCTTAACCGTTCGTGCATGTTCTCAAAAATACTAGCTAGTTTACGTTGTGGGGTAGAATTCTACCCCAAAGACATTGTAGAATTATTGCCGTAATTTGTCTGTAAGTTAGATCTTATACATCTCTTGCAAAGATATTTGGCACCTATAGGCATATGATTTGCCCTGCTGAGACTCTAGTTTCGATTCTATCTCTTCATAATTGATAAATTGGGGCCTACATCTAGACAAGGGGGCATCTTGTAATAGTCATGAGCATGTATTTTGTAGGTAATTATGACTTCATTTTATAAACCGCCAATTCCTATCAATTAGAACGAGTTCTTTTATTTCTTGATGTTTACTTCCATCATACCGGCTCCTGTAAATCATACAAAAGTTTCGAAATCTTAATCTGCATAATCGTGTAAGCTTACATGTAGAGTAGAGGGACGTAAAAATTAATTAAGTTGAGTCTTTCAGACAATCTGGATTGAATTACAAATGAAGATCACTGGCACAGATGACTAATTGTCATTAGTGCGATAAGCATGGTGTGTGCTCTACTTGTATGTAACAACAAATGTAACAAAATATACCACTAACGAATACCTGTATGGCTACAATTTTCACAGATCACAATTTGATGCCGTGCGCAGATGAATCTGTGGCATTGCAAACATAATTGTCTTGTTTTGCTGTCATTAGATCGAGGGCAAACTTGGCATCGTCCAGGTTTGCTTGCCTTCGCAATGCATGTTGTAGGAGTGGTGACTTCCCTAATTTCAAATTTCGACAAGCACTCCCTGATGTCAAGACGTAATCGCGGGTTTTCAATACGCCTTTGCATAAGGGGTCGACATAATTCATATGCCAGCATATGGATAGGCCAAATGTTAATTGGTCACTTTTGCGAATGCTCAGTAGTCGTAGAAAAGTTTAGGTCTTTCCTGCTTTGTTGAAATTAGGCTCGTGTGGCCTGCACATTGTTCATGGAGCATCTTCATTAGGTCATACAAAATGTGGTTGGAAAATTGACGAAATTCTGTTCTCCTCTCATTATGTTTTTCAAAATTCGCCTCTTAGACGAGCACAATTTATCGAAATCACTGGCCCAAACAGTTCCCGAAAAAGTTTTTCTGAATCAGGTGGTGTGAAAATCGTGACGTTGCAAAACGTTTCATTAAACTGATCCCTTCATTGATTAAATATTGCTCCGAAGTCCATCCGAAAAAGGAAAGCTATCGAATTGAATGAGGCAAGGGAGAAGGAGAAGGAAGCGGAAATTTTATACTTATGTGCACAACGGAAGCGCCGACTATTAGACTTTTAGATTGATTAGTTTTTTTGCTAAGGTGGACTCAGTCTATTGTTTCTATCCTGATGTTTTTAAAAGAAATAAAAAGTTATCTCCTTGAATATGCACACTAATATTCTTAGTTTTAATCTGCTTCTAGAAATCTAAAAACACAAACCCTATTGTTATTACCCTTCATTTTTATAGCCGTGAATTATGTTGTATTTAGAGATTATTGAGTGACCAAAAATACCATTTATTTGTGAAATGATGGCTTCAAAACAGCATCGAATGACGAATGCACTTATATTATTATGTGTGCAGTGTGTATACAAGATACTTTCTACTGTAAAGATCTCATTACTGCATTTCTTTGAGCAGTTGCTGTGGGTAGTGTTTTTGAATGATTTTGACTCAATCAACTGTCGCTTGCCGGGCAAGTAGGCCTGAAATAGTGGTACGTGAATTTTTTATCATGTGTGTGAATTGTACGTGAAATGTACGTGAATTTTTTTTCTCAGATAGGGTGGACACCCTGGTAAAACCTAATGTTTAATCAAGATGAATCTACCTCAATATATGAGGCACTTAGTGTATCTATGTTACTAGGACTAACATTGATAGTGCCAGGTAGTCGACTTGAAATAGAAAACTCAAAAATTAATCATGTAAATAGTACAAACAAAAGAATTTCCAAAACGTCAGTCTCAATAGGCCACTAATTGAAAAAATGCGATGGTGATAAAAACAAAAAATGTGTTTGAACATCACATGTTCGATGAAAACTACAGAATCTCTGAAACTGTAGAATGTCTCTAATCAATAGATGCATAACTCGACATTATCTGCCATAAGTACTGAAGAGGCATTGGTTATTAATTTTTTCATAAGTGTAGTTGGGAAACCAAGTATAGAAGATGGTAATTATTTTATATGCATTATTCATTTCGGCCTCCTCGTGCGCCATCATCAGAATTAGAGGCCTGGATGCTGATGATGGCCTAAGAGGAGGCCGAAATTGATAAAGCATATAAAATAATTGCCATCTTCTGTACTTGGTTTCCCTCCTAAATTTATCTGCCATACTTCGAAATTTGATCTCTTGGTTGATACTAGTGTGGAATGGCCAAATACTAATCGGAAATTAACCGCAGTCTAATTTTGCAACCTAGTTTTGCATGCATTCTAAAGTGATCACTCGTAAATTTGATTCTGTTGTCTAAGCTGCAAAATCAAACGCGACTTTGTCTACCAACATGCACAAGAAAATTCTCATTTTTAATGGAGAATATGAGCAAAGCAGCAGCCCTGATTGGGCATGAATCTATGTCGGATTATGTGGAATTATTTAGTCACGGGAAATTGTATGGTGATCGTTATTGTAAAGTTCTGCTATCAAGAGTCATCCCACATTATACAAATACGTGCGCTACTCAGTGGATTTACCAATCAGTGCCAGTAGTATACAGCGACTTGCGTGCGATATGGGACGATCATCTTCTGTGGAGATAGATTGGAGGTCAAAAATTGAGGGTGACGGCCACTAAATTCGTATTTATGCGAATTTAGTGGCCATCACCCTCAAAACGTTTGGACTTCAAAACCATATGACTTTTGGTTTTGGGCTTGCTTGTGGAATAAAGCTCATCACTCTCTCATCAGTTTTTTTTTTAAAAGCCTGTATGTCGTTGGAAAGAAGATTGTAGAACAGACAGAAGGCGTCGACATCCCTCTCGGCATGTTTAGACGCATGATGAGAAACTTCATTAAGGGTCTCCATCGTTCTGTTGAAGCTTAAGTTGGCATCTCGGGTCGAGCCTCAGCTACCGAAGATGCGCTGGTATTTATGCTTATCTCATTCCTATTCCAGCTTCACGTAACAGATCGACAATGTGGAAATTTACACATTTTTATGATAATTCATTTGTGTCAATTTTTCACACACCCTTTCTGCACATCATGTAAATTTAACAAAATTATTCGAATAAATGACATTCAAGCAAAATTGATTTCTATGGATGCAAGCATAGTATATTTACTTGTAATGATACTAATGACAAGTCACACTCACTTAATGAAAAATTAGTATTTTATCAAAGTAAGTTTTCGAACGCCAAAATGTTCCCATTCACCCTGTATGTACGTAATGATTTATTCGAATAATTTTGTTAAATTTACATGATGTGCAGGAAGGGTGTGTGAAAAATTGACACAAATGAATTATTATAAAAATGTGTAAATTTCCATATTGTCGAAGTATAATGTGAGGAATTGCCTGTGATCCTCAAATGCAACGTTCTTGATAAATTTCATTGTTTGCATGTGATTATGCATTTGGAGTTTTTTTACTTTCAGGTGTATCCATGTCCGCACCTTTACCAATTAGACGCACCTCGCGAATACCTCGAAAGAGGCGCTTCGATGATGATTGGGTAATAGATCAAGATAATGTGACGGAAGAAGCTGCTGAAAGCGTGCCTGCTATTTCAACACCTTCGAGTCAACCAAGCACTTCGCCCCTCTCCCATACACAAAATTTGCTGGTAGATGATATTCTACCATTGAATGTATGTGATCAGTCATTAAACTCTCAAGCAGTCACAACGCAACCAATTGCAGTTATACCGGTTATACCGATGAGCGCTACTTCAATAGGAGCGAACGGCATAGCTTGTGCTTTTGTTTTGCCGCAAAGAGTCAGTGATGCCCGAATGACATGTGTTCACCCCATTAATTCAAAGGTTAGTGTGTGAGATTCATGTTTATTTTTACATCTTCGGTCAAATTGGGCTTTATTTGATCTGCGTGTACGTTACTTTATAATATAGCATAAAGTCGACTAGCAGCTTCAATTTGCATCCAAAAAATTTTTGAGTTTCTAAATGCAACTAGTTTCGATTTCTTCAAAAACGTGTTTCCAAGTAAAAATTACAATTTTGAATAGCTGTTTATTAAACTAGATGTTAAGAATGTCCTCCACTCTAAGACTCCAACAGTATTGAGCGTATCCAGATGTTACTCCTGCTGATAATTCAACAAAGTTTAATTTTCTCGAATTTAAGGCGACGGCTCCGGTCTAGTTTTAAAAATGAACGTTTTAAAAAATTTTTTGTTACAAATTTATCGGGACCACTTGATTTTGAGCTCTATGCATCTTTAATATCTTGCAACTAATTCACAGTGATTTGAACGTCAAGAATTTCTTTCAATTGTCTTGTTATATTTAAAGCCTCATTATTTACTGCGGTAACACTGGAGGTAATTATAAATACGCAATTACCTCTCCATTTTATTCTACTGTAAATTACATTTTTTGCTCTTAACTGTGCTTACTTGATCATTTTAAATAGTTTAGAAAACATCTGATTGTGACTTGATGCCCTGAAGATGTGTCAATATAAGAAGCGAAATCGATCGACTATGATTTAAGTGTTATTTGACTTATTGATTTTCTTTCGTACAGTGTACAATGCTATCTTTAGGCTCATAATCTTTTAAAAACGAAAGAGATACTTCCCGAGCTTACTTGGATGTAAATCGAAACCAATGTATTCCACTATCATTAACGGTTTGTATCGAAGAAAAAATGCCTTTATTTAAATTCAGCACAAAATTCAACTCAGATTAGATAGGATAGAGAGATATGGTCAAATTCTTATTGGCATGGTTGAGATTCCATATGCGATATTGATGTATCAACATGTCTAAATGTGCTCCCATCTAAATGGATATTATACTGTCCTCTTCAGAATAAATGATCTAGGAAAGCCTATCTTACATGCAGACTTCTCTTGACCATCTGCAAAATTCCAGATGGCTCCCTTTATCATGTGGGGGTAATTGTAAAAAGTTTCACACATCAAATGGGTGTTATAGTCGCTGATGCAATCCATTGATTGAAGAGATAGAGACGAACCTTAATCAGTTCAGTGAACGTCAGTTTGATGCGAGATGCAGGTAAAATGATAAGCTACGCAACTGAATGTCATGAATGGAATCATATTAGTGTATTATAAGCATTACTCCCTACAAAATTTAATGCAAGTGGTTCGAGTACTCTATCATCAATGATCAAGTAACCTATATCAAATATAGCCTCATTATGCAAGCTTTCTATGTATGAAAAATCGAAACAAATTCGACATTTTTAAACATACGTATATTGTATTCAAATAAAATCGTGTCTGATTCTCGAGACAATCTGTGCTATAATTTGTAGAAATTTATCAGCACATATGACTTTTTATTTGCTTAGAGCTGCAAAATAGCTACGCATTTTTCGCTGACGCGATATAATCATTCCCGCTATAATGTACCATGGATAATAACATACACATTCGAAATTCTCTATCACATGCTTTATGCACAAGTTTACCCTTGATGTAGCTCCATTGGGGATATAAAGGTCACATGCCCGTGCTTTGGTACATTCTGTGTACGTTGCCATAATAAGGTGCTGCCTTTCAGCTATTTGCTCAAAGCCTTTTTTTGATGGTTTAAAGTTACTACTATCCCTTACTGGGGGATTGGACGGTGCTGACATAGACAGAGTTAAATCTGGATCATTGCGATCCTTTAGTCCGGATGCCCTTCCTGACGACTAACAATGACACTCGGGGTTCGACCTCTGGACCTAAAGAATGCTAGGCCAAGCACTTAACCGCTGTGCCACGGAGACCAAGCCAAGTCTGATCAGCAAGAACGCATTCGTATTTTGAGATGCAATTTTGAAGGGCTACTTTTAGTAGTTGAAATTAATTGTTCATTTGATTTCATTATATCAGTTCATTCTTCTATCAGCTACTTTTTTTGTTTTTCATGATTTCTATCCTAGACACCATCCTAGACTCCAAGAGACATTTTTGCCTTTATTGGCTTTCATTTAATCCTCCGGTATTGAAAAATTGGAGTTGAAGAACCCCTAATTGTTGTTGATTTCGAACAGGCATTGAAATGTGTTGAAGAGCCCTTACCTGTTGGTGGCTTCGAACAGGCATAAATCTATAGAATTTATCAGACTGAATTCTTTTTTTCCCTGTCAGTTTGTATGGTTATTGAGCTCAGTGAAGATTCTCCTTATGTACAGCTGAATTTAGGAAAGACGAGACGTTTTTTCTTACAAAATAGGCAATGAATATACTTATATTAAAAGTGATTGAAATTATACCAGATGACATTACTGGATTTAATGGGTTGACTTCTTGATCATAAAGATAAATGTTCTAGTAGAATGAATTTCATTCATAAATGGACGAAAATATTTCATTCCAGGATGTAGAAGCTGTCAACGGTCCACCGCCTAGTGCAGAGAAGCTTGCATCCCCTCAGCTTGATCAAGAAAATCGTCCATCGTGTAAGACTTACGTTTTATTTGACATAGAGACCACTGGTCTAAGTAATGCAGATCGAATCACGGAACTTGCCATGGTTGCAGTTCATCGCGATGATCTTTTCTCATGGCACTACGTCTCCAAAGGAAGAAGGAAAACAATGTGCCCTCGTGTAGTGAACAAATTATCCCTGTGTGTCAATCCCCAACGATACATTCAGCCAAAAGTAGAGCAATTGACGGGTAAGATATGTTTCATACTTCATTTGAAAACTTGAAGCAGATTTTGCATGAGTGATGCTTTTATTTCCAATGCTCCAGTGACCAAAAATTATGTCCTTAAGTTTTGCTAAACTTTTTCGAACTTTTTGTGGCAGGATATGTATAGTTTTCAAGATGATGTTTTAATGCTTAAGTTAAAGATATTTGAGAGATTTTTTGGTTTCAATTTAGTAATGGTCTATGACAGGGACTACAATGTTTAGGAAATTCTCTAATTTCAGCAGTGTTGGGCGCGATTCGATTTTTGTGCGATTCCGAATCGTGCGACCCAGTGCACGATTAATCGAAAATTCCGCGATTCTGAATATTTTGATATTTTCTCAAATTCATTGATTAGAAGGTAACAGTTGGTCTAGCTTGCATTACTTCATTTCTAGACCATTAACATCATATATTTGATATTTTTTCTTAAAATTGAGGCTATGAGACACCTAGAAACACCTATAAACACACCTATCAACATTGCCGTATTAATAGATACGATGCTCTAGTTGTAACTGATATATAATGCAAAATTATGAATCCGAACACAATGAGGGTCGTAACCAAGGCATTGAAAGTCTTCCACTTAAATTACCACATTACCACAGATCGGAATTAGTGGTCTCTATAACCCTTTAAACTCAGGTGCCCATAATATCCCGCTCTCCTATATAATTCTTATGCAGCCTTAATTCGCTCCTTGATTGTGCATGCGTATTCTTGTTTCTGCAATCACGGTGCCTACCTTCTGTCTGACTTACTACGTGTTGAGCGTCATCCAGTAAAATTTGATATTGTGCGCTTACCCACCATTTTATAAAATGTGACCACTTGGTGTGAAATTTCGAACTAGTACGAAATGGTTCGAATTGGTACGAAATTTGGGTCCTGGTTCGAAAAAGCACGAAATTTGACCTATGCAGTTAAATATTCCGCCATTTCTACTTAAATGCATACTTATTACTAAACACTATTAAATGCAAATTCAAAATTCTAACTGGAAAAAAATTTTTGTTTTTTTCGAAGCTACTGATGCGACTTGGTCACACAAACGTGTTGTCAACTGAAAGTTATGTTAGCAAGTTGTTTGAAAACGAAAACACTCCTCGCAAATTTGTCGGCAAATCCGATGAGTAAGTCTATTCAAAGAACATTCCTACTGTGTTCTCTGATTTATGTGAGGCTAACGAAGCAGATTTGCAGCGCATCCAGAACAATTCAATGAATTCATTCACCGCAGTGTGCTGATTCGATTCACATCGTTCCTTGCATCGCTGATGATGAGGAAATATCACATATCGCTCAAGCCGAACAAAGATTTTAATAAAAAAAGCTTGAAAAGTCTGAAATGTGTTGCTGCGGAAGTTGATTTACCCTCAACTGATCTCGGTGACGAGTGAGCTCGTTTGATTATGTCACATGGTAAGGATGTTGCCTGTCTGTCAACTCTACATGAGAAAAGACTTTTGTTGAAATACCCACTCTTCACTAAACTAATTGAAACTGTGATGGCATTGTGTCCCCACGACATGGTTGTCAAATCGGGGTTCAGCAAAATGAAATTTTTCGAGGATATTTATCAATCCAACACCAGTTTGGAAATGTATAATGCATTTCGCATGATTTCCGTTTATTTTGATCGCGGTTCGTTCGAAAATTTCGAGCCACCACTATCATTCATGAACAGACTTAATTTGGCAAGTCAAGAATACAAGGCTTTTTGCGAAGAAAAAATAAAAAGCCTGAACAGAAGTATCATTGGTGAAACAATGATGTGTGAAGTCGGTGTCTTCAAAATAACATACCAAAGAGTGCATGCGTGGGTCATTCGAAGAGTCCTGTGTATTACTTCATAGAAATATATCAAACGTATAAAACAAAATGAAACTTTGACATAGGTGCTGTCCAGTGATTCATTATTTGAAAAAGTCACCGTTTAAGGCTATGCATTTCTGCTAACGTGACACAAGGCCACATATGCCACCCTCTGTGCCACTGTTGCTTTGCTGTCGCAAACTACTTCTAAAAGAGCGATTAATCTCTTCAGAATGATGGAGGCGTTGTCATGAAGGAGGATCGTTTTCCTATCGACCAACTCTGGGCGATTACTTTTGATTGCTTGGCGAAGTTCAGTGCACACAATGTTCAGATAGTGAATACTGTTGATCGTGGTGCGTACTGGCATGATCGAGCAGGATCCCTTGTCGAAGAAAGTGATGCGCATCACTTTGAGACCAGTGAGAGAGCGAATGACCTTCACTGGTCGAGGTGATACTTCTTCGACCCATTCACATTTTTGCCGCTTCAACTCTGCCTCAAGAGTGCGCGCCCAGGTCTTGTCGCAGACAACAATGAGATCCAGGAAAGCATCTCCCTCACTCTACCCCCTTACTCTACCCGTTCTTAATCATACAGAGCAAATTATCCACGCATTTTTCGTTGTAGATTTGCACGGGATTTCAAATCCAGTAAAAGTTTGATTCTTTATTTACCGCCGTAGCCAAACAAAAATGTAAATGCAAAATGCTACTATAAAACTATTTGCTGGAAATCTGATATTGTTCGGAAAGATTAGAAGAATTTAATACTAGCTCTGCATGTACTGCATCAATTTGAATTTGGATAACTGTGTCACAAGTGAACAGTGGATCGAATGGGCTCAGGAGAAATTGACATTATCTGTGCCTATATCTAAGGATTTCATGGTCATGCGAGTGCTGTCGGGGAATCACGGGTGTTTGTATACCTTACTGACTTAGCAGTTGTCATTCTCTTAAGATATTAAATCAGAAATATGTGGTTGCTATCTAACATCCCTTAAATTGAGCAGCAGTGTGTGCACATCAGTGTAAAGCTTTGATAGGTAAACTTGCTGAAAACTTCGTTGCGAGAAGATGGATAGGCGGTGCTCGACGGTTTATATTTTCATAATTTTATGAGAGCATTCATTTTTGTTTTTCGAAAAAAGTTGAAAGATAAAACTTTTGAAAATGTATGAAATATGTAGTGTAGCTAAATATCAGAATATAACTGTGTTGTTAAACAAGAGCCGGTGTTGTCCTCCTTGACCTCACGGCTGCGTATGACACCGTCTGGCTCCGAGGGCTGTACCTCAAGTTGCTGCAAACTCCCAGATCTACATATGGTCAGCTTCATCATGGAATTGCTTACCAACCGCAGCTTCACCTTTCATACCGGCGACGGCCAACAAAGTAGACGGAGGAAACATAAGAACGGTGTCCCTCACGGCTCAGTGTTGGCCCCGATGCAATTCAACATATACATATACGACATTCCGGCCACATCACCCAAGAAATACGGATACGCAGGTGACCTAGCAATCCTTCAGCATGACAAGAACTGGAACTTTAATGAAGAGGGACTCACTGCAGACATATCAATCCTATTCGCATACCTGAACAACTGGCATCTGAAGCTCAGCGTTGGAAAGAGTTCGTCATCGGCATTCCATCTCAACAACCGCGAGGCACGATGTGAGCTAAAAGTCACCGCGAATAAGACCATTCTCCAGTTTACCGGGCCCCCCACTTACCTGGTTATAACGCTTGACCGGGCACTGACCTATCGTCACCATCTCGAGAAGCTGACGGCGTAGGTTTTCTCCCGTGTCGCATTGGCACGCCACCTGGCAGGCATCACCTGGGGAGCCTCGAACAAGACGTTATGAATATCCACGCAGACGTTGGTCTATTTTACCACCGAGTACTGTTCCCCTGCTAGGTGCAGAAGCCCCCACACCCACACTCTGGACAGAGCTCTCAACAACGCCATGCGGACTGTCTCCGACACCCTTCGCGCCACTACTGTGAACCAGTTACCGATCTTCTCCGGCATAGCACCGCCATCGCTGCGGCGAGAAGCAGCAGTTTTGGTCCTGTCGCGCAAGGCCAAAAACGACGAAGGACGTCTGCTTCACAAAATCATTGGAAAATCCCCGCAACCAACCCGCCTGAAGTCCCGTCGACCCTTCTCAGCGCACGCCCGCCAGCTCCTGAACACCGTCCTAGACGACAGCAACAAATCAATGTGGCTCAATCGTCGATGGAAGCAAGAATGGGCGCTAAGTCAGATACAACGACTGCACAAGTTCATTGACGAACCCAGCAACATTCAAAGTACCGAACTACCGCGCAAGTAATGGACCACTCTTAACCGCCTCCGGACAGGTGTAGGTCGCTTTGCCGCCAGCATGAAAGACTGGGGACTAAAAACGTCATCAGCCTGTGATTGCGGCCCCTCAGAACATACTCTACACCTTGTCATTCAATACTGCAGACTCCACCGACCACCAACGGCGATCAAGACCTTAAGGTCCTGGACAACGACACGAGGGCCTGACTAGCTGCAACGAAGCTACAAATTTGAGCAACGTAAAATGGCAGACGACAGATTGAAGAAGAGTATAATTGGTAAGAAAAGCTATCTCTGAAGCACAGAGAGGTTTAGGTTTGCGATCTTTTAGTCGCATGGTATATAGGTTGAATCTCTGGAATATCATTGGAAGTCAACACGATGGGCATCCAGATTTAAAGCTTCAAAAGGTTAACAACGCTCAACCTAGGTCAAACGAAGTCAGCACCGCCCAATCCGTGAGAGGGTAATGATTTAAGAATTATGGCAGACAAGTGACATTAACGTTTCATGTCTCATTTTATGCACATGAAAAATGATTTTGCAAGTATCAGTTTATAATTTCATTACGTGTCGAACATCTTGTTTAATGTTCTTGTTCGCAAAGATTGTTTGCTTATTTCAGGATTGTCAAATTCAAATCTAAAATCACAATCGACATTTGATGCAGATCTGGTTCATGTGATTCGCTTATTTCTCCAACGACAGTCGCAACCAGTTTGTTTGATTGCTCATAATGGGGATCGTTTCGATTTTCCTCGCCTCGTACAGGAAATTGTCACATATGGTGGAGGAGTTGACATTCCAAATGTTTTGGCGGCCGACTCATTGAATCTCTTCAGATTTCTTGAAAATGGAAAAGTCGATCCATGTTCGTCACCTGCAGGCTCTAAGTGCTTTTCATTTCCACGATACAACGAATCATACAAACTAGCTGATATTTATAAGCGTCGCACCGGGTCAAAGCCAGCTGTTCAACACGGTGCAGAGGCGGATTGCTATACATTACTGGCCTTGATAAAAATAGGAGGAACAGCTGCTTTGAATTGGATTAATGAAAATGCTGCTCCCTTGTCAAAATTCCAGAAAAACAAAAAGTAAGATTGATGCACTGACTAAATTTGATGACTTGTACTTCTCACCTGATCATTTTACGAGGATTTTCGTACGACTGTGTTTGTTATCGATGAGATAGAATCACAAACAGATGTATCTCTTTCAATGAAGTAGCAGATTTCGCCATTGTTAATATTTGACCAGTAATTTGCATGATTCGAAATATACGAGATATTGTAGTATACTGTGTAGTTGTAATTAAAGTATGTTGACTTTCTTGTTTGCAGGTTCACTTCGCAGACAAATAATTTTACAGCAACATTCACTTCATTACCTGGCTCGACTTAAAGTATGCTGATAGGCAGTGTTCAGCTTTCAATTGTATATTGACCAGAAATATAGCTAATTGCAAACGCTTTTATTGACGATATAACCGGAATAATTAAACCTAAGCCTTAAATGTGATTTAGTGAGAGATTATATCGATATATTGAACGCATTGCCAAAAATATTCTTGCACATGTACCATTGTCAATTCAAGTTCATCTAAAGCGCAGTTTATATTTATAAATGTATTTCAGTTATTTGATATTCAGTTATTATACACTTGACCAAAAGTCCATAGAGTCTTAGCCATCCATCATTAGTCCTGTATATGTACCGGTATGTATTTATAAACAGCATTATGAAAAATGACGATGGCTTCAGAATCTATGCAAGTGTATATTTATGGGAGTCGTACTTTTGGTCGACAATCATTTTTGAGGAAGAAGTTTCATTTCGGCGATAGATTTATTTCGTTTACAATTGACATCATTATATTAAGAAATATCAATTCCTGTTTTCCTCAAAAATGGCCGTCGACGAAAAAGAACATTTATATGTATTATTACATAATCAATACAACTTAAATGTCATCATATTCGAGAATACATTTTTTAATTTTTAACACTACAGTTCTAATATTTCTAGTATTATTTTGAAAAATTCATTCGCTTGCAGCATTGAGCTATAGCTCTCAATATATTCTCTCAAAATAAAGAAAAAATGGATGTACTCAATACTCCCGTCACTTATCCAGACTATGACAGCACACTCGAGAGACTGGCTATCCAATCCTTCTTCACTCATAGATAATCGCTCAGTATTTTAATTGCTTGCGTATCTCCTTAATAGTATTCAGATTAGGAGAGTTTCCCGGTTATTCCGTAATGGCGACCTCTGATGAGCACTTTGATAATGAGGGATTGGTCAACTTAGAAATCTGTATGATCTCACATACAAAATGGTCTAGAATAAATGTATACTGCCTTCATAATATATTCACTGTTATATGCCGACATAACGGTTTTCGTTTTTGCTCTTGCTATCATCGACGCGACAGACGTTTAGTATTTGAATGGGAAAAATGGCTTTGTTTGCTTCTAAATTCTGTGACTCGTCTGATCAATCGCTAGGATAATAATGATGATACTGAAGATGATTTGATTGATCTGTGGATTCCATCAAAAAAAAGATGGAAGTGATCTAAAAGCGTAGCAGAATTAGTTCATTATGTAAAAAGATAAAAAAATCATCGGATTTGTCATTAATATCATCAGTTAAGGATTAATTTGGGTTCACCTTTGACAAGCGAGGGTGGTCGGATTCATCTCATCTTGCACATCATCAATTCATCATGTAGTAGGATTTAGTGTAAATGGAGCAAGTGATCAGCGAAATATTTGTGTAGAGGACAATTTCTGAGAAGGTAGAACTGACAAAGATTCATATCATGGAACCTGCTCCATCTAAAGATTGTGCCAACCCTCCAGTAAATCGGATGAATCCCAGTTTGTTGTCGGAACATTCGTTTCTAAACACGATCGTACTTGCGACTTACAAGTCAATTTTTGACTACTGAAATTCTATGATATTTACATTGAAAAGCCGCTTTACAATGACAATTCTCGGGCCTGGACTGGATAAACTTTATTCACAGCATAACCCAACCTTCGCATCAATTATGCATCCTTGCCGATGATTAATTAAGTTGTCTTCTACCTGATCATGAAATAAAATATTGCTGTGTAAGTCAGGCAATCAATGTGGGCAAACTTTTTTAACAAAAATGATATTATTTCTGTAGCCATCATAGAATTGTTCGAGATGAGGACGCAGTTTAAAAGTGCACTTAGATTTCCCATCGAAATAACAGATTTTATCGCGAAAGTTTTCATAGTGATTTTTGCTGTAATGTCACTTTTACGTTAGGTATTTCTTTTATGCTCTTTGCATTCCTATCTTATAATTAGGGGTGAATTCTTAGACACTTCAATTTTATTTTAATTGAAACTGAAAATATTCATATTAGGTGATATCCATTGTTTCATTATGTATGTTGTTTCATTTTTTCGATCCGGTGTTCTGATTTATCTAATTGTTTTGTCCGTATGACAAACAATTTGACTGGTGTTGATACTGCATTACATTGCAAATTGTGATCCTCGTGTGTAGACTCTTTGAAGTGGTTTATTTCTGCAATAGATGAGAATTTGCGCCTCAATGATGTATAGTTGAAGCCCTATGCAAGAACCGACTCAATGCATGTCTTCAAAAGTGAGATTTCTGGAGAAACATCTTGTTTGACATCTTCCTGTCGCACAGCTTATTTTTTCACAGATATTCGCAATTTAAAAAATCCGAAACAAAAATGCGGTTTTCTCTGCGAATGCTAAAGTTAGCCGGTTCTTGTACAGTTCACTTCTATTGCACAGTATACTTCTATTGTATGTTAATTTGAGTCATAATTTTTATAATTGATCGTAAATTTTTATTCTTTATGACACAGGTATCATGTGTAATTGGTTTTTCTGATTTTTAATCCACCTTTTCGGAAACAGGAAACACGTCTCCCTTTCCTTTTATGAATCTATTATAGTGTCGTAGTTGCATTCGATTTTCAACTGTCATGCTTAAGTGCAATTACGATCTTGGGTTTCTTGTTATACTGTCTCAATTGATAATCTTGCGTTGTAATTTAAATTGAGTAATGGGACAACTATTTTTGAAGGTGCGAATCATAGACTTTATTATGTTAATTCGGTAATGAACTTGACCTTGTACCGACCAATAAATATGAATAGCTGATTAAGTGCTGTGAGTTTTTGTGTATTTTGTAAATTAATTAATTGATATAATTACATGTCATCATAATTCGTGTCGTTCCAGCTCGTTAAATTGTTGTGATAATATATTTCATTTTGTTTTCGAATGACTTGACTTCTTGCTGATCTCTGACAAATCCAGATGTATAAGAAGTATAACTCTTACACCTAACCGGTGTGCAAATCTCATTCATGCCCTTATTATAAAAAAATTGATTGCAATTTCAGTGCTATGGTTAAGCAACCCTGTTTTGGACCTTTGCTCATAGTGATTTGATCCTATTGTGCAAAAAATACATTGCTATCTAAAAATAATTACAAATTTTTGAATTTTGTACATTCCTTTTTAAACAATACAAGTATTCGAAAAGGCTTTGTTCTGGAAAGTGCTGTCGGACCCGATTATCCGTGGGTAATCTATTGTTTTTACTTGATGTAAATTCTGTCAATTTCGACAACATAGAGTGGACACTAAATACATGCTATGGTCCAAAGTATGGTCTATATAACATTCAGCCATAGTTACATGCAGTGTTGTACGTCGATTTGCCTGTGAAAGCAGCGTCAGCGTCAATTTTAGAATAGTGGAATAATTTGTCTTTCCTTAAATTCGGTCGCTCGAGTTTTTTGTAAACTCTAAAGCAGTTTGAAAGTTTTCCGTAAGATGACGCGAGAAGGGTGACACAGTGTTGGATTCGGCATCTACACAACATTGATGACACTTGATCGTTATTCGCGGCAATGACTCCGTGTGCGCGTGCTAATTATGACGTAGGGGAGATGACACTATCAGTTCATCAGAGCAGGGACGACTATACAATAATAAGCGTTATTGTCAAATCTTTGTATCGTCTGCCTTAGTCGACGTTACTCGATTCGCTTAATAAAAAGCAATAAAGATTCCAACCAGGGATAGGTAGAGTGTCGACTCAAAAAAAGTATCTGTAGGCCTATGCAGTAAAAATTTTTACATCTTAAAAGATTCAGTTTATTGCGGAGATCACGTTCCCGTGGTCCAAAGACTTATTTGAGCACTTGTTTGAGCACAAGTTGGATATCAAAAGGAATGAATACTTGCTAATAAGCACTAACAAAGCGGAAATCAAGCTGATTATCAAGGGCATTTCATGAATTGATTATAATGAAAGTCCATGAAAAAGTCACGATTTTATTCGTGCTTTCTTGGTTGATATTTCAAGATTTTAATTCAATTTTCACCGGCATTTATGATTCACAAAATTCATGTTTCATTTCTTGAATCTGAATAGTGATGTAGACCCATCTACATCTTTCAAAGTTAATTGAAATCATTGTCTCTGATTATGGTGATTTTGCTCTTGAGGTTTAGCATGAAAGTAATAGGAAAGTATTGAATTGCTAATTTAACAAACATTTAATCTCCAAGGCTGTCATGACACTGAGAATTTGTAAAATAAATCTGTGTCTTTGGTTCTTGGTTAGCTTTCCATGGGTCCTTGACAAACAAATATAGAGTGGAGATCATGAGCACTAGCTTAAAATATGGCAAGGCGGACATTTCTCAGTTTTCGTAGCAGGCAGCAGCAACGAGACAAAATGTCTGAAATCTACAAGATTTTTGATAAAGATAGATTTTTATCTACAATGCAGCATCCGCTAATTAAAATGAAGACAATTACCTGATCTTAAGCAATGCTTCCGATTTATTTCAGGTGCCTAAACCCCTATCCGTGGTCTACCTCAACCTAAGGCGGATAAAGCTTTAGATTTGTAAATCTGCCTAACCGATATATCAATGGAATAGCCTAACAATTCTTGCACATTATGCAAGTTTGAGCAACTGCACATTTATTTAATGAATTTTGAAATGAATGATTCGTAATCTTGTCACCATAGAAGCGTTCATCAGCTACAATTCTGTCCGCTTTGGTACAATTGTCTAAATTTTGTCCAATTTCAAGGTTTATCTATTTCTCGGCTTATTAGTCTGCTAATAAATATAAATGAACTCACAACAGAACATTTTAAATATGCTTTCTACATAAGTTTGCGATATTTTAATTGAAAAGGGCAAATATAAAAAAGGGAAACCCGCAATCCAATGAATGCTAAACCAACAGTGTATATGAATGATAGAGATAGCAAATTTTTCATAGGCTTTATCAACATTAATTGTCTTACAAAATTTAAAATGATAGATATTCAAGAATTGATGGAGGAAAGAGATATTCTGATATTACAGGAGACGCATTTGAGATTAAGTGAAGTTGAGTGGCCGTTTAAATGTAGTTACATTCTACAAAATCGAGATCTCCTTGATAAGAAAGGTGGTGGAATACTTTGTTTATGGATAGAAGATCAGCCATACAGTCCTAAATTCAAAATAGAAAAATTGGAACAGATAGATACAGAAGTACTCATCTTCAAACTTCAGCTAGAAAGTGAAAGCTATATGATTATTAGCACATATTGGGATATCTCGAACATAAAACGTAATGAAGTCCTACAGGAGAAAATTTCTCTTTATATACAATAACACAAAAACAAAAAATTAATAGTTATTGGTAACTTTAATGCTCATATCAAGATGATTGATGGTAGGATTAATAAGAATACAAATATTCTATCGAACTTCATTAATGATAATGAATTGATAATGGTCAACATCATAGATAAATGTTATGGAAGATTTACCAGAACTGTGGAAAATACTGACACAACTATAGATTGTCTTAATGAACGAAAAGGCAATTCTTGATCTAGACGAGATGATCAAAAAACAGTTAATGTGAGTGATCATAATCTAATTGATTTTCATTTGTTTACAAGAGAAGGTCTAAGATTGAATCAAACTAAAGAAAACAAAAAGAACAATGAAATTGAGCAACAAACTTACTGGACTAGAACAAATATTAAGAAATTGAGAACTTTCTCCGGTACTGTTAAAGAATCCTTAGATTATGAAGTAACTGAGGCAAGAGATATATCCATTGCAAAAATAGAAGAGATAATTGTGGAAAATGCTGAAA
Source organism: Prostheceraeus crozeri (assembly GCA_907163375.1). NCBI lineage: Eukaryota > Metazoa > Platyhelminthes > Polycladida > Euryleptidae > Prostheceraeus > Prostheceraeus crozeri. The sequence goes on from CAJQUW010004936.1 coordinate 149,231, forward strand.
AAAGTTTGACGACTATGAAGAAAGACAAAAGAAGTAAACAAGGCTACATTTTCAGTGAAAAAGTGATTAAGGGAATCAGTCGAAGACGGTACTATAATAAGAAAGCAAGAAAAGAACACGATCCTGTGGAAAAAGAAAATTGGAAGAATCTTTATCAACAGACTAAACGTGAAGTACGTGATATGATAATTGAAGAAATAAGACTGCAAGAGTCAGAACTAGCTATTAAAATTAAAGAAAGTGCAAATAATTTCAAATGGAAAGAAATCAATAGAATGATGGGTAAAGAGAGAAGTAACAAAGAAGTGGAAATAATTCTAAGTGAAAATGATAAGAAACCAGCAAATAAAGAAGATTTTTATAAGACAATTACAAACTTCTGGAAGAATATAGGTTTCTCATCTATTAAGTCCAACGGAACTTTAGTAGACTTAATAGATGGTACTTTTCATGATCACAATACAATTAAAATGGATCATAATTACAGGAATGATTGCATCATAACGGAAAAATTCAAAATCGAAGAAACAGAGGTCAAGAAAGCTATAACTTTACTTAAAAACAAGAAAGCAACCGGAAGTACAAATATTAGTAGAGAAATATGCAATTTTTTTTGCTGAGGATTATGAAATTATTCAAATACTGACGACTGCATTCAAATCTATTATTTACAAGGGCGTTCCTACTTCTTAGACTAAAAGCAAAGTGACTTTAATTCCAAAAACAGCAGATAAATTGACTTATTATAAAGACTTTAGACCTATAACTACTACTGAATCATTCTATAAAGTTTATACCAACATTCTAAGAACCAAAATAATTAATTTCTTGAAGGAAAACAATATATTAGCTGAAGAACAAGCTGGATTCCAAAAAGGACGAAGACTGGAAGAGAATTTAATCCCTTTAAACGTAGAACTATCCAGAGCTCGAAGGGAAAGAAAATCTATTTTCCTTCTTGCAATCGATTTTCATGAAGCTTTTGATTCTGTATCAAGAATTACAATAGTTGAACAGCTAAATTACATTGGTATGGAAAATGATTTAATAAAAGCAATTGTTCAATTGTACGAAGATGAAGTGGTAGATTTATTTGTTAACAAGCATCACATAGGTAGCTACAAGAAAAACATTGGCATAAGACAAGGATGTATGATGTTACCTATTATATTCATTCTTATGATGGATATAATTATCAAAAAACTAAATGATACGTGGAACAACAAAGATACGAATATTCTTATGTATGCTGATGATGGACTCTTAATTGCCAACTCAGAAAGTGAAATAGATGAAAAGTTAAGAATAGTAGTTGTTGAATCATCAAAATTTGGTATGAGTCTCAATTTTAAGAAGTGTTTTTTATGGAATTAGGTAACAACACGGTGAAAACTTTGGGAGGATATTCTATCATCCATAATAAAATCTTGATGGAGATAGGTGAAATAAAGAAATGCAATGAATTTAAGTATTTGGGAGTTAAGATTTCTAACAATAAAGATGTTTTCAAAAATCATTTGACTGAAAAATTAAAGAATATTGATAAGTACAAATATTGGATGACATATTTATTGAAAGGACGTAAAGAGAAAATCTTACTTGGAAAAACAATTTGGAAAAATGTGATGTTACCTAAGATAATGCATGGATCATCAGCAATAAGTACATCAAAGAAATTCAATGATAAGTTAAATAAAAGACAGAATTCTATTTTCAAGTCCATATTATGTCTGCCAACATATGCTCCGGTGGAATACATCCGAGGTGAAGTGGGCCTCTCTACCCAAAATTGGAGAGATGTTAAATGTAAAATACTGATGCTGAAGCATAATGAATAACAGGAACAAACTGAAAAGAATGATAATAGAAGAGTGGGAAACTGGGATCATAGACTGGATAGAAGATTGTAAATTAAAATTAAACAAAATTGACATGACGGTTGAAGAACTAACTAGCGAAAAAACGACGGGAGTGTTGAAGCGGATAGACAAATACGATAATGAAGAATGGAACCGAATTGGAAGAAAGAAAGGAAGTCTAAAATGGTACTTCGAATCGCGATTTACGATAGGTGGACGAAAATTGTTAACAACGGAAAATGGAAGCTATATAACAAGAAGATGGATGTGTGGGGCGGTGTTATTAAATGCGAAAATAGGAAAGGACACTCAAGAAAAATTATGCTTAAAGTGTGATGTTGAAGAAAATATGGAACACGTGATGAAGAATCGTGAACGTTATAGAGACTTGCGAAAAAAATATAAAATTGAACAACAGACGAAGATGGAAATTATTTTGGGCATAGAAGATTACAAGACGTACGAAAAATTTAGGATAGAACTCTACGAACAATTTAAGTGTCGGACAACAACAATGAAGTGACTTACAGTGATCTATTTACTTCCTTTAACTTTATAACTTCTCTTTAAATTGTTCTTCTTTGAATATATGTAAAATTAGTTGTTAAAAGTAGATGGAGGATGAGAGCCGCTACAAAGGTTTTATCTCACAATAAATTCTATTCTATATTCTATTGCGAACTCTTGATATAATTCATATGAGCAACATACTAATACCACGTATTTAATTAGTGTCAAGTTGTTTTCCATAATTTAGCATACCCTAATGATAGGAACCAACCTTGCTAAAGGAAATTTGGAGATTGAAGTGATCTTTAATTTTGAAACAATTGTTCATCCGAAATGCTTTGGTTGTGGGTTGCATCAGAAAATCTTGTGTAATCAAAATACTTATCGGGTTGCATTTGTTGTTGTCATTTAAGATGTGATATCTTCTTTAAATGTCTATGTCAGATATACATGTGGCACCAATGAGGCATCCACAAGCTATTGCTACCACTTTTACACTAATGAACAAAGTCACAACATCTTGAGTTTTGGGATCGACGATGAAGAGAGTGGCAACACGTCCAACCCTGTATATCGATTCAACTGTTGCTGTTGTGACATCTGCGTGACGGGGACGGGTTACCACTCTCTTGTTCGTCCAGCCTTGTTTATCGATTCAACTGTAGCCTCAGTGACAGTTACATTGGACTGACAGAGATGCCTGCAGCGACGCGTCGATGAGCACATTCCGCAGCATTGAAGGCGACCGCAATTTATCACAGAGCCATCGTTCAGTCACTCCGTGCAAACGAATGCCCTCACTTCGACAGATCTGAACAGAACTTGCCCTTCTTCAGCATGGTCATGTCAGCTCGCCACCCTGCATTGCTTCCATATCTCGAAGCGATGTTCATTGACATCTACCGTCCAGTTGCTTTAGGTGCAAAAATTAGGAACAATCAATAATGTTCCTCATGATGTTATGATTCATGAATAACTCCTGACGTGGTACCGACTAATTTTAATTGATTGCTTTAGCCGTTTTGCCATTGAGGAAGTGTGAATACGCCGCGGAACGTTGGGTTGGTACATAGTCTTTGCTTCAACAGCTTAGCCAATAAATCTCTAAGAAGATACCTTCACTTACTTTTGATAACACTAGAAAAGTCTTCTGTCTGCGGCAATCACATGCCATACTCGTGTTTCTTCTTTTTCCACTCGCGTTATTAGAGCCATTTTCATATACAGCTCACACACTCGATCCGGTCTCCTACTGTGCCATCAATATATCCCTTCCCTATACACCTGCTGAACAATGAAGACTCCACTCCATATTATGATGCTTACAAGTTTTTTGTTAACATGAATGTTTCATCACACGCACCTGCAACAGGCACTTCATTACAGAATATTTGGTACATGCTGCATCCCTCAACATCACCTCTTCTTGTCAAAACATTCAGTTAGTCATGAACATATGTAGAGGCAATCAAAGAACTACAACATCTTATTAGTTGTGTATTACTATCCTAAGACTCATACTAAAACCATTTGTGGCAAATTTACTTCAGGAAAAAGTTCAAATGTAGCGCTTTCCTGGGATATAATTTTCAAGGTCAGAGTACGATAAAGAGTGTAATTTTTTTTCTTGCTCTAAAGAACGCGAAGGATGAAGTCGGAGCGCACATGCCCACCTTTGTTTACAACTGATTCTGTCGACAGTTCTGCTGAATGCATTCTGTCGAAATACTGCAAATGAATAAACGACGATAAAAAGCCTTCTGCATTTTACATTTTTGTGCTGTTTGCGTAGGACACTCGAATTAATAGTTTTGTGTGTCTTTTGCCACAAACGCAAACATTTCAAGCCTCTTTTTGAAGTATTTTTTTATAAGTCTACCCAAAGCAATCTCGATAAGTAACGAAATATTCGGGTCGTAATGCTGTTTATCAAAATAACTACAGATCCAATGCTAAATCTAAAGAAAATCACTTTTCTGGTCGACACGAAATTTACTGGGAACTTGATGAAATTTCGTGCAATTAATCAGGGATTCTTCCACGAATGTAAGAAGTAAAAACTGGCCGCTATCACTCTAAGCTTTCATGTATGCTATATCAGGATTGAAAGTAAACCAGCATCTGTTTTATAATGCATTACTGCAATTTTTTGTGTCATAGACGAAATCTTTTCGCAAAATATGGAGACGGCGATACCTTACATGCATGTATAATGGCTAATTTGGCTGTATTCATTTTTGGTGGATTAGCAAATCACTTGACATTAAACAAGTTTCGAAAATTGTGTTAGCAAATTTGAAGACAGTGAAGATACTGACCATTTAGAAAGCTATCAAACGTAAAGTGCTGTCGAACAACAGTTCGAACTCAGTTTGGGTTTGAAACTCCTTTGTTAGAATGAAAGGAAGTTATCGTTAGAAATGTTCAGTTTCAAGTGACTGAATGTGTGGTCAATTTGCTTATCATATAGTGATTGAGATTTTCAGACAACCCATGACATAACATGTGCTTCATGAAATAATTATCAGCAGTTAGAAAATAGGCGATGTCTATTGCAATAATTTTGAAGAAAATCAAATAGTCACTCTGTGAATGCCGATTAACCCTCATTTATTGCCGCATCAGCTTCATCGCGGCCGAGTGACCCTTATTTTGATCTTTATAAGAAGCACAAAGTAGCCTATCATTCGTGAACATATTTTTCCAGAGTAACTTCCAAACTTTTTATCAGATGAAATACAAGATTACTTATTATTTCAACAGCGACAATGGAGCAGCTCAGTGACTTGGCTCAAGCGCTATCAGACAATCCTGCATTCGAAAGTGGTGACACTCCTGACACTGACTGCCATGCGACCTCAGTGCACAAAACACGAAGGCGAAAAAGTCGTAAGACGGATTTGCCTGGACAAGGTAGGCGGAGAGTTGCAAGTGATCGATCCTTCTCATCCGGAGATGATCTTACACGTAGTTATCCGCGCTCGCATCGTCCTCGTTGTCTTCATTCTGACTCAGATGAATCGCATACGGAAATGAGCCGTATTTCCGCGCGGCAACAATGGCTTACTCGCACTGGATCTTTACCTTCTGAAAACCGCATGGATAGTCGTCACAACTCGGGCGATCATACTGTCAGGTTCGTTGGACATAGCCATGGATGTAATTTAGTTCCGCTTGTTCGCAGACTGCATAAATTTTATAGGTAGCAGGATGATTCCTAATATAAGTCGTGTGGTTGTTACCTTCGTTCGAGTTTTTAGTATAGCCGCTTTCGTAAATCCATGTACTTACTGGACCCCAACATAAACTGTTATTCACGCTACAGTCTCCACATTTATGAAAGACTCGTCGACAAAATCACAATTCTAAAAGTTATTATAATAATCAGTGAAACCCCTCTAACTTGGCACCGAAAGGGACTGCGCCAAAAGTGCTAAGTTAGAGGGGTGTTAAGGATAAAGGAGTTCCATCAGGAATACTGATTAAATCGGTACTGGCGAAGACCTGCCAATTTAGAGGGGCTGTTTAAAAAGCGGTGTACTATGTTAGAGAGGTTTCACTGTATTAAGTTATATCAGTCATTATATTTACAATCATCTTATACTTTTTAAAAGTGCTTAAAATGCACACACATTTTCATGTGTCTGATACGATAACTGTCAGTTACCTTCCAGTTAGATTGGTGATGCTTATTTATTTTATACAATGATCTATAGTGTTTGTCAAACAATATTTTGTGATCAATTATTGATGACTAGGCAGTCATTCTTAGTTATATTCCATGTCTAGTAGACTAGTAATTAGAGTAAAGATAGTGTTTATTTGTAAATATATTTAACTTTACCTTGTCCCAACCAAGGTACGAAGCCATTAATAACATATTATGCGTGGCGCAGTCTTCATACATTCACGACTGTCACCAGGTTAGGGATGACAACGTAAAGTGAGCCTATCCAGTCTGAAGACAAACATTGCTAAATCTCTACACCGCAAGTGTCTTTATTCGTTTTCATTCTTTTACTTCAAGATTTTCTATTATTCTGATTTGTCGTTCAGACTAGTGTGATTATTAACGTAATCAATTATAAGAGTAGTGATTAAGTATCATTATTTTCTTCGCATCTGAATTTATCAGTATTAAGCTGACACGCATTGCCAACAACTTTTTGATCATATTAACATACGCACGCATCTTATAGAGAATGAAATGAGAATTAGAATTAGTAATGACATACCAATTTAGCCACTTTGCACTTAACAAATTAGTAACCTAGAGTTTACCCGGGGATGAAGTCTTAATGATAGGGACAAGCGTACAGAAAACCTGGTAAATGCAAATTCTAACGAAGTGGTGAGTAGATTCAAATTTCATTTTATAATTACAGGCGGCGTCGTCGGCAAGGGCGAATGTCAGTTGACGGATGTCCTCCGCATCCCACTTCAAAATCTGAAGAGATGTCTCCTGTTGCTAACGGCGCGAAAAGGAAAAGGAGACGTTCAGTCACCATCTATCGACCTCAAAATGCCAACTGCTCGACTTTTGGGGATGACGAAATGGAGTAAGTACAGTCGAGGGATATTTCTTTAGATCCAGTCATCAGACATTAAATAAGCGATGCTAATTCCAAACTAAGCAAGTCTCTTAGAGGCCACAAGTTTTGATATCTGGTATTGTATCTCCAGTTTGCATCCTAGCAGCGATATAAGTGCAAAGCAAATAGTCTTCCATGATGTCGAGCAAAGCGAGAGCATCCATTTCTTTGTATGCATGCGATCATAAGCCTGCAAGCCAAAGTCACTACTTAGCTTCTTGCTTGCTGAACATCAAAATAAAATTTCTACAAATGCTGTTACCATAAATCTAAAAGCGACTGTTTTTGTTCTGTCCCAAATATTCGAATGTTGTCATGTAGTTAATATCCAGTGCTGTTATGCGCACGAATCGCGTGTTAACATCATAGGTATTTCTGAGGATTTTATTTATGAAGATATACTGCAAAATTTCGCGGCCTTGCTTCCTTCTTTGCTTCCTTATTTGATTGGAGCTTTGTCGTAGTGGTATCACTGTTGGTCAACTAGATTTTTGACGACAAAGATTATGGCAGATTTTAACAGATGCTGTAAGGCACCATTATGTAAAAATCATTCATTTTGAATACGAAGAAAAAAATCCTATTCCACTAGTCTCATTCTCACTGTTGAGCACGTCTGAAATTTTGCTAATTTTTGGCGCCTTCATCTGTTTTGTCTACATGCATGTACCGCGTCAGCACCAAGCATGTCATTCTTTGCTAATCCAAATGATTTAGCTAGATTAGATAGTAATGGGCGTGTTAGTTGCGACTACGTTTATTACGATTTTGCAGGCCATCAAAATGACTTTTTTATCAGTGTTCTTAAACCGCAGCTCCCTCCACAGTAATAACTCATAAGTAAAAATGAACAAAATGCGCATGTCTATTTAAGCTGTAATTTAAGTCAGATAAGTCAAAAGTCACCATTCAAATCACCATCGATTATGTCTGATTGCCTGAGATATCCTATACAGCCCTTGCTCCACGCAGTGGTCTTCCATCTTGATTGGTGGCGTTTAATGAATATACGAGTATCTTGTTTCTGCTGAAATGTTGAATTTATAATTTCGAGGCAAAACAATTAGCCTGCAATCGGCATTCAATTATCACATTTAACTGTACCATAATTAAAATGCTAGCGATCGATCAGGTGCTAGAACAGATAGAGATAAATTTAAGGAAGTAAATGACTTGATTTCGTGTCCTTAATCTATGGATGACATACAAAAAACATGATAATTTATTCACGTCAAATTTATGTGTTTGTTTATTCCATCCCTTTTCATTATTGGAATCTCAACAATATGAGAACAAAATTCTGATCAGCATTTGTGATGAATCAGTCATGAAGCTCTTGGTTAAAATGAGTAATTGATGCATACATATAGCGCAATAAACGTATAAAGATGCAATGATTGCTATGTGTTGCAACAGACTGAGTGGAATTTTGACATATTATAACAGGAAGATTTGCATAAGAGCACAAAATAGTGACAGTCTTGTTCCAAAATGATCAATACATTGATTGATTAATTGTACATTAAAAGATTGAAATTACCTTGTTGATATGCCACGAAACGAAATTGACAAGCAGCTTTATCGTTATAGAGAGCAAGCAGGTTTTCGGAAACATTATTCAATTGCAGATCATATAAACACCATAAACCAGTTAAAGGAGAAATGCCACGAGTTTGACATTCCTGTGTGCGTGGTATTCGTGGACTATGAGAAAGCGCTTGATTCAGTTGAAACTCAACCTAGACTAGAATCACTGAAAGAACAAGGTATAGACGATGGTTATCTTGAAGTCCTCAAAGACATCTACTCGGACAACACCGTGACAGTAAATGTAAAGAAAGGAGTCAGACAAGGAGACACAATGTAACCTAAACTGTTCACGGCAACACTAGAACACATCATGAATAAGCTTAACTGGCAATATATAGGAATAAACATTGATGGAGAAATCCTAACACATCTACGGTTTGCAGACGACATAGTTCTTATAGGGAGCAATGCGAACGAACTACAGGAAATGTTGACAGAGTTAACGGACAGGAGCCTCAATTGTGGACTGAAGCTGAACACAAGAAAAACCAAAGTTATGTTTAGACCTTTGACAAATCCAGGACAGATAAATGTGTGCAATCAAGCAATCGAAGCAGTGGACAAATACGTGTACCTAGGCCAAACACTCAGCCTTCCAGACAAAACTCGACGAAAAAGAAGAAATACGAAGAAGAATCAACGCGGGATGGGCAGTATTTGCGAAACATAGGGACGTGTTCAAGGGTAACATGTCAATGTGCGTGAAAAGAGAGGTGTACAATAGTTGCGTTTTGCCAGCTATCACCAATGGATCAGAAATATGGACACTGACCTCATTCATGGAGAAAACAAGCTTAAAGTAGCACAAAGAAAGATGGAACGAAGTATAATCGGAATCAGCAGGTGGGACAAGAAGACCAATGAATGGATTAGAGCGCAGATAAGAATCAAGGACGTGGTGGAAAAGGCAAAAGAAATCAAATGGAGATGGGCGAGACATGTCGCAAGAAAGCAAGACAATAGATGGACTATCAGATTGACAGACTGGAACCCACGTTATGGAAAAATAAACATAGTTAGGCCAGTAACGAGATGGAGGGACGACTTAGACAGGTTTTGTGGACGGCTAACATGGAAGAGACAAGCTCAAGATCGAAAAGAATGGAAGAAGCATACTGAGGCCTTTGTCTAACAATGGAACAGAACAGGCTGATGATGATGATTTATCGGTACATTCGCAATATTCATGCTCTTACTATATTCTGACATCGATCCGCGGGTTTTGTCACAAAAGATCGAATCTTGATTTTTTGCAGTTTCTGGTGAGGCAACGTGCTTTTCAATTTAGCTGCTACTCTCAGGTAGCTTCTTTATTTTTCATCATCTTTTGATCATAAAACTCAGATCATATTATCATTGGTTAACGACTTCACTAGATGTAGGTAACGATGCGGCGCAGCCTACGAATTGTTTCGACCGCTTTATAACTGGACACTTCCACTCGGCCGGCCAGTACTGTCTGACGGTCAGCACCTCTCCCAGCAATCACAGATTTTCGAACGATCCATGCCGACCTAACTCCTGCCGGACGGCTGCGCCTCACAAGCCCTATGCTCGCCAACCACTTCCTCTAGGACCAACCACCGAACCCCCGACAACCAACCTCAGCTCTCCATCCTCGATCTTCGCACTCGTTCTTCAATTCACCATCGCGGATGCTTCATCTCGTGTGCTTCCTGCATACTCGTACGTTTCCCACGGGACCGTCAACTCAATCAACAATAGCAAGCGAGCATCACTGCATCAGATCGTGCCTCAAGCAGGTGCTCACCACATCCGATGGCATCGTAGCATTTCCCTCGTCACACCTCACCACCCAACCACGCTCTCAAACACTCCTAGTCCTTTCCAATGCTCGCTGTTTCTTTTTCGCCTCTCCTTGCCGCACAAATCCGATTGGTTCCACTGACCCATCTGAACGTTGCTTTCCTATCACCGCTTCCTCACTTGCAATCTTCAACACCTCCAGGACTTGATTGTGACGCCAAGTGTAAGCACATAGCAGATCACAGCAGGACGATAGCGTGTGCTCTAGACATCCCGAGCTTTCTCGCAAATATTCCATAGATCCACTGGATTAGCATTTCATTTCTTTAAATTCAACGGGGTTGGACAAGCGTCATACGTACTTGACAGCAGAAACTTGATCTCACCGGTAGACCACTAGACCAGTAGCACCTTTCCCACCTTAAATTACTCCACCACGAATGACCCTGACAGTTTCAGCTTACTGGCTTTACAATGCGGGTCCACATCCGTCAGAATTCTCGGTATTTCCAACCATTTCCGATCAAATTTGCTCAAGCTCTGTTGGAATTTCTCAACGCTTCAGAAGCCACGTCGTACATCGTCAGCTGTCAAATAATTCTTGGCATAATCCTGAACTGACTGCACCATGTCTCTGCGGTACTAGGCAGCTGCGTCTCGTCGATCATCTTCAAACATGTTCTCCCTTGCTCAAAAATTTGCATGCCTCCGTGATCGTCTGTCATGCCATCTTCCAAGACTTTTCACGCCTTTCTCCATCACCGTTGTTACCGTCTCATCTCCAACACAAACTTCTCATCTACTTCCTTGCCTCTCTGCAAAGATAAGTTTCTGCTCTTCTTTGGCTTGAACCGCATCCCCGTCTATTAATGGATCCAATGGAATTATAGACTTCACCACGGATCTCAGAGCTCGGGCTATTTAAAGTATCACGCTCTCACTTGCGAATGACAACCAGGTCAGACTAAGATGCTATGTGATTCGGATAGGCGATCTGCAAGCGGGAAGGAGGGTGATGGTGGTGGAGCGGCCGGGTACGAGGAGACGTGAAAGACAGAAACGAAGACATGGAAATGGTTGGAGTGATTGAAGAGTGCGTGCACAACCGGGATGCATGGAGGAATAAGATCCGCTGTGGCGACCCCAGCTCGCTGGGGAAGTGCCGACAGACAAGGAAGAAGAACGAGGTGAAGTAGTCTCATTATATTTGGAGTTTGGTTTCTGGAAAAAACGTGTATTTACAATCCCAGGTAAAAACTAGTTCGCAAATTAGAACATTCGTATAGAAGGTTTTAGGATGCATTCAGTATTCACACGAATATGATATCAAATGTCTTTTTGGGATTTTCTTTATGGAAAGGTGAAAGCAAAATTCTTCTTCGGGTGTTGTATATTTAAAATAAATAAAATAAAACTCCTGACATTTCGACGTCTGGCTTGTTCACAGGAATCAACATAAAAGAAATTGCCACATTCATTGCATGTAGAGTGAAATACAACTCATGTGGATGGTGTGACATAGATGACACGCCATCTAGCTTCATGCACGGCATGCATGACTGTCAGAAATTAAGCATTAACATTTATAGTACTGTTATCTAAGAGATGAGTAGACTGTAATTTTACAACAATGGATTGAAGAAGATAAATTCCTGAAATGTCAGAGAAGACATTCAGTCGCTATACAATGGTCAATTTCTTACCGGTACATCCATTCATCAATTGGTCTGGTTGAACTTCGTCAATGTAGGCAGATTCCAGGAAGATGAGTCTGGAATAATTGTCGATGTTTGAGTGAATAATTTCCCATTGTAAGTTCAGCGGACTATCTGGATGTTCTACATGGAAGTGTTCGAAAACTGCACTGTCAAGATTTTTGACGTTTAGGTGCTCCCTTATACGAGTCCCCACGGTTCTTCCACTTTGTCCAATGTAGACTTTTGAGCAGAGATTACAACTGATTTTGTAGACAACTCCCTTGTTTTGACATCTGTTTGGATGCTTTGAGAATTTGCAAGATTTGCATGATATTTTATCTTTGGGAGGATGAAATGTTCTCTTCAAGGGAGGTGCTGTTGAAAATCTGAGGCGAACAATATCTTGCAATCCTGTTTTCTTTACTGAGTTGATCATCCTTCTTTTATGGTCCTCTGATATGAAAGGGCATTTAACGAAAATGCGGCTCGTAGATTTCTCGCCTTCGCTATTGATTGGTTTGCGTTTGAACCACCGGTAAGTTTGTTGCAAGAAGTTGTAAGGATAGCCATTGTTTTGAAATCTTTTTTTCACCATATCGATTGAATATTTGATGTTTTCATCTCCAGTAGAACAGCGAACTGCACGATTGAACTCACCAATGACGATGCCACGTTTGAGGGAAACTGGACTGTGAGAGTTCCAAGGATGTATGGATCCGCTGTGTAGGTCTTTGCAATAAATTCTTGAATTGAATTTTCCATTCATGAACATAATTTCACAGTCCAGAAACGGTAATCGACCATTGGATTGTTTTTCAAGAGTGAATTGAATATTTGGGTTTACCGAATTCGATACCGCTAGAACCTCATTTGGATCAACTGTGTCTGGCCAAATTATGAGTATATCATCAATATACCTTTTCCAATGACACGTGAAGTTAAGCTTGGATAGAATTTGCTTCTCCGTATAATCCATGTAGATTGTTGCCATTTGTGGTGATAACGGATTGCCCATGGAGAGACCACACGTCTGTACAAAGGTTTCGTTGTTGTGTATGATAGTGTCAGATAAGAGAGCCAGTGTCAAAAGTTCCAGAAATTCAGTTGGGGATAGGTGACTGAGGAAATCATTATCCTAGCTGTGAGCCATGAAGAAATGTTCCATCACTGTAAATAAACCGTAACAAGAGCCATCATCCGAATCATAATATGTAATACTCCCATATAAGTCTTTGACATCAAGGGATGCGAAATTTGATTGTTCCGATGGTAGCTCAGTATCCACTAACCATTTATGTTCATTAAAGAAAAATGATGGAAAATCAATTCATGAATGGAAAATTCAATTCAAGACTTTATTGCAAAGACCTACACAGCGGATCCATACATCCTTGGAACTCTCACAGTCCAGTTTCCCTCAAACGTGGCATCGTCATTGGTGAGTTCAATCGTGCGGTTCGCTGTTCTACTGGAGATGAAAACATCAAATATTCAATCGATATGGTGAAAAAAAGATTTCAAAACAATGGCTATCCTTACAACTTCTTGCAACGAACTTACCGGTGGTTCAAACGCAAACCAATCAATAGTGAAGGCGAGAAATCTACGAGCCGCATTTTCGTTAAATGCCCTTTCATATCAGAGGACCATAAAAGAAGGATGATCAACTCAGTAAAGAAAACAGGATTGCAAGATATTGTTCGCCTCAGATTTTCAACAGCACCTCCCTTGAAGAGAACATTTCATCCTCCCAAAGATAAAATATCATGCAAATCTTGCAAATTCTCAAAGCATCCAAACAGATGTCAAAACAAGGGAGTTGTCTACAAAATCAGTTGTAATCTCTGCTCAAAAGTCTACATTGGACAAAGTGGAAGAACCGTGGGGACTCGTATAAGGGAGCACCTAAACGTCAAAAATCTTGACAGTGCAGTTTTCGAACACTTCCATGTAGAACATCCAGATAGTCCGCTGAACTTACAATGGGAAATTATTCACTCAAACATCGACAATTATTCCAGACTCATCTTCCTGGAATCTGCCTACATTGACGAAGTTCAACCAGACCAATTGATGAATGGATGTACCGGTAAGAAATTGACCATTGTATAGCGACTGAATGTCTTCTCTGACATTTCAGGAATTTATCTTCTTCAATCCATTGTTGTAAAATTACAGTCTACTCATCTCTTAGATAACAGTACTATAAATGTTAATGCTTAATTTCTGACAGTCATGCATGCCGTGGATGAAGCTAGATGGCGTGTCATCTATGTCACACCATCCACATGAGTTGTATTTCACTCTACATGCAATGAATGTGGCAATTTCTTTTATGTTGATTCCTGTGAACAAGCCAGACGGCGAAACGTCAGGAGTTTTATTTTATTTATTTTAAATATACAACACCCGAAGAAGAATTTTGCTTTCACCTTTCCATATCAACAACCGGGTGTGTGGAACCATATCAACTCATTTTCTTTATCGCTGAAGTATCAGGTCTTGTCGTGACGGGACAATTCAAGTTCGGCTAAAGGATGGGGAGTGATGTCATCCACTTCGTCCTACTGCAGTCTGTAGCTACAACGTCAAATTATTTTTATTTCAGTTATTTATTTTTCTGAATAATTCCCTCAGGATATTCTGAATCCAGAATATATATTCTGGGGATTATCCTGTCAGATTCATTTTTACAGCCTCAACTTCCGGTTTGTCTGATTTTCAGATACTCTGATCCAAGCAGCTATCTTTCTTCTGACGAGAACAGAGGATTTGTAACAAACGATGAAGGAAGAGAAGGTGAGATTCCTTTTCAAAATTTTCTTTCTGGATGCATTTACTTACGCGTTCATCTACTTCTTACATTAACCTGTTATCCGTTTGTGATATTCCTTCTATGATATATGCCTATTGAAGTTATGCTGGTGTGTAAGACTACAGAGTAAAATGAAAATGAAGTGGATGTGATAGGCAATAACAGATATCATCTTCCTAAGCTGATTGTTTACCAGTTCCGCCGTTTTTCTTATTCAATATATTTTGAACGTCAAATGACAATGAATATGCGACTTTGATCGCTCATTTTGACGCTTCATCATCTTAGTCAAGTAGCTAATATCATTTTATTCTCTCTCTCTCTCTCTCTCTCTCTTTTCTATTTCTATATTCTCTTTTTTCCAAAACCAAGCCGTCAAACACTTTATATTTTCAGCGATCATTTGTGAATAGAGTGTCACCATTTTAAAGTTTAGCATTTGCAAGAGTGGACTTAATTCTGTAATTTTCTACTTATGTAATCATGACTTATGCTATATTTCCACTTGTATGTAATTATAATATCTATTTGCTGTGTAAATCTTGTAGTTGGAGCTACAATATAGAACTCATAGTAACTAGTTCTCTCTCCTTAGGGAGTTCTTTAAGAGAAGACAAACACTGATGCGACAAATTCAATGTCATCAATCACTTGCCAGCTGCGTATAATGTTTGAACCCCTCTAACATTCATTGAAGGCAAGACGATGAAATTTGCGCCTTTCTCTCTCTGATCTAAGAATCAATTGATTGATCCATTCTTCCATGCATGCAATGCATTCGCTTGCCTCGATGACAGTTGAAGAAGGCAAGTAAAGCCGAAAAAAGGTTTAAGTGCATGCGCTCCAACTGCCACCTACACAACCCTCTATGCATGCATCTCTAGTGTGCATGTGATTGTCTGAGGAAAGCATCGGCGGTTTTAGCGCGCTTTTTTAACTGTAAGGGAAACTGTAAATGCAAATGAAAGCTAATACGTGATGATACTTTTGTTCTATGAACGTTAAAAATAGCGGTCGAAGCAATCTTAAGGGAAAGAGGCGTCTGGACGGAGATGCTGCAATTTTGTCAACATGGTTGCTCCATGAGCATTATTGAAAGCGACTCCTAGAATTGTCAGCGTCTCAACATAAGTTACATCATTTAGATATGTCGGATGACAGTCCTTAGATTTCGGAATGACCAGGGACTTACACTTATTCAAATTTAACGGGAGTCCACATCAATGTGGCCATTCTAGGACCGAGTTATGGGTAGCGTTGATGTGCGGGTTTGTTGTTCTGTAAAGCGGAGCACTGATTGTAATATCGTCTGCGTATATAACAACCTATTCATTCGCGAAATCAAGTGAACCCACCACGATCGAAAAGAGGAATGGCCCCAAGACAGAACCTTGAGGGATTCCTGAGTTGACGAATAATCGGAATGCTTAGAATATTGCCAGGAAATATAGTCGATGGAATATGAAATAAACAGAAAAATATCAGCTTTTTTCTTTATAATGTAAAAGATATTTACATAGCCCTAGTCAATCCACACCCAATTGCGACCTAAGCGTCAATATCAAACCTCATTGAAATGTCATTGTTTTTCAGGGGATGATGAGCAAAGTGATTTCTTTCACGAGCCCGGTGGTTCCACGTTTGGGATGGTGTCCATGATGGAATCGGACGCTCTCCGCGGTTCGCACGTCGACTCAGATAGCGATGACGTGAAGAATCCGCATCTTTGTCGCCTTCTTAACGGTTGTTTTGTTTCCATGAGCGGTAGGTGTGGCGAGAATCATCCACCGAAGTTGGCACGTGTCTTCAAGCACAAAGGGCGTGAATTCCGACAAGGTTGTCGCCGAATTGACCGTCAATGTCGTGACGTCAGTGACGATAGCACCCTCAGTCGACCACTGTGTCTGGGAGTGGTTGGGGCTGATGTAAACAGTGACACGGGCGGCGAGAAGAAGAGAAGAAAGCGTACAGATCAGGTAACAGTTACTCTTGGCTCTTTTGAACATGTTGACATAGAATGATGCTCGGTTGCTCACCTATTGCTGCTGCGAATCGGCGTGTCTGGCGAGACTCGGTTTCCCTTGTTGTTTGACAGGATCAAAGAAAGCATCATGCAAATCCAATGGGAAGCAGATTGAAGTTTTCAGCAAAAATGAGATTTTCAATCTTTTGTCTGTTTCTTTGGCTGTGCGCTTGTCACACCTGTCCGCACCGGTGTACCGATAATTTCAAAACGCTTAGTTTTTTTATGCTGAAGCACCTTTGCATCGCAGAAATATAAGATGTTTCGTGCTAACGTTTTCTTGGATTAAATACAAATTCTACAGAGTACTGTACTAGGAAAATTCTAATAGTGCTAAAGAATTAGATACCAATGATCGTATGGTATTGAGAAAATATCGGGATCCCGATCAGGATGGGTATAAACACCGGGATCGGGATCATGTAGAGATGAAATTTATGAAATAAAAGGTTAATGGCTTAAAACTGAATTATCAGTCAGCGCATCGTTCAAGAATTACGTTATTTCCTGGAGGGCGACAGGGAGGGGTTGCCGAAATTATTGCGGGATGTTATGAGGGGGAGCACTTTGAGGCAGCGATTAAGTAATCGTTCGGAGAAAAATGATTATTTGTTCGCTATTAGCAGCTTGACATATTATATAGATTCAGTGCTTTAGTTATTGCTTTAGTCCACTGTTAGCTATTCCGATATTAAATTCTTCTAGACATTATGTCATTTTTATAGTTAATATTTATAGTTGCCACAGATAACTATTAAATATGATTACTTCATCCCAGCTGTCATTCAACATTAAAAATGAAAAAATAATACAAGTTATTTCGTTATGTCAATACTTTCTGGCCTTGTATGCTTACTGATGCTTTTTGATGATATGCTAGGCGTCACTGTCTAAGTCGATCGCAAATAAACTCAGCCACGTAGAATTGGTTAGCTCCGCCGAAATCGTATGGCTTCTAAGGTTAGTCCAGTTGAATTACTCTTACAACAGCAGTGGCGATGTAGGAGGACATGGAGGATCCTGACAGTAAAATACTCGCTGATTTTCATCTTACTAGAAATAAGGCTTCTTATTCCATTTCACATGGATTAGAACCCTTTTTGCATAAATAGCTTTATGATGACGTGAAGGCATCAGGAAGCGCATGTTCTATCAGTTACGATGAGACAACTACCATAACAGTTGCAAAACATGCAAAACCTTTTCAATGTTGCCATTTTGCCAAGTTACAAAACAACCAGACATTTACATTCGCTTTATGGAGCTCTCTACTTCAAAGGTATCATTGAGATAGTTGACCTCGTTGTTCTTAGGAGAGGCAAGCAGCGAAAGTGTTGCTCCTGCAATAATTCACGCGTTACAGAAGTGTGGGTTATCTTTCAGCCTTGAGTAGTGATGGACCTAATGTGAACAAGACGATTAAGCGAATGATCAATGATGAAATCAGAAAAACACCTCCACTGGCATTTTACCAACATCGTTCTGTTCTTTGCACATTGTTCATAAGCTTTAGAAAAGGCCTTGTTACTATTTTACATTGGGAAGTTGAAGAGCTCATTCAAGATGTTTTTCCTCGGTTCAAATATTCGGCAAGCAGAAGAGAAAGTCTTCGTGGTGTTCAAGATTTCTTGGAAGTTGAGCGCACTTCCTTCGCCCGATATGTCCAGTCCCGATGGACAACTTTAGCTGAAGTTCTTCAAAAATACATCTCACAGTTGATGAGTTTAAAAACAGACTTTTCGTATCTGAAGGACAAAAGTACGCTGAATTCACCGAAGTATAAAAGAATAATGAAGTTTCTGAAATCTGAAATTTATATGCTGTTTTTGAAGTCTGTCGGGTCTCTTAAATGAGTTCTTACGACCTTTCAGACAAAGAAGCCAATGATACATGCTTTGTATGCTTCGATTAATGAGCCTCTCGGAAGAATGTATCACCAGTTCATCAAAAGTGATGTGCTGGAATCTTGCAATGAATCATTCGCGATGATCGATCCTTCCAAATCAGAAGATAATAAGGTTTTCCTTGGAATTGATCCTAGAAATGAGGCAAAGAAGAAGCTGAAGGAATACTTTCCAGATGTGAATTCAACCAAGAAGTTCCTTTTAGAAGTGAAAGCATTTTATATTGTTGTTACTAAGTGCATCCGCGAAAAGTTTCCAATTCATGAAAACTCTTATCGAGATATACAAAGTCTACATCAATCATCAAAATGCTGGCCCGAAAGCCCTATTTGTAGTTTGAAAAGATTAGCTGGTCAAATACCGCATTTGATTCCGTCAACCCAGATTGATCAATTTTAAACTGAGTGGCATGTGTACAATCAAGAGCGTGAATACATTCAGAAATACGATGATCTTGATGATTACTGGTGAGGAGTGTCCGAAATAAAAACTCCTACAAATTCACCAAAATTCCCAATTGGCAAGTAAATTGGCAAAAAAGTTTGATGGTTGTGTCGCACGGTAGTGCTTATCCAGAACGGGGATTTAGCATAAACAAAAATATTACAACTGATAATGGATGCTGCTTGTCAGAATCATCGATTGTAGGACTGAGAACAGTGAAAGATTTCTCATTGATGCAGGAGGAATTGAAGATGTTAACATTTCGAGCTCGGTGATATTTCATTACCAACAAACTGTTAAGAAATAACACGAGGAAATAGAGGCAGAAAGAAAGAAGTTAGAAGAAGCTGAAGAGTTGCGCCAGGCAGCATAAAAGAAATTGTGAAGAGGATTCCAGGGAGATCGAGTACATCAACAAACAATTGAGAGAAAGAAAAGATGCTGGAGGAGGTTAGCAGTCGACTGAAGAATGGGATTGGCAAGGCTGATATCGCGGAAATTGTGTATTATATATTTGTTATATTCACATGATATATTTTTTCCTGCAAATCACATTCTTCATTGACCTCATGTACAGTTCTCCTAAGCTTTCTTGCTAATTCTAAATACAGCATTATTTGCTATTGATATTAAATAAAGCAACAAAGCCAAACTTTGGTCTTCTATAAAACACTTTTAAGTTAAATGTGATACAACATGCTATCCTAAACTTTTTGGTTAACTAAAAAAATTGATGTACATCTGATCACAGTTCTGTATTTATAAAATCTAATATAAAACCGATTAGTTTTTTACTTAGTTTATTAGTTATACTAATACAAAAACTATTATAAAACTAATTAAAATGACTTGGCGATTAGGTTAAGTTGGGATGGGACCTGCTACGGGCATTTCGTTTTTCAACGGGCATGTGTATTGTTATGTAATCCGTTTTATGTTCTAAAGTATGCCTGCATGCGGTCTAGTTGCAAAAGCCAATGGTTTTGTTGAAACCTAGCTATCGTTTTTTGACACATCTTTCCGACTTTGTCATAGTTCACTTATTTCAGTGGCCGCTGAGATATTGGACCTAGATTTAATCTTATTCTGGCTATTGTATTCGAACACATGTATGATGTTTACGTTAGATTTTAAAAGAACTTAGTTTTAATCAGTTAAAATAGATCCTACTCTTCATCGCCCTAAGTTCAAAAATGAAAAGCTAATGTGGTTCTAAAATCCTATATTCAATGCGAATTTCTTTGTACAAGGTTTTGGACAATATGCTTAACAGAGATATCTCCATGAGTAGAAGCCAGGGTTGCGGAGTTAACAAATTTTTGAAAGGCTCTGACTCCGACTCCAAATTTTTCGTTGATTCTTCGACATAGTATATGCTTCAGTTCCTCTCAAGACTTCTCATGGTATATGCTATTAAGAGTCTGTTCAAATTAACTGTTTACCAATACTTGATCCAACTTTTCTGAAAAACAGAAGGTAAATTGCTAAAATAATCGAGTAGAGCAGATCATGATCTTTAGTTGGATCTTGCCATCATTTCGAATATCATTTATGCTACTTTCGCAAATTATCCAGTTATAGGAAATTCTTTGGTATTAACCGAAACACTGTTTAGGTCTTCTACAATTTAAAATAGGTAAAAAATGTCTTATCAACAATTTGCATTTCATGATGATGCATTTGCATGCAACCAATGATGTAAAATCTCAATGAAATGCATGCGACCAATTTTACAGTTTTGCAAAGTGCGACCAAATTAGCAATCTTCTATGTAGCCTATGCACCAGTCGTAGTCTGTCTGACCGAGCATGGTGATATGCTTGACAAGAAGTGACCACTCAGTCCGATCCATCGCCGTCCGCACCGCTTCCAACATGGCTATGTCGGTGATATTACTCAGAACGATCTCACACGGCGGTCTTGGTCGGCCTTCTTCTGCTCCTGATTCGTCCCATCATCATTTCCCCTTCATCTTATAACATGGCAAATACAGTTGGTCTAATCTCTTACTATTTGCTTGTTGATCTTCACTAGCAAACTGTGGCCATCCAATCTCCTTTAGAGCCTCGTCGTTCGTATTTTTGATAATACAAGGGATGCGTAGCACCGTTCGCCAGTATAACATCTGAAAAAACTGCAGTTTCCGCTGACTTCCTTTGTTCAGGCTTCATAGTTCTCAGCTATATAGCAGAATCGAGATACTGAGCCAAATGTTACTTAGTGGGACAAATTAATATCAAGACCTTTCTAATGTTTGCTAGAGATGCTACATTTGACTGGCCCATCGCAATTTGTCTTTTTAAGTCTCCATCGTCCCGTCACATCATGATAAAATAATCCACCTAGAAAGTTGAAATTTAACACAAACCAACTAAAGGGCCGTTCACCTTGATGTATGGCACTTCGTTATTCCTCGTTCTTCCCGAAAGCCATGATTTTATTCTTCTTGACATTCAGACCCGCTTTCGCACTCTCCTTGCTAAAATACTGAAGGATCTCATCTCCTTTTTGTAGTTGCAACAAGTGTAGTATTGGCTATGCACAATCTCAGGTTATTCGCGATCTCCCATTAGCAATAGAATGTAATGAAATAAACGATAGTTCAAATTGCCATGCAAAAGATGCATGGCTGGTGGCACTCGAACCTACGGCCCCAGATTAATTAGACATGTGCTCTACCAGCTGAGCTGCGAGTCGCAGTGCGGGCATGGAAATGTGTCTTTATCACATGTACAGGTGCATGTATAAAAACCATACAAATAACATGGAAATAAAAATCTATCTGTAGCAAACGATTTGGAAAGACAACGTGATGTAAAGTAATCACGAATTTTATTAGAATGGCGTTATGTAAGTCACTTCAAGACCATTTACAAAAATGCATGATCAGATGATAAAAGGAAAATGTAAAAAATCAATTTCACAATGATCTTTCATCATAAAAGATTTTATCTGTGCGCTTAAAATGACGAGGGGAGTGCGGCAATCTTAGCTCGGTAGGCAAGTTGTTCCAGGCAGGAGGAGAACTTGAAAAGAAAGCTTTTCTACCGATAGACACGAGCTTCGTGCATGGGATGATGAGGAGCTGGGAGTTCGCAGAACGGAGACGCGATCGTTTTTGAAGATCGGACACTGGAGTCACTAAATCTTGAAGATAGGTCGGAGCTTGATCATTCATGCACTTTGCAACGATGGTAACTAATCGGAGCTCAATCATCGACGTCTTATCGATGTTAAGTCGGAGGCCATTAGATTTGAGCCAAGTGTATAGGACAGTAATGCAAGTGGATGTTTTTGTGGATAGAGAATTAGCATTAAATGAGGAAGTGGAGCCACATAAAAGGATGTCGTCAGCATAAGCATGAACTCGCAAATCGTGGCGCTGAATAAGGTTGAGTACGTCAGATGTGAACCAAACAAAAAGTAAAGGGCCGAGCACGGGCCCCTGAGCACTGTGCATAGATAGAGGATCGGAGCGGGTGCCATTGAAGCTAACATATTGTGAGCGACCAGTGATGAAGGAGGCAAACCATGATAATGCTGTATTTTGAACACCAAATGAATGAGATAGGCGTTGAAGCAGACATGTGTGATCAACAGTGTCGAATGGAGAAGATATACGTGTTTCAATGCTGGTGAGAAGAGAAACCAACCCTTTATCCATTGCTGACAAAACATCAGTGGTGACTTTGAGTAAGGCCGTCTGTGTGGAATGATGAGCCTGGTATTGTAAAAAGCGACAATATTCATGTACGTGTCTGGAACGCAAACATCAATAGCATGAAATTAACTATCAAATTTCATGTGAAACTAGCCATCAATATCTCTTCATTCTGCTTTCATTGAAATAGAATTTACTAGACAGCAACAATCAACAGCTTTGAAAAAAGTGAATTTGCCTGGATCCGGAGCCTCACTATTTTCCAAAGGCTGTTCAATTTCAATTCAAATTTTCAAATTCAAATTCAATTTTCTGTGACTGAGTGGATATTATTGGGATAAATGGATGGGAAGATGCTCACTGTGGAGATTTGCTAATTCGTTCAATGTCAGAACTTCGATTTCAGGTCTTGCAGTTAACTTTGTGAAAGATATCAAAGGATTGTGTTAAATGGAATAGAATTTCATTGAGTCCCAGCCATTTCTGTTGGTCTGCAAGGGTCTATATTAGCTCCCTCCTTTTTCATAATGCACGTAAATAATGTTACATCTTATTCGAAAACAGTCAGCGCTTTTAGGAGAACATCGTCTCTGAGGGGTTGTTGTGATCTCGTAGCGTGTAGAATTAGTGCAAAGACTGGAAGCTCACAATGAATTTAGTAAATGTTGCTCAGTTAAGTTTTCATTAAAGCGGAAGCTGAAAAACTCGCTTAGATATTCGATTGGTGATTCCATTCCTTGAGAACGTGTCAAAGATTAAAGACCTTGGTGTATTCTTTACTTGCAATTTGTCTTTCTATCACCACATCACGTTTGTTGTCAACAAATTTCGAACAACATTTCGAATGCTTGGATTTGTGAAGAGGATCACTAAGAATTTCAACGAGGCAAATGTTTTGAAAATATTATATAACAGCTACATGCGCTCACGTCTTGATTACTGTACACAGGCATGGTCGCTTTACTGTATATAATTGTGCTTTATCAAAAAATCGAACGCGTGCAAAAACGTTTTGTAAAATATTTTTGTTTTCGAACGGGTCAGATGCATACCAGTGGAGCGCATGTGTTTGCGGTTGTTTTCGCTTGAAAAGAGGCGTGAGCTTTCCGATTCTTTGCTGTTTTACAAAACAAATAATAATAAGATAGACAGTAACTATTCTACCTCCGCTATTCACTATATTGTGCCCGTGCTTCGAGCAAGGCATACAGAGCTTTTTATGACCAGACAGGAGAGCCAGTTGTGTATAGGGAAACATGATTACATCCGAAGAGTAATTGTACTGACCAACATATTTCGTGATAATGACTTCCTTTGTGATGACATGTCAAGCATAAAGAGTGCTATAGCGGAATGTTGAATATTTGTACCTCTTTATTGTAGTCTTCTCTGAGTTGCACTACTTAGTAGTTAGTCTGATTGATCTAATGGTTCTGTTCAATTAATAGCATTAGTGCATATTGACAACAGAATAGAAATCATACAGACAGTTAGCATAAAGTGTTTGGTTAGTGTTTCATAAACAGTGAATATTGCAGCCAATTCAAATAAAATATGATTATCACCGGTTCAATAGGTTAGGAATGACAATCAGAAATGTAACAATAAATCCTGCAAAGTTCGTTTGTGACTGCGTGGAATTGCCCATTTACATAATGTACTAATTTTCAAGATATGCATTTAGAGTATGACAAAAAGTAAATATGAAAGTAAGCAATCTGACGAAGAATTGGCTAAGCGGATCAGGTATGGGATGAAAGACATGTATTTCATGGAAGTAAGCGGAATAGAATTTTGAAGTCCCTGGCATTCGGTTAGGTATTAAACTTTGCAGGACATTGTCTAGTTTTGCGGTACTTTCCAGAAAGAGGCGCAAGCTTTGTGTCTGGCAACGAACGGTAACAATGTCCACGGGACACACAAGAAATAATTTGTACAATATCATGTTTCTGTATTTCTCATAACTCATAATTGGCTATATTTCTGTTGTAATCTCAATTAATAAATCTTGCTAGTACATCAGCTAATTGCCTAAGATAAAGACAATTCATTTACATTTTTGTTGCTAGGAGCTGAAGCATGTATTTGACCTTGTATTTGAACTTGGTATGATTAGCCAACATATTTTTGCAATTCTACATTGCTAAAAAAATTTTGCTTTGAAGTTAAAACCTGATTAAACAACATTTAGCAATGTAGAATTGCTGAAATATATTGTCTGATCAGACCACGCTTAAATTTTGCAAGACCAAATACAAACTTAACCTCCAAGCAAAATAAATAATGGCAAGTGAAAGCTCCTGTCGACATCTGATGAATTAGGAAGCCTCAAGTATGTGGCTTCAGACTTTCAGAGGAAACAGCGGAGCTTAATATCGTCTATATGGAGCGGGTAAATGGAACCAGCAAATGTTAGAATGAATTTTCATCTCAATATAATCAAGAAAAGCCACGTCGTAGACTTTTCTAATTAGGGTGCGTCTGTTCTCTTCGATGGGATTGCATTAATGATTGGGGTAACGAGATTCGATTAAACGTCGCGCAGAATTAAAAAACCTACGAAAATATTGCTCATAGGGCTACGTCATCCGTGAATAGTTGTGTCCTATAATATTATTGTATGCATTTTTTCTATGTCTTATGTTAGATAATTACTTGTTTTTTTAATCTACTTTACCGTCCCCATGTTTCTTACTTCTCTTTGATGCTTCTTTGCCTTTGATCTCTGGAGAATGAAGCCTACAAGTATATAAACCCGTCCCTGGGTGTCCAATTTTACAAATTGACCAAAAATTTTATTGAGTCTCGCAATTCGTTCTTAACTGCAATGAAATACAAAGAGGTGGATATACGTGGTGTGATCCAAAATGTCCCGGACTAGCCTACTTGCAGATAACCTGTGATAACGAATACTACTTCAGATGTAAATTTAGGTCTTTAAGGCATGAGAAATATGGTTGCCGAAATTTTTCCGGTCAGTTTTCTATTTTTTCAAAATTTTCAAACATTTTTGTCTGAATTTCAAGATTTTCCTATAAATTCTAGCGATTTAGAATTAATATATTTAGATTAACTTGACAGTTAAGCTATCACTAATAACCTGACTAATAATTAACGGAAAAACAAATGTTTTGTTCCAGAAAACAGTTTACTTTTCAATGTACGAGCCGTTAGCATTCGTCACTTTTTGCCAACGAAGTCTCAATTCACAAAAAGCTTTATGAAAAAATTCCGGTGTCAAAGAATCAAAAAACTCAGTAACTGCATCCCGCAGTTCAACTGGCGATTCAAAATGGTGTCCACGAAGATGGGTAAATCCAATTTAATCCACAACATTTGACGAAAATGTGTCTTTGATTTGCAAAATCCATATTTCTGAACCGATTTCAATAGTTGTTTTTTTAATCGAACCGTAAAGATCTCATCTATTATGGCATGGTTTTTAAAAAGTCACAAAGCCAAGACCTTCTTCACAAGTTGCCGTTTTCTTCCGAAAAAAGACCAAAAAAGCATGTCCAAAGTTGCAGTACTCTCACTTCAACACGGATTTTCGATTAGATACATTTAAATATACCCACTAATATTTAATTCATCTGAAAGAAGAAGATCAGCTCTTTAAGACAGTCTAATTTTAAATGTTGTAATTGATATTAATCATTGAATTTTCACTGGGTTTCCATTGTCCAATGAAAAAAATGTCCTCTGACCGAGACGTTTTCTGTCCTCTGACCGAGGTACCTTTTCTCGAAGAATATTGATTCTTCCATTAAACGTTTTGCACAAAACGAATCCCTATGTGCTAGTTTATAAATCTGTAAAGAAAATTCAGTTTGGTGACGTTACAAGTGAGCAATATTGATTTAAAAATATTTTTATCCGTTTTTTCGACCAGAGAATTTGAATATTCCCAAAAATTTCATATGGATTCTGAAACCAGAAATTTTGTCAGGAATCGATGAAATTTCACAGCATAGGAGGGATCCATGCTATTAACATCTATGCAAAAGAAATTTTTCATTTATATCAATTAGCCCTCTCAAAATCTCCAAAAACCACGAAAATGTCCTCTGACCGAGACCCTAAAAAATCTCGGTCAGAAGACAACGTTAAAATTGAAGATCTCAGTCAGAATACAAGGGTCTCGGTCTAAAGACATGATAATGCATGCAATTACATTTAGATCACTTCGTTTTACGCGTTCAAGTATTCGTCCAAAGTTCCCGCAGTCTCATGAACCCAAATGCACAAACCGAAGAGTTTCCTGTTCGACATCAATTTGTCCTCTGACCGAGACCTTAAAAATCTCGGTCAGAGGACAAGGTGGGTCACGGTCAACGGACATTATATGCAATACATTACATTTTGGTCACTTCGCTTTACGCATGCAAGCATTCATCCTAAGTTCCCAGTTTCATCAGCAACCCAAATGCAGAAGCCGAAGAGTTTCCTATTCGACATCTATCTGACCGAGATCAATTTGTCCTCTGACCGAGATGTAGAAAAAATGGCTTTTTAAAAGTGCTAGATTTCTATGGAAAGTTTTTATTTGGTGTGGTCGCCGCTAAAATTTTCGTGTTCAGCGTAAAAAATGAGTATATATGCAAATTTTCACGGAAATCTGAGACCCAAAGTTGAAAAGACAGAAATGTTGTGGAATAAATTGGATTTACCCAGATGCTTTTTGAGGAATCTAAACAGATAGAAGTCACTTGGGGCCAAGTCAGGTGAATAAGGAGGATGGCTCAATAGTTGAAATCCGTTTCTCGTTAAGGCATTGGTTGTCTCCTGCGAGGTGTGAATCGGAGCATTGTCATGAAGCAAGTAGAGGGGAATGTTTCGTGGCTTTCTTATTTTCTTCCTCGCTTCAGATAACAGATTGGAATAATATTCGCTATTGATTCTTACTCCTTTATCCGCAAAGTCAACCAGTTGGATTCCCGAAGCGTTCCAAAAGACCGTCAGCATCAACGACCGGCGATGGTGATGTTCCGGATCGCATTTTCAAAGGGGCAGACTCGCCTGATTTTCGCCACTCTGCAGATTCTCGCTTACTTTGAGGCAGATACAAACTTAAAGGTGTTTCATCCTCTGTAAGGATGCAGTTCAGAAACTGATCTCCGTGCATTTCGAGGAGATCCAAATTTGACTGTGCCGCCAGAAGTCTGTTCTCCTTCATTTCAGGTGACAGAAACTTCGGTACGAAACGTGATGCCAGTTTGCGATATCCAAGTCTTTCGATGATGTCATGACAGGAGTGATAACTGATTCGCAACTCTCTTGACAACTCACGGATGGTTATCCTTCTGTGTGCTGTAATCACTTCATCGCACTGACTCGATTTCTCTTCCGGAATCTCCTGCGGCCGACCAACAGTTGAAAAATCTTGCTCCACAGATTGTCTTCCGCGTTTAAATTCGCTTATCCAGAAATAAGCAGTAGTTCTCGATGGAGCTTTGCTTCCATATGCCAGGCTTAATTCCTTTAGAATGTCACCATTAGCGAAGCCGCGGATCAGGAGGTATCGTATCACACTGCGATATTCGACTGAAGACACGCTTGTCACATCCATCATGAAAACTGATAGAACAAAGAACCATCGTTGACACGGATTTCTTAATGAATGCGTGCTGAATGAACTTCACTGATTGATATCGTAACACATGAAGCAATTAACAAAAGACGTGCAATATTCATGGCAAAGATATCCGTCAAATAAGGTACAAATCAAAATCAATCTAACTATAACAATAAGACAAATCGGATCTCGATCAATTCAGAAAATACAGAAATTCATGTTAAAATGTAAAAATATTTTTTAAAAATAGAAAACTTACCGGAAAAATTTCGGCGACCATATTTCTCATGCCTTAAAGACCTAAATTTACATCTGAAGTAGTATTCGTTATCACAGGTTATCTGCAAGTAGGTTAGTCCGGGACATTTTGGATCACACCACGTAGATGTGAAGTTTTAGAATTTCAGTGATCACTGCTGCGCTAAGTTAGCGCATTGTGCTATTTTAATTGGCTTCGCTAATTGAACTACTTTTTTGCCTTTTTCTGGGTTTCTTCATCAAAGTCTTCTTTAGATTTTAAGCAGAAGTAGACAACTTTTTTTTGATTTGTCGGTACTTCGTAGTTGAATTTAGACTTCTGCATCGAGGAGAGATCTGTATAAATATTGTTGATTAAATACAATGCATTGTAATACTTTAGATCAAGCAAAAAATCCAGCGTTAGTGGTATTTCGAGAAGCATAATTTATCAGCTAGTTAAGCTGTTGATGGTGAAATGAATGACAGGTGCAATTCATTTTTGTTCGCAAAATCAAAATTTTGGAATAATCTATCCAAATGACGTCATCTGAGTCATCATTTACTTCGTTTCGGAATTAGCCTCTATAAACCACTGATTTGGATTCAAATCTGAGTCTTCATCGAGAGTGACATATTGCAATTATCGAAGCTCACAATGAACATGGCTCGTGTGCAGTTAGCATAACTTCCGTGTCTCCAATATATGCAATACATGTGTTAAATCAGGATGGAGTCAGAGCCTGGGAAATCCTAGAATCGATTTCTTTCTTAGTCAAGGAAGTCGCTTTGAAATTTCAGCGGAATATGCAACTTGTAATAGCTCGGGAGGAGTTTTGTGATTTCCAGCAACATGTACTCATTGAACTCCACGGCTAACTCATGATTGAACGATTATTGATGTTAAAGTGAATATACTGTCTGTGTTAGCCAGGTTGGCTATAAAGTCACGCAATATGAAGGATTTCTCTCGTTTTTCAACCAGCTTGTTAATTCATGAAAACAGTTCATCAAAAAATGCAGCATGCGATGGATTTCCACATATAATTCACAATTTATATTGATGATCTCCACACATTGAATTACCACATCTATTTTTAGCAGTCACATATATTGCTATTAAAAATGGTACTTTTATAACTCGGTTGAGCTGCCTCCTGTGTGAATGTAAATCCGTCTACAAATATGATTGAGTCAAATGTTACCAGTCTCATAATCAAAAACAATCTCAAATGTTTCAACTGGAAATTTGGTTCAAGGAAGATCCCTAAGAAATACACTATTATGATACTTTTGTAAGATATCTGTATACTTTTGAAAGCTATTGTGTGCCATTTGGGGTACATACTGTGGCTCATGTTTTCGTGAAAACTCGGTGGGTCAGGTGGGTATGTGGGTCATATATGTCGTGGGTCAAGTTTCGTTGACCCACTTCCAACTCTGCTCATAGTCAAGACATCTGAAAATTTATTCTTTAAAATTCCGTTTTGCTTTCAACGACTACTCTTGCTGCTGAGAAAGCTGAAAGTTCATTGAATCTGTGCCATCCATATCGAATTCTGACAGTTACTGCTGACTCGACACCATCATCTTTGTGTGGTTCGTCACCAAAATTAGAAAAATGGCTCGCGGACTCGACCTCGTGGTCATCCAACTTTGTATGACACTTGGGATTGGCCAACTTGATCCCCATTCGTAGGCTAAGAGTACTCAACAAGCTGCTTCCCTGATTCCTTGATACGTAACGCGTTTATGGAATGGGCCGTCTTCTGAATGCAAATCACAGAAGTCACGTAATCAATTTATCTTATCTGTCAACAGAATTCTCGAGTATCTGTAGCTGATCGCATTGTACATTTCAGATGAACATTTTTGGAACATCATGAAGTGAATTGAACCTGAAGCTAGCTTGAGCTTGGCATTTCGACATTTTAATAAAAATTGTTGTCATCAGTAACTGAAAGAAATGCAGTAATGCATTTTGTTCCTCTTTATACCAGTATGATGAAGTAAATCCCATCTGTATACTCTTTAGCTGAATACGTGGGCACGTTTTGCAGCGAATTCTCATAATTTTTAAGTTGGTTATAGACTATTTCTTCTCATTTATGTGTAATTTTTATGCTTCAGTCAATCAATATTCCGCATGTCTTGTGAAGTTGATATGAAATCCTATTTATCGCAGATATTTTACTCATTTCTTTTTTTCCATAGACGATGCGGCACCTACACCATGACACACGATGATCATCGATCTTACAAAGGATGTTCACTGATGAAGATTGTATCGCGTTCAAGTCAGTATGATATTTTTGTGCAATATTTGACTGCTTAACTTATCACATAAAGACGATTTATGCAATGATTATGATTTATTAGACTTTTGTAAATCTTACAATGTGTTATTGCCTTGCTGCATAATCAACATTTTGAATTGTAAAGAATATTGGTCATTTTGTTGATGTATTCAGCATAAAGGACCCACAAACTTTGCAGATAGATCACAACAATATTCAACACCATCCATATTTCGTGGTCAAATATTTCTTCGATATGTTGATGATGCAGTAAATGAATCAATTTTCTTTTCACTTTTGAGAACATGTTCTATGGATCACGTTATTATACTTTTCACCAGCTATAGAAAGTTTCAAAACAGTGTCTCCTAGTGATAATGAGTATTGTGAATTCGACTGATGCGACAATCATGCAATCATTTTTCCAGAAAATGCATGACTATTAGTAAAGTGTACTATCATGAAACTACGAGCCGCATTTCAAATATTCCTTTGAGTATTTCCCATCAGCGTTTTAGCATTTGGAGGATATGCCCTTACAAGTTCACGCTAACGTTGAAAATGATCGTAGATTCCAGACAACAAATTGTCAATAAATTCGCAAATCCATGACATGTCGTCAAGTGGGCATATACCTGAATTTCTGCAAAGACTGAGCCCTGGTATATGATCAAATTGATGGTGGATATAACTGTACTCAGATTTATTGTCCTCTGCAAAAGTATTTGTTCCTCATGCTGACAGGGTTGTGAAATATTCACCTAGTGCATGTACCCTGTGTTGAAATTTTAAAGATTTTTGTTGCTGACTTTTTCTGATGAATTATTTTCTATGCGTTGTTAGAACTCATGTCAATGTGTATGTCATTTTTTGTACGAGTGAAGTACCTCTAGATTTTATGTGTAAGATGTTTCCTATTTCTTTTCTGAATAGCATTATAATTCTGCTGAATGTCTGTTATATTTACAGAATCTCGTCGCAACCTCTTTGTACCATACTTTCGTTTTCATTTCTTGCTTTAATTTGTTACATTTTACAAATCCAATATTACATAAAATATAGATTGTAAATTTCGCAATATGCTTGTTTTTCTTAAGTTCGCTGTGCATGCACGATCGACATAAATTGCAACCAAGGTTTTTTCTTGCTCTTAAAAATTAAATAAATAAATTTAAAATTCAATAAAGTTGGTGTATTATCTGTCCAGATATTCAACAGAAAATAAAATGCACAGTCAATCGGGTATGTATGTAATTAATTCAGCATTCTGTATTGCATTAGGGCCAATGGTATCCCAGTTTTGGTACTTGTCTTGGGGGGGTAACTATAACTATCTAGATGGTATGCATTCGGAATATTGCTACTTAATTTTTACTTGCCAACTCTTATTTGTGTGCAGTTTGAGAAATGGGGTACGAAATCGATGCTTGAAAAGTATTCAAAGCCCATGATTTAAACACTATCAAATTTCTGTTATTCTGGCGCTCATTTTTGTAGGCCTATAAAATTTCAAATGGAATCATTTGGTCATGTTGACAATTTACTCAAGTATTGCGAAAAAAGTGGACCAAACCCAGCGTCTGCGCAGTCTAACTTAAACTGATTAAACCCTGACAATGAAAGTTGAACATCAGTGTAGCGACGACCTGAAATAACATTTCACAAATGCCCTGGAAACATTGAACGACGGGTATGGTACATGTGTACGCAACTTTATACCAAATGATCACAGAATGTGCTCTATTCACTGCAGCGACACTTAGTCATGACTAAAAGTGCTTTTGTGCACAAAAATGTTTCTGCAGTTCGACCATAAGCTGATCTGAGATGAAGTTTGGAGAGCTCACTCACCGTATAGTCAGCTCTTTGTCTGGCAGATGACTGTTAATGGCCATGCAGTTGATGGTCAGTTGATATATTTATCTTCTGAAATCACTTGCAACTCGCCCATATGATATCACTTAGTTTCACATTTGCAACTGAATATCAGTTTGATTATAAAGAAGAGAAAAAAATTTGTCGCGCTCAAGCACTTTTCGTCATGGCCAAAGTAGATGTGACACCATTTTTTCGTGTAAACGGTAGACACGTCCGCTAATTGGAAGTAGCCTCAAAGCGGAATAATGGGATAAATATATCAAATGACAGCGTCGGTGCTCTCCTAGCACAAAATAATTTGCTCATCGCCGATTCCACTCAAATCGAGCTCGATCGATCCTGCACTATCTCAATTGAATTTGCTCAAAGCAATCCAGCATCCAGCTCGGATATCTGGCTATAGAGACCGGAAAATACCACAAAATATCAGAAAAAACATGAAAAAGTTCATTAATGGCCTCCAGCTAGAAAAATTCTTGCTGGTGTCCAGTCAATTTAGGCCCCAGCGCGCCCCAGTACATTTAGGCACCAGAAAAAATGGTCATTTACCCATGTTGTTATGTTATTTTAACTACAAGATTACAATCAAAGCCAATAAAATGTTATGATACATAGGAGGTATATTACAGAAATATGCAATTGGTTTTATCTGAGATGCCGCAGAATTGTCTGGGGAGTGGAACGTGGATTGTTCGAGAACATGGATTCAATTTGCTCAACGCCGATCAATCCAGCTCAACACATATCTCAATTCAATTTGCTCAAAGCAATTCAACATGCAGCTCCGCATTTCTGGCTCTCCAGAGACCGTAAAATATCAGAATAAATGAAAAATATCCATTGATTAGTCAACTTGCTAGAATGTGCAACATCGATTCTGACATCAGTGGCATAAGAATCTGGTGGCATTAATTTCATCTCAAAAATGTCTCTCGTTAAACTGCGATTTGACGCAAATAAAAGTGCCATGTCTGAGATCAGTTTCGATGGATGTCTATTCTTGACCATATTACTCTGTTCTTGATTGTTTGGCTATAGAGCCAAAGGTTGGAGCCATAGTGTAAGTATATGCAGGTCTTTGGCAGGTGTCGACTCAAAAAAGTATCTGTAGTGAAAAATTTTATATGAAAAGATCAAGTTTTTTGCGGAGATTGAGTTCCTGCGGTCTAAAAAAATTATTTGAGCAGTTTTGAGAAAGCTAAATTTTGCCAATTTTGCCTTTAATTTAGCAGGTATACGCATGCACGGAGAAGACGCCGCAATGGTTGCTACTCTACCTAACATACCTGCTCTATGCTATATGGTATTTCTGCTTTCAGCAGAAGCGAAATACATACCAGGTATTTGACATAGCCTACATATGAGCTTGGCTTCAATTACAATGGATAAGTGTTTACTGTATTGGAATTATGCATCGGACATTGAACCTGCAATGGATGATGCATTCATTAAGAAGAAATATAACTTAAGTCTCCCATTTTGTCTGAGAGCATGAGTAAGCACTTTTAGCTGAATGTATTGTCGAAGTGCATGGAACACGGAACACTGGAAACGGATTCCAAGAATTGATTAATAAAATGAAATAACAGAATGAAATAGGCGATTTGATGGACTCCTTCACAGCACACGCCAACATGTTGGCAATGACAACGTCTTGAGGAATTGAATTATACTTCTGATTAATGGTTGACAAGGCTGCTGCTGAGAAAGTGTTCTCAAGTGAAAATTCTAAATGAAATTTGTTTAGCTATGAGTCTTATATCTAAAACTACTGTTGTTAATATTTCAAATTAAAACATCTGGAATGCATCGTGGCAGATTGATTGGCATTATTTTCATTATGAATATAACTCTTTTGATAACTCGCTCTCAATTTTTTCGATTTAGTGTAATATTCTCCAATTGTCCTTATACTCGTGAATATTACAGATGTTGGTCGACTGAAATCCTGCCGGCAGAAAAGTAAGCCGATTTACTTTTCAGTTGGCACAGTTTTAAGCCACACGACACTCCATTGTCATCATGAAC
The DNA here is from genome assembly GCA_907163375.1 of Prostheceraeus crozeri. NCBI lineage: Eukaryota > Metazoa > Platyhelminthes > Polycladida > Euryleptidae > Prostheceraeus > Prostheceraeus crozeri. The sequence continues at coordinate 184,108 of CAJQUW010004936.1, forward strand.
ACTAGTAAACGATTCTATTTGATGAATGGGCCAACACAGTAGAAACACGCTTTGTTCTCATCCATTTCACAAGCATCTATATAAAATTCATATGTTAGAAGCCGTAGGGATAAGAACTCTCAAAACTAAAGATTGATGAACTTTCCTAATGCACTGTATTGAACATGAGAACTGAAGCACTTGTCCTTGAAGCATTCACAGAAATATAAGAAACATAATTTGGCAAAAGCATTGAACGCTGAGGGATAATGCAGATAACAGCAATCATTTGCCGCAATGACATGTCATTTTCAATGTACAGTTCAACTATAGCTCCTCAATTTTGCGAAAATCTTTCTTGATGGGCACAGTACCATCTGTGCTTCGAGATTACAGAATTAGGTTACCTTGATCCTTCTTTTGCTGGTGGCAAGTGATCATGATATCAGCATAATCTATTAGCAGGGAGGGCCAGGAGAGGGCATCCGCTAGTATCAAATTCTTTGCATATTGCCTTCAAATTTCTTTCATACTACACTTTTGCATTTCGAATGCAATATAAGGAATGGTATATTTCTAGACTAATTTTTTTTTGCTAATTTTTCTACTACTTAATAATCAATGTCAGTAGAAGGTTGTAAATATTATCTTATTGTTATTATTGTACATCTCAAGACTAAAAAAATTCAACACTAGAACCTGATTGCAACATCATATGTTTTTGTGAATTGATTATTTGTTAATTTCATGAAAACAAAATTTTGTCAACAGGAGTGTCTTTTTCCTTGTTCAAATGTTTCCTTAACATCTGATAGTCTAGATAGTTCACTACAGCAAATAAAGCACTTTCCTGACTTCAAGTGGGAAATTTCTTCCTCCACTGGCGTGCAGTTGAGTTGTGGAATTGAAGGATGTTTTGCAGGTTGAAGGCTAGGATGAGTAGTGAAGAGAGAGGAATCACTTGCTATGATAACGAAGAAATTTTGGAAACTTGATGTGTTCGATGAATCCATTTTAGCTGCCGCTGCATTATCTAAGGATGAGTGACTCATCAAAGCAAATGTTTCCTCACATGATAGTTGATCGAGCTCGTTTTTTGGTGGAAAAAAGGAAATCTTTCGGCGCCTCCGACAGTATAAGCACTGATTGTGAGTCATTCCTATCTTGAAATAAGGCATAGGACTTCCGCCAATTGGCCCGCTACGCAGAATTTTAATAGTTCGTCCGCTTCTGTATATGCTACTTGGACACAATTTGAAAGAAGAAAAATTTGTCAATGCGCCGAAACAAATAGAAGAAATGGAGAAATCTTCTTTCAACGAAGCCAACGTCGAAAAGCTGACAAACAATAGGTAAGCGTCCTTGGATGCAGCTATGGAACAGAAGAAGAAAGAAATAGAGGCTAAACGGAACGTTAAAGGAACTAGTTTCCAAGTTGCTTGCGAAATTCTAAGAAAGTGTTCTGAATGAAGAGAGCGAGCTCAATACAATGAAGCAAGAAAAAGAAAAATGAGACTAACCAGATTAAAGAAGTCGAAAAAGTGACCAAAATCATCCATTAATCTCCCTTTGTACAGTTGTCCAATGCTTGCTTTTTGTAGTTTTTTTGTTATAATTTGCTTCAACTTCGTTGTTCAGTGCCTTTGAACATTGCAAACAGACGTTCTTGACATCACAATGCCTCATTTTGGATAGAATAATTACATAGATATACCACGATAAAAGACTGCGCTATTAGGGATGCAACCTTTTTAAATGTTGATTGTGAAATGTGGGACAAGATTTATCTAACTCTGAGAATTCTAGTAATTGGTCCACTATTGACGATTGGTGTGATATTTCTCTCTCTGCGACTTCACTATCAACACGTAGGCTTGAAAAGGAGCAATTGATTTTAAAGAAAATATCCCCTTTCTCTTGGTTAATCTGAAAATACTGTGGAGGCCAATATTTCAAACAATTATCACTAAAGCAAATGTTTCCTTAGAAAGGAGGGCATGAAGGGTATGTCGCTTCTGCCTCATTTTTCTTCTGACGCAATCTTCCAATCTCCTCACTCTTTGTCCTAACCATGTCATGTGCGTCTCCGTCAATCTGCACAATATCCTTCAACTCACCCACTTCCTCTCGCCTTCTCACATTCTCGTTCCTTAATCGGTCCATCCTAGTCAGATTCAACGACCATCTCAACTCATTTATCTCTGCCACCTGCATTTTCCCTCTTACGCCTTTTCCTTCTTGCTGCCTTTTCATTATGAAATCTGTTTATCTTCTTCTATGAACAAATGATTGAAGGGGCTTCTCCATTACATGTTAAATATGCAAATATTGAACCGTTAAGCAGGAATAGTCACCGTGAGAAATTTTTGACTCACGGTGATAACTGTGATTAAACGCAATGCATCACATGCAAACATTGCACCTAATCTGATAGAGCTACATCTCTATAAGAAAAATTAATTGTTTGTTTGTAATGTTTGGTGATCTGTGAGAAGCACGTTATTATTTCGTATATGTTTTATTTGTATTGCAACGAGGGAAAAACTTATGCATCTTTAATACCACAGAGTAAGAATAAGTAGGTAGAGTGTCGACTCAAAAAAGGTGTCTGTATACAGTGAAAATTTTCACATGAAAAGATTCAGTTTTTTACGGAGATAACGTTCAGTGGCAGTTTGTGATATGATCACGCTTAAGAAAATAATCTTATTACAATAACGCTGAGCTTTTAGTTATGGTAACCCATCGACCCATCTGCTGTACATCTGAACATCGAACATCATCGCACATAGTGAGTGGACGCGGCAAGGGTGAAGTCTCAAAATCGGCCAGAAGTTTTTTTTTATTGAATTTTCACCCCTAGCACAGCTATGAGCCATGAACGAAGCTAGGGGTTACTCAATGAAAAGTAACAAATTGTATTATTTTAAATAAATAAAATTAAAAAAAAACAGATCTTCTAATCTGATTAAGCTGTCCCCATCAGAAACCTATTCGCACGCCTCTTGAAAGTATCAAGATTGTATTGGTCAGGAAAAGTGGTCTGGGGAAGCTGATTCCAAAGCTGTGCCGTGCGAACAAAAAAGTTTTTCGAGCGACTCACAGTACGTGCGCGTTCTAAGCTCACATTATAGCATGTGAGTACACTAGCTCTGCGTGTGCTTCTGGAGATCTTAGGTTTGGGTACGCACTCATTTACTGCAGAGCTGCTTCTACCAAAATAGTACCTGTAGAAGAGACTGAGTGAAGCAACATCCCGTCTGACGGAGAGCGGCTGCAACTTGCTAGCAAGTTTTTCACCCATGAGATTCTTGACACGTTTCTCAACCCGTTCAAGGAGGTTAAGATGCGTTTGTGGGGCGCCTGCCCACAGATGACAACAATACTCCATCAGAGGACGAATAGTGGACTTGTAAAGATAGCAGACAGTCTGTGGTGGAAGATAGCTGCTGGCACGATAGAGACTACCAATGCGTTGAGCTGCCTGCTTGCTAATGGATTGGATGTACGGTTTCCATGACAAGTCCTTCGTAACCGCCAATCCAAGGAAGGAGATGGAATCTTGTTCTCTGATCCTATTATCTGACATCTTAATGCTATGATCATCATCTCCTTTAAGTCGTGAGTGCAGAATACTCTTGAGTTTTTGAAGGATTGAAGGAAACAAGCCGATTGGCGCCCCATTCTGAGACCCTGCGCAAGTCTTCATTAAGAACGTCGCATAACTGCTGACGTTGCTGAGTGTTTTTAGCGAGTCGCTCATTGGAATTGAAGAGTGTTGTGTCATCTGCATACATCACCAATTTACTCACTAGGCAGTCTGGGAGGTCGTTGATGTACAGCAGAAAAAGAGTGGGTCCCAAAATTGACCCTTGAGGAACTCCTGCATTGACAAACTTGGTGGAAGACTTTTGGCCATCTAAGACGACAGATATCTGCCGGTCACTAAGGAAAGAAGCAAGAAGTTTGTGGAGTTGATCAGCAACTCCATAAGACTTTAGCTTCATAAGGAGTCCCTGATGCCAGACTATCGAATGCCTTGGAAATATCCAAGGCAACTGATCTCGTCTCACCTTGTCTGTCAAGGACACGACTCACATGTTCAGTGACATATGAAAGAAGATCTGCAGTTGATCGAGAGTGCCTGAAGCCATACTGTTCTTCTGATAGAAGGTTCTGAGTTTCAAGGAAGTTAACAATGTGTTGGTTAATCACTGCTTCAAAAATCTTGCCAGCAATTGGAAGCAAGCTGATAGGACGGTAACTAGATGGAAGAGATGAGTCAGAACCTTTCTTTGGAACTGGAACCACGGAAGCTACTTTCCAACAAGAGGGAAACTCACCGGTGGATACACATCCAGTGAACAGTTTAGATAAAAGTGGAGAAAGCTCAGGTGAGAGATGCTTGAAGACCGAAACCGGGCTGCCATCTGGTCCACTAGACTTAGAGCTATCGAGACCGGCGATGATCTTTTTGACGTTTCGGACTGTGATTGAAGGAGGACTAACTGTCTCATCAGTGCGCGTGGGAATTGGAGGTGGAATTCTACCTCCATCGTCTAATGACGAATTCTTCGCAAACTCCTTGCAAAGAAGCTCGGCTTTGTCTGCTGAGGTTGTCGCCATAGAAGTACTGACTTCGGCATGATGGAGTGCTGGGATGGAGGATTTGTTCCTATTGGTGACACTGTTGTAAATCCTCCAGAAGTCCTTAGAGCCAAGCTTTTGGGTAGCAATGGATTTCCGTACATACAAAGCGTAACGGCTTTTGGCCTGATGTATGGTTTCCTTGCAATGTCTACGTGCGGTTTTGTACAATTCAAGATTGCCAGCGCTACTGTCACGCTTATACTTATGGAAAAAGTGGTCACGCTGGCAACTTGCAGCTGCACATTCTGGTGTAAACCAAGGTTGTGAGTGGGGCTTCATTTGGAAAGTACGGTGAAGAATGTAGGCCAACATCCCTATCTGAAGCCACTCTGTCAGTTCTTGCGCCGACTTGTGGACGTTCTCGCTCAGAATCAAATTCTCAGCTTGAACTTGACTAAGAAAAGTGCGGAAGCCACACCAGTCTGCTTTGGAGAATTGATAAACTGTTCTATGGAAGGGTGCAGACGGCGTGGAGCAAATTTGTTTGCCAGAAACTGTGATAACACAGCGATCAGACGTGCCGAGGGGAGAAGTAACCTTGTGTGAAAAACAAGTTGGATTTGAGGTGAGAAACAGGTCAAGGAGATATCCAGTATCCCCAGCTCGGTCAGGCACTCTGGTAGGACAAGTGACAATTTGACAAAGGTTGTGAGAGACAGCGAAATCCTGGGCTGCCTGACCGGAGAGATCGGTGGTGCGTGAGTGCACAAGCCAGTCAACATTGTGCACGTTGAAGTCACCAAAAACGTCAACTTCAGCGCTGGATACACTTGTAGAAGAGAATCGATCTTGTCAGAAAGAACATTGAAAATATCCGCATTAGTTGATGGAGAGCGGTATAGGAAAAATAGAAGAAGAGTGGTCTTCCGCAGTGGCGCAATGAAGGCAAGATACTCATGCCTTGGATCCTGTGAGCTACGAAGCCTTCTCAAGGGAAGGCTTGTCTTGGCATAGACTCCAAGACCATGACAAGATGCTTTATCCATCCGGTGAAATATGTATCCATCAGGAGTAACGTCGCTTGATGACACACTGGAATCTAACCTGGTTTTGGACAGGGCTAGAAGATCTGGTGACTTACCTTGCAGGAAGATGTTGATGTTGTCGTAATTGGACCTCAGTCCTCTTACGTTGCTGAAGCTGATCCTGAGAGGGGTTTTGAGCTTGACGGCTTGACTACGTTTCTTGTGTGTCTTTCTCATTTTCATAATTTCTCATAGAATATCAATCAAATAAACGAAAATTATACTGTACAACAACGTGATACAAGAAACTTTGGAAAGCATCAGAAAGACGTAAATAATAGCAACAAAGCTGCAATAAATAATACGCAAAAAAGACACATAGGCACAGTTCATGTCGCAAAAGCTTGAAGAAACCCAAATAAGAACCCATTTACCGTAACAATGGGTACAAGTCAGGTAGGCCACAGAGGAACCGGATACAGCTACACGGGCTAAACCCCTCAGTAAAGCCACCCACGCATGTCCGTGGCAGTGGAACTGTACCGCCTTTTTTCGAGCAGTTGACCGGGCCTGCCTCCCAAAGCATTACCAGTGGGTTCGGGACCCTCGAGCTATCTGACGCCCGTATGCCGTGAATACGTTGGATCTGTCACACCTTAACCTGCAACAAATGGGGAAGTGCAAAAGAGAGCAGTGGAAGGAAGTTCGATCACAAATGAGCCAAATAAGTGCCATGCCCAAAAACCTGATTCAACAACATGAAACATCTGATGACTGTTCATATCTCGCAAACCAGGTGGTGGTGTTAATTGGGACGGCCGAAGCCTACCACACATTTAAAATAAACAAACGTGGAGAAAAAGAATGAAAAATTAATCAAACATAAATAAATTCAATGACCAGTAAAATAAAAATAATATTCCAGAGCCTGCTAGTTAGCCGGAGCACGGTCACAAACCGCCGACAATAAACCTTTCCGACAAGGTAGAAAGAACCCAAAGAAGCATGAGCTTCAGACGACAAAGCCTTATTGCGACTCCATTTTCACCCTTTCACCGCTTTGAGGCCGCAGGTTGAGTGAGAAAGGGAAAAAATCAATTGTAAAGAAAAATCAACCCCTAATGAAAACTACGGGGCAGTAAACAAGTGCAATCCTCGGGTTTAGCTATAACTCTGGTAGAAAAGGTGTGATTGGAAGAAATACCTCCATACATATGGATGGAAACTGCATAATGCACATAGCCTCTGGTGCTCAACGTTTCGCTAGTTGCTGTAGTAGCATGACGTGGCAAAAAGCGTTGTGAGCGAATGCCTCTTTCTCTGTTCCCTTCATCTCGCAGAAACTAGTGCAACTAATATTCTAACTAAATACGGAATGATAATCTTCAAGTACAACGTTGTCGCATCATAGTAAAGTAACTTCACAAGTAATCAAAGTAACGTAGTATGTTAATACAACCAGAAATCTAAGTTTTCCGTCATCATCGACGGATATAAATGGAATGATCGACGTCTTTCCTTTAATGGTTCTGCAATAAGGCATTCCGATACGCCTATAGTACCTAAGTCTCTTTGGGATCATGGAATGTAGGGCATGGCTATAATTAATTTCAGAATTGCTGAAAAGTTTGCGGCTTATGTTCTCATGTCTATTTCTTAATGTTCTTCATCACATTTGCATAATTTCGCATTGCTGGGCATGTAATTCGATTCGATGTGCTCGGTGTTCAATACGATTCAAGCATTTGCGAATCGGTCAAACATAAATAGGCGTAGAGAAATATTTCGATCATCATCGTGGGATAAAATGATAAAGGCCATGCAGGGGCCATTTATATTACACAATGATTGCAAGATGTTGCCTGACCTATCTGGCCATGATATCGTTCATCGACTTCCTGCCCTGGTCTCGGGTATCGACGATATAGATACTTGTATATAATTTTGTGAACTGCATTCACGGTTGGTCATGCAGTCATTACATGAAACCCTATCAATTGCGACGTGTACTTAATAGCTGATGGGAGTAGTAGGACAGCTTTCATTTAGTAAGTGGTTTTAATCAAGAATGAAATTGAGTATAATATTATCACATTTCCTGTTTGGCCTGAAATTAATTCGTAACCGTAGGGCTGCATGTATTTAGATAGGTATCAGTCTAAAAAGACAATTATACAAAAGCTGTCATTGATTACTTCAGTCGAACTATTGCTTGATCAGGTGGAATTTCATTGACATGCGCTCTTTGACAACGTCATTATGCAAGTTTATGTGCTAAATATTACAACAAATTCGCAACTAATGCAAGTTACTAGGGAAATTGTCATTAGGAAACGGTTTGTAATGGAGCATTAGCACAAGCGATGGACATCTCCTTCATTGCATATATTTCAAGTTGAATATGATACTTCATTTGTTGGAAAACTACTACTAATCATTTTTTAGTAATATCAGAAGTACACTTTATTGTACACTTGATTTCTACGAATATATGTGTCATAAATCCATCCTAGCGGACCAAAATGTAGCACAATACGCTACTCTTGCATTCAATCACTCGAATTGGGTAAGTCCCACACAGTATTACACTGCTTAATTTGGACCTATTTGTAAAAAATCGTCAAAATTTAGGAAAATGGCCTACTTCAAGTCGATTGAGGTAGCTTTAAATGTCATAATTTTTGCACAATACTTTAGATTCTGTGGTTTCATATCAGGGAGACATGATTTAGGGGTTTGGAGTGAGGAAATTCCGACTTTCGATTTTTAAGGAGATTTATTTTTGTATACTTTATTCAGTATATGTGCAGTTGTGCATGTTACATACATATTTTATATATTTGATGTGCTGTTCCACTTCTAACAAATCGTTTCCATAAAAGATTTTTGGTTGAACTGATAACATCACGTTCCATTTTGATATTGCAGGATTCTGAGGAGGAAGAAACGTCAGATATCCTGTACGACCTAAACATTTTGCAAGAATGGAATGAGGAACGGGAGGAATTTGAGATTCGTAGTCAATTGAAACATCATCCTTTCTCTTCGAACTCTTGGTCAGATTACATATCTCAGTGTGTAAAACAGTGGACAGGCAGATCATCAAATGTTATCGAAGTGTTTGAGCGTTTGCACGCACTGCGTCCGCAAGTGGTCGTTTCATCTTCGCCAAGTGGAGCATTTCTTTTGATATCAAAGTCGAATAATAAACTGGATCTCTTCAGTACCATTGGAGACTTCGAGACTCCTGTGTTAGCTCTGACTTTAGCACAATCGGAGATCTACAATCAGTGGATACAGGTAATTAATGATGTAATAAATGTAATATAATATGATATCATAAAGTTAATGATACGTGATTTCTGAAAATAATGCAAACTTCAGAAGCGTTTATGTCTTTTTATCGAAGTCTCAAAAATATAGTTTCATGATCCAACAGGATTTCCAAATTAAGTGCAGCTCTGCAACTTTCATTACCGATATTTCACTTATCAGCCCTGTATCAAAATAATTGAAGAATGTTTAAATTATGAATATGAAGTCTGAACTACCATGAAGCCTTGTGTTTCAAACTAATCTGATGCTATAATTAAAGCTCGTGTCCGAAATAATTTGCGATGTAGCAATTTTCATGAGACTACGATGCATCGCATATGAGATGAACAGAAAGTACTTGTTCATAACTTGAATGTGAATGTAAGTTTTTGTTGTTGCCTGTTATGAAGAAATGACGTGCTCTTTCTGAGAGCTAAACTTTCTAATAGCCAAGGCTTCAGTAAAAGACAAGACAGAAGTGTGTTTGTCATGAGCAAGTTTTACAGCTCTCAGGATTTTATTGCAGGATGAAAAATAAAATAAACAAGTTAAGTCCGAATTTTTTTTTTTTTTTAATCTGTTGTTAGTAAATGCGCATTTACCTCAGGGTGTCTACTAACTGGGAAAACCGGGAAATTTTTTAAGATAGTTCTGTAGACACCCTGTACCTATTCATGGCACCCTATCTTAAGGCTCTACTTTTCAATTCAAAGTGATATTAGAACCTCTGATAATTCTTGAGAAAAAAAGAGTCTTAAATGTCCTTTTTTCTTCATTTATTTCCATCTTATGTAGCTTGAGAAAAAACGTTATCTCAATTTTCCATCCGGAGTCAGATATATACACTGTTGTCAGCATGGTCATAAAGTTTCCCACATTATAGTGATTCTGATTTCTGCTTTTGATTGCAGATAGCTTGGAGTCCATCGTCATCCCATTTCGCTGTGTCTGGACCGAATATTGGTGTCCAGGTTTTCAGTATCCGGGGCGCATTGATCTTCAGTCGAGGTATTGAGGAGGAAAGTTCTGCAGAGGACGCCTTGGTAACAGCTTTAGCTCTTATAGAAGTTAATTCTCGCCTGTTCTTGGTATCTGTGTCATACTCATCTCTAATTGTTGTCACTGATGTATTGGATTCATCTTCAACATCCTCATTTCGACTGTCCACGCGTTGCTCCTGTCTACGCGTGTTGTGTGGACTCGCAGACCCAAACTCCTCCATCATGGCCCTCGGCGCAACTTCATCGTCCATGATTTCTGTCTCCTCTGCCACACAACACGGCCTTATTCTTCTGCGACCCCTCAACCGTCCGCCGTTTCTTCAACTTGCTCCCAGCTCTGAGGAGGATTTCCTGAAACTTCAAGCACGGGGATACCTCGCACGTCTCTCTCAACCATCATCAGCATTGTGCCAGTTATCCATCAGTCCAGATCAGCGCCGCTTAGCTGCTCTTCACACTTCAGGAGCCGTGTCCCTTTGGTCTTTTCCGTCAGCACAACTTTTGGCCATGCGGTTGCTTCGAGATCAGGTTTTCCATGAAGAGCTCAGTCCTGTTCTCTCGGAAAAGGTATTCTCCTCATGGGCACGTCGACTTCTACCGTGTTTGCCCTCCAACAGACCGACGTGGGTCACGTGGTGGGATGCAGACAGTTTGGTGGTGGCTCGGGAGAATGGATCGGTCGCTGTTTGGTCCAATAAGTTCCAATCCCGCATGGAGAGGCCGCAGTGGTTCGAGCCTTACGTCCTTTTGTCTCAGGCTAAACCAGGTGGAAAGGAATTCTTCGTATTGGAACATGACAGTCGACGAAAGAGGCAGAGATGGACGGATGAAGAGGATGAAGGCGAAATGACTGCTGTGGATGATGGGGAGGAAGAGGAGGAAGATGAAGAAGAAGATACAGAAGAGGGATTTGTCCTTTTTGCACTGAGGCGAGGCGGAGTTGCAGTAAAACGTAGTATCGGATTCAGCAAACGGGGTGAGTGTGATTTCACATTGTAGTAAAACTGCAGTTAAATCTGAACAACAGTGTCTATATTGGCTTAATGCTAGAATCGAATTTTATAAAATCATTGGTTGATAAGTACATGTATTAGCTTAGTTTACGTGTTCTCTATCACGATCCATTCATTTGAATTCTTCATTTCCTTCATTCTTAATAGATTCACTTACACTAGAATATACGAAGACAGCGATAAATTTGGAAAGGTTATTTTGTGTCACGAAAATTATTTTGATTTTTGATTTCCTTGATACATTTTGAACTTCGGTTTTACTCATTCTTTTTGATGTTGATATCGGCTATTAATTTCGGTCATCTCAGGTCATTATCAGAAGGCCTCACTGAAGACTCGTCCGACTTTTTCACCTTGTTTCCCAAGAACATAGTATAACTTTTCATTACTTCAAAGCATGAACGCTGTTAAGAGATCTGAAAAATCCAAATTATCAAAAGCTCCTTGAATATGCTTGCATTTAAAAGTATTGTTTTCTTCTTTAAGTGCTCAGATGATAAGAGAGATTACATGCACATTTAAAATAAGAGCATAAAAAATAAATCTTGGAACTCTGCTTATCGATCATGAACTACCAGGCGCAAGGTTTTTGAAGTTATGTGGAATAAAGTGGGCTGGAATCATTAGCAAAAAAACTACTATATATATTCTTCTATTTTTGAATGCCGAAGTCCGCTGTCACTTCAAACATGCAACTCTGTGGAGCGGAAATATATTAATTTTTCAGTAACTAATAATTCTTCTTGATGAACTGGTTATGAATCGCTAACTTAATCTGTCCTAAGAATATACATTGATTAAAATCAGTCTAAATTTTTATTCTAGATTCGGAATCAAATCGAAAGCGTCCTCGTCTGGCAGATACAAGTTTCCGTCTTCTCCGCTTCTGTTCTACGACACCCGAACAATTATTTCAGCGCAAAATTGAGGCTGAGGAGTACGGTGAAGCGCTAGGATTGTGTCGGCGTTACCCAGACCGCCTAGATCCCGATTTGGTTTTCCAGCGTCAATGGCAGACATCTCAAATGTCACGTGCGGCCATCGAAGATTTTCTCATGAAGATTTCGAAGCATAGTTGGGTATTGCATGAATGCTTAGAGAGGTGTCCGGAAAACATCGATTCCATGCGACATTTATTAGAGCTGGGTTTGAGAGCGACCGATGTGGATGCGCTAGCGGAAGCAGATTCTGGTCACTTGGTGCTTACAGATCCCACTGCGATGTTGGGAGAAGAACAGGATGGCTACAGAGAAAACCGACTAAAAGAAATCAATGTAAAACGATTATCACTGCGTCAGACGGAAGTGTTAAGACAACGCCGACGACTTCTTGCGTATTTACGGCAATTCGATTCCTATGAGGAAGTATTAGGCGGTCGTCATCGAGCTCCCGATCGTTACACGGCCAGCGGTTTCGCACAGTTCCGAGCCAAAGATCCTCTTGCGGCAGCCGTCAAGTTTGCACGTGATGGCAATCTAACGGGTCAAGACATCCTATTGGCTCACTTTCCCCGGCTTCTTAGACAACATTCGCTACTTCTTCTGGCCAATATTCCTGAAACTGAATCTCCACGAGGCTTCGAATTTCTTATTCCGACGGGCCTAGACGAGAATGAGGAAGAAGACGAGAATATTGAGAGTGAGAAAGCAGATTGGAGTGATGGCCTGATAGAGGATGAACCAATGGAAAAAGGTGTGGAAGAAACAGGAGACAGACTGTACAAGGAAATGCCACAATACGCGAAGTTCCAAAGAAGTTTGGATCGTAAGCTTTTGAGTGAGTGGTTTGCGGTAAGAGCACGAGAGATCGAGCGGGAGTCGGGTCAGGTTTCCTGTGCAGCAGATTTAATCAGGATCGGAGTGGAAATGGGTTTGGAAGGACTTGAAGAATTGAATGATGGCCTTTCATTGTTAGAAACGTTAGTATATGAATGTGGAACCGGTCAGGAAGTAGGCTTGGAACAGGTGAAGCAGTTGACTAAACTAGAGATAGTAAATTTGATGATGGCGAAGTGCGAACCGATATATTTTGTTCGAAAACTGAATCGCTTTGTTCTTCCTTTTCTACAGCAGTGTCAATCTGGTAAATGGCGTGTACTTGGTCAATTCTTAGTAGAAAGATCAGAGGCGAAAGTGTCCGGCCTTGCAGAAATCCGTGCTCTGTTGGAAGCTGGAGTTTTACCGGTAGAGGGCAATGATGAATTGCAATCAATGACAGAAATTGGTGTTGACTGCTGCTACGCGTGGAAAGGTAGCGGGGAAAAGGAGGAAATATCAAAATTGGTTGCGGATGCGCAGGCTATCCATGATTCTCTTCTTAAGATGTTCGCGGAGCGACATTCATTACAGAAAGCTCCACAACGAATCCGCGATTTAGGAAGGCATCTTGAAGGTGCGAGAACATTAACCAAAATAGGCCAACCCCAAGCGCCTTCCTACTTCCGCTCGGAGGCAGCTCATGACCCGGAACGTGTCGCGGGATTACTGAGAGGTATTTTGGCTTTCAAATTCCATGAGCATGGAGCTTGGGGATCGGCGAGAGAACTTCGACCGATCTTGAAGGAATTAAAGGGGCTGCTGGTGAATGCTTTGCCTTGTCTTCATCCGTCCATGTTGCTGAGGTATCTTGTTGAGGCTCTCCTGCACACCGGACTAGAAGCGAACATCCGTGTAGCAGCTCAATTTATGGATCTTAACAAGCGTCGCGTCTCCCCATCTGATGATAGTGAGGTAAGAAATCGATGATATCATCTATTACACAAAAAATGCATAATCTGCCCAGAAAATTAAGATCGGCAAAAATCCAACTGACAAAAAATTAAGTTTTTGTATCAACTTAAAAAAATTCTGTGCTTTTGTATAAAATTAAGTTTCCACTATTTATATTCAACAAATGCTCAAGATCTTCAATTACATAGATACCAATAGACGTATGGATCACCTGTTGATGCGCCGCTGATGTAAGCAATGTATTGCGACACCATAAATTAATCAACAATCACATTTCGTGATGAATCTCACATAGCTCATCAACGGATAAGACTGCAATATACAATTAGGAGTCCATGTAGTACTTGCATGTCGTGAACTTATTGTCCGGCAGCCAGAGTGAGCTTCTACAGGGGACTTTCACAGAATGCCTGCCGAGTTCTGATTGGTTCCTCCTCTTGTCAGACACGATCAACGAAAAACATGTTGAACCAGTGTGACGCAGATTGCAGTTTTTGGTAAAAATGAAATTTTCTGTTTTCTCTAATCAACTGGAAAGTATTCAGTCAAGAGGCATAATGTTTTGAATAGAATGTCTTCAGGTCATTTTCTATCAAGTGTGTGTGATACTATCATGCATCTGATCGGCGATGTATGCGAGAAAGTGGTTCAATGTGGATGAAGTGGGCCAACATGCAATTGTCTGCCGATAGCATGAGGCCTGCCATATCTGAATGTGTGTAGATTCATTTATAAATTTTCATGAACATGGTCAAAAATGACCTGATGACATTGCATGTCAAAAATTTTGGTTCTAGACTCATTACCTTTCAGTTGTTAAGAGAAAACATAGAAAATTTTATTTTTGTCTAAAAGTGCAGTCTACCTCCCCGTTGGATTGGCATGTGTTTTTCCTTGATCCTGTCTGACAGGAAGAGTAACTCAATAGAACTCGGCAGACACACAGATTCGTAGCAGGCATAGGGGTGGACATAATTCTGAAAAAGTCTCATTATCGGCCTCGTTCCCTGCAGAAATTCGTTCTGGCTGCCGGACTATTATCATCTCTAAACAAGTTTCATAGGGATTGCTGAAGAGGTTATTGAAAGATTTTATTTATCTGAAGAGTTTTTTATTTACATGCCGTCGATGACAAGTTTCCATCTTTTTTCATGTGATAGTTTTGAAAATATCTTTTGATGCTTTCAAGTTTTTGAAATTAAATGTTCATTCAACATGACCGCTGCAAGATAATATATCATCAAATATAGCGGTTGCATCGAAACGACACGCGATCAGAAAGACTGCATATTTGGAAGTAGTAATCTTCTTTAAATAAGCACTTAAGTTTTAACATTTGTTGAATAAGAACTGATTTGAAAGCGATTCATCATAAAGTCGAAATCATGATGAATTATTGCAGCTTCATGATATACGAAGTAATTGCAATATTCTATAAAAAATTGATTATATTTATCAATGGCTTTTCATGACATTCAACGCTTGAACCGAATAATTACCGAATACATATCACGTTAATCACATGACAAGTTTCTATCTGACTTATTCAATCAAAATATTTTTTAGAAGACTTGCTTCTGCGTGAATGTACATAAGCAATGATCTTAATTATTCATTAGCTATCTTTCTTTGAAAATCAAATGCTTTTATGAAAACGGCATATTGACAGTATGATCAGTTTTACTTCAAGGACATGAGCATACTTCATTTTTATCACCTACAAAAATTCCATTTAAAAAATTGTTACAGCAGCATCTTATGTAATGTGTGGAAAGTGAATCAGAAGTGCTCCACACCAAATAATAAGGACAATCGCATTTTGCCAATATATTAGCTGCATAGTTGATTGCCCTGTACGGGACATTGATCGTGAGAGAGGAGTTGTGGAAAACACTCCCAAACTGTGTGGCTTAAAATTTAATATAAGAAGTTGGCTAAGAATATGCAATCGCGACGCTGTTGCTGCTTCAGTGCTCTAAAAACTATGGTAAAGGCCGAACCATAGTAATGTAGTAACTTTACCATAGCTTTTAGAACACTGAAGCAGCGACAGCGTCGCGAAACGTCTGCTCCTGTCTGTACGTATTTTAAGCCAATTTCTTTTTTTAAACTTGAAGCCACAAAATTCGGCGGTGCTTTTCCATCTCCTCACTGATAATAGCTGCTGAGGCATGTTGGCCGCTTACGTCAGTTTTAGTCTTACAAGACAAATAATCTTCGTTCTTGTTTCAATGACGTCTTCTCCGCACACAACAAATGACAAAATTATTTATATCTGTGTTTGGGATAATTTCTGCTACTTTTCCTTTTTTGGGTCAAAATGATTCCATTTAATGTATTTATGAATCATCTTGCGCCATAAATATAATGTACTGACTAAAACCTCTTATTATTTCGTTTTGAAAACAAGCTTTTGAAATGAGTACTATGAATGCAAACGTAAACATGATGTGTGTTAGAAAATGTTTATATAGAAAAAGTTCTCTTAATCAGTTGCATATTTCACTGGTTCAGAGCCTGAGTAATATATTTTAGTGCATTACAGAACTATGATTGAGTTATCAGGCACAGTGTTAACAGGAAAAGTCAGAAATTGATGGTGTTAAAATGCCTCCGTCACTTCAATCTTCTACCTCCACCTCCGAGATTTTACTCAATTGTCACGTGTGCAGCATTTCGTTAAAAGAGGTATCCAATCTTGCACCGATGCTTCTAAACTAGGTAGGATTGAATTTCAATGCCAAGTATGCAGTAGCAGTCTTGTATACGCGAATTATTTCTTTAGTGACTCGTGATGCTACCGCTACTAATGTATTCCTTTGAACTTCTATTGTATACATTGCTCATTACACTTCTACAATGTGCATGCTCTAAAACTCCAAAGTGGCCAGCGATCCATATCGCACGGCAATGGTCTTCATGGCGAATTGGTTAAGTGATTAATCCAATGATCTGATCTAGAGGTCTAATCCCGACATTGTCGTTAGAAGTCGGCAGGAAGGGCATCAGGACTATCATTATCCCCATCTTAAGTCTGAATATGTCATCACTCGTCACCGTCCAAGCCCGCCGTGAGGGGAACAGTGACGTTTAAGTTTCGTTTTTGCCACAGACTCTCCAACTTCCATGCAACATTGTATAATCATCCTACAATGTTTTTTAAGGTCAAAATGTGAAATTGATTTTCTGCATAATGTATGATTCAACACCTGATGATGGCATTGGATATAAGGTCGTAATATATAGTTGATAATAGCCTATAGTTTTACTTAGCATCACTGTACTTGGCTCTCCCAAAACTTCTTATTTAAATTTACTTGTTATTTACAGTGCTAATTACAAACATGAATTCTTACACACTGCTATTAAATCTAGAAATTTAGTTTTCATTCATGAACTTTCTATTTTGTGTTATATTCACTTACAGCTGATTATTCGGCTGTTTTCCAGCACAGGTTCTCATTTTACTTGAACGCAGATGTTCGGTAACTCATAGAATAATTTAGTGAATTTTTCTGAATTTTCTGATGTGTTAGTCTGCTGTTACTAGCTATAAACCTGGAAGTTCAGTTTGTTCAAATTTAATTTTACAACGAAATTATCGATTGCCTACAATAAAGCAATTCTGTTCTTTTTCATATCCCTACATTACTGCATTATTTTGAATTTTTATACATAATTGTTTAGTTTCTCTAAATATCCCGCTCTCAAATTATCTCTTTCATTTCAGGTAACAGAAGTTCTGAGTCATGAGGAATCCGCCTCATGTGTCGCTGAAGTAGCTCATCAGCTTTTCAACGTGGCACTTGGCGTCTCCCACGAATCGATGTCCGCCTGTCGTCGTTGCCTTGATCTTCTTGCGGACTCTCAGCACCCGGATATAATGAGAGAACGTCGTCTTGTTGATGCTGTTGATATTCTTGATGGTCTTGGCCTCGGAGCCTCGCTATTGCCTGCTGAAGTACGCAACTGTCCGGATAGAGTAGAGATGATATCGTCTTTACTTCGACGATCTCCTAAACTTCATCGTCGTTGGGATAAGGTGGAAAAGTTGGGAGTTGCACTCAGAATATCTGGAGGAGAGGCAGCCAGTCGAGCGAAGATTTTGTGTCTATTGGTGGATGCAGCAATAGATCAGAATGACGTTGAAGTTGCTGGGAAATTATGCGATCGTCTTCTCGGACTCACTCCATCTCCTACTGTCGCCTGGCCGCAAATGGAGAAAACGGCCAATCTTCTGTCAACAAATCATAGTCTTCGGCGACGCCTTCTCCACTTCACTCTTGCGCACTGTCCAAGTGCTGATATGGTTCGAGTTTCGGAGACGGCTAGGAAAATAGAAGAAAATGGAAGCGTTCTAGAGAAGTATGTGAAGAAAGGAGGACCTCGGTGTTCACCTTTCATCAATGGTGCTAAACGTTCTCCCCTGTATTCATCGTTTGGAAGATGGCTTGAAGAAGGCCCTCATATGAAGCAACTTCGGAAATCTGAACGTGGTGATGATGAAAATCTTTTGCGTGCAGCTGGTGAGGTAGTGGAAGAGGACGGTCCGCTATTTGTGGCTTTGGCCGGATTAGTAGACAACACTGAAATTCTGGAATCAGTGTTGAAGATGACAGGTGACGAGGAAAGTGGTTTACGAATGGCTGTGAAGGTAGCGGAAATGTCATTGCGCCTGCATGGGAGCTCCGAGGAGAGGAAAAGCGTTGAAAAGAAGTGGAAGGAATCATTGACAGAACTGTGCCAGCGACGACGATTGCTGGCTGTTTGTCCAGATCTACAGATGGGTAGATTTGTGGCCGAGGAGGAGTATAGGCGTGAAACATTACTGGGAATGTGTCTCACAGCATCTTCGACACAATATCGACTTGCGTTAGAAGTTGGAGGACGATATGAAGTACCAGAACAAGATTTGCGGGATGCGCACTTGGAATATCTTCTGACAGAAGGCCCCTTAGAAAAGGAAGATAGAATACGGAATGTAGCCGGTTCACAAGTCAGAGAAGAATTAGCGGAGGATATATTTCGCTTAATGGACGGAACAGATCATGCCCGGATCCAACTTTTACTTTCTCTGATGCAGCCTGATGCAATGTTACAAGATCGAAAAGTAGATTCTCATAGGCAAATACTGAAAAAACTTCGACCAGCAGCTCCCGGTATTGATTACAAAGCAATAACGAGTAAAGAGGCGGATGGAGCAAAACTCATGACCATCGTAGAACGCCACCTGAACTCTGGGAACGTTCACGTGTTTGCAAAGATGGCGACACATCTTGGAGCCGGAGGACAGCTTGAAACCAGTGACGTTTTTGCAGCGTGGATTTCACGCCTCTTCTGGAGGCCTCTATCTGAAGGTGGATGGACATCTCGCTTGGAAGAATGCGTAAAACTATTTCCACGAGTCAGTGCCGATGGTCTAGTGGGATTCGTGCAGGGGACCGTATTTACTTCTGAGAGCTCCACACTAGGAACTGAAAGGCGACGGGAAATAGTACAGAAAGCCTTAAATTTCTGCCAGTCGAGAGGAAAAACTCGTGCTGACCACGAAT
This sequence comes from Prostheceraeus crozeri, assembly GCA_907163375.1. Taxonomy (NCBI): domain Eukaryota; kingdom Metazoa; phylum Platyhelminthes; order Polycladida; family Euryleptidae; genus Prostheceraeus; species Prostheceraeus crozeri. Next base: position 203,312 of record CAJQUW010004936.1, read on the forward strand.
GGGTCAAGGCGGGTGAGATATTTCGTCAATTTCTGTCACATTTAGATAGACTTGCAGAAAGTTTAGGTCCAAGATTGCGTCAAGTCGGCTGTCATGATTTAGCACAACTAGAACTACTACCGCCCGGAGCCGCCTTCATAGAAGAGATGATTGCACGCCTGCTGGTTGCCAACGTACCGCCTTCTGAGGTTGCGGAACTAGCTCGAGAGATGGATGAGGAACAGCAGCTTGGTGAAGGGCTTAAGCGCGCCGCACAACAGACAGCTGTTGAGAATATTGCGAACCGCCAATTGTGTCAAGATAGACTGGAACAGTTGTTCGTTGCATGTTCAGAAATTGATGGTTTTGGAAATCCTCGGAAACCGCTGATAGCCGCCGTTGAATCTCTGTTGGCAGAACCGGATTTGAGGACACGATTAGGTTCTTTTCTAGTCGGACAGCTGAATCGTTGGAGCGATGGTGGCGACTCAGTAGCTGCTGCTATTTTAGGGCAAGCCCTGCTGGTACTTAGTGAGAGCTTCGACACCGGAGAATGGGATATTCGAGAAATGCAGATTCCCGAAGCTCGAGAGCAAAAAATCGCCAATTTAGTCTCCAACTGTGAAACTCCTGATGGTATGAAGACCATTCATGAAGCTCTGGCCATACTAGTGCACCTGCCTGGCGATACAGACAACCGATTGTGGCAAATGTGGGTTCAGCGAGCTGCCAGCTATTTTGCAGATCAACTTGGTGCATTTGTGATTGATGAACTGATGAAAAGCATGGAGGAGGGCATACAAGGGGTTGATGGCAATATCAAAGACGCTAGGGAAGCGTATGAAGGAACGTCTCCAGGCATCGCCCTCTCCCTTGCTTGCTTGTCAGTTCAAGAAGCTGAGGCAGTGGAGAGGCTACTTGGTCAGCAGGAAGTGATAGAAGCCGCGAAAATGGATACACTGATACAGAAAAAGCTCATTACAAGAAATTGGTTGCACTTGGTAGCTTCCACGGATCTCTATCAGCCTTGTATCGAACTTCTATTGAATGATATGGATTCTTCACAAGTGAACAAAGCAGTTCATAGTCTCCGGCAACATGGCTGTAGTCTTGAAGCTGCAGCATTGCTGGCACAAAAGGAAGATTTGCATCCAGCTCTACGAACATTCAATGCTCTAACAGAGCTGTGGAAGAGAGTGAAATAACGCTAAATATGTATTTCTATTTATTGATTCGTTTGTTGCATTTTTGAGTGATGACTCAAATTGATTTCTTTACCGATCAGTACCTTCCTTGTCTTTCAAAACACGTCCGATGAAAGGAAAATTTAGTTGTTCTTATCGCATTTATTAGTGGAAAGTAGGATACATCGGTTTTTGAACTGATAAATCAACCGATTAGTTAGCAAATTAAGTGATCTCCGATGGACGTGTATAAGTTTTGATTTAAAAATATATACTATATACAATAAAAGTTCCTTTTAAACTTTAATTTGCTCAACTTATAGAATTTTCGGCTCTCGGAAAGGCTATAGAAACAAAGTCTCATGACAAAACTGGTATAGAAATATCACGTTACAGAATCATCAATCACTTTTTTTAAAAAATCTGTGATCGGATACTCTGTCGTTTCTTTCCTTCAAGCAAAAAAAAAACGATTAAAATTACGCCCGAAATTCGCGGAAAGCTTGAGATAGGAAGCTAGAGGGGCGCAATCAAGCTATTTTTGTGCTGTTCAAGTGCAGGGGTTTTAGATCACTCCGAGTCATTCAATCAAACCTGAGTATGGTCACAAGTGACATTGGAAGAACTACAGAGCAATTATAGTTACGTAATTGTACATTGAAATGTCTGCTCTAACCTTGATCAGCTTGCAGACTGTATCACAGGATCGTCTGTTATGCATCACCTGAATTCGCGCTTGCTGATAGTCTGCTTGAAGATATAGGAAATCAATGAACTTGTTCAGCTGAATTCTGCTGCCATCATAGAGTATAGTAGTATCGCTTCCAGGGAGATTGATTTGGTACGGCTGCTTTGATGAGTGGGTCTTTTAACTAGACATTCTTCTAGGTTTTTAGCAGGAAGGATATAGGACGAAGGTTTGCAGTGCATATGACTTTCTTAGAAACTGGTAAAATGAGTGATGAGTGTTCCGTCACCTTTTCGTATATGTTCATTAAGGATATCGTCACTGCTGGAATCTTTCCGATATTTAACTTGGCTCAATTCCCTTAATATCCATGCACTGACTCAAGCGATGTGACATGCCACGCTCAATCACGCGTAATTACATGACCCTAAACATCCGTGGCTATGCGGGACATTGCTGCACCATCTGCTATAAGCTCGTTAGTATAGTTGGCAGTCCTGCTATAGACTTTGCGTCTCATGTGTCTGCCAAAGGCTAAACATAGGACCTCAATTTCATGCTTAGGGAAGACAGCATGCTCAGCGGTTCATCCGTGGTTCAAGCGGCAACTCAGACAACCTTAGACGATGCGCAAACTATAGACGCTCGCCCGCGTGTATTCATGAACATTCCCCATGTTTTAACAGCATCAGATCAAGTGATTTCTGACTCTTAGTGCAGCGCGTATGTACGCGGGTAGAATTCCACGCATTTTACAACATGGGCTGAAATGAAAGCTATTATCGAGTAGAAAAATGAGTGGCGATTCGTTTTTGCGCTAGCGATGTTGTTAGCGCTAAAAATAGCTTTAACTGGTGACGTGTGACGTCACTTCGCTGAACGGATGAACACCTGCTAATGCAATGTCGAATCAAACAGAGAGTCGCGTGTAGGAGCCCACAATAACCTCACGATCATTTATCATATTGACGCGGCGATGCCAAATTACGCAGTATTCGGCTGCTCTACGGCTTCAGGAAAAGGAAAAAGACTGTTTACTTTTCCGAAAGACAAGCGCCTCCGAAAGAAATGGACAGACGTGTGCCGACGTAAAAACTTCAATCCGACATCTAATGCAGTGATTTGCAGTGACCATTTTTCAGAAGATTCGTTCGAAAAGACTCATTATCATCTTTTGAAACTAGAAGACAGGCCTAAATGCAAATGACCACTGAAATCAACAGCGATTCCCACTCTTCATCTACCCATTTCAAGCCATCCAACTCCCAAACCAAAACCAAGATCTACCCGTCTTTCTCGGGGAAAAAATAGGCTAAATACTTCACAGTATCCAGTTAATTTTCAATGGAGATATAATTATTCTGTGACTAATAATATAAAACAAGAAGATACAGTAATAGACATATGTAATTTACGTATTTCCAAAACGATTATGCATATAATCACACTATCAGTACATATCACAAAAGCCAACGTAAGGAACATCAGCAGGATTCGGAAAATGTTCACGGATGATTAGTACGCAACAAGAAGGAATCACAATTCGTACAGATGGACGTGAAGAATGGCTGAAAATCCAATTAATGAAATTTGCATATGCATTATGTCTGTAATCTATATTTTGTGGGTTTCGAACACCTGGGGCCTATTTCACGAAACTTCATCAGTTACCAGTTACCAGTTTACCAGTGACCCGAGGACAATCACCAGTTCGGATATTTTCCATTTCACGAACAACTGGTAATTGTCCTAGGGTCACTGGTAAACTGGTAAATCTATTGTAGCGTCACAATCATCAATGTATGAAGATGTATGAGATCATCTGCGCTATATATGACCCATTTAATCCTCACGAGATCGTCAGCATATGACAAAGACCAATGAGAAGCCAGTGCAGCAGTAGTAACTTCAACAGGGAAATCCAAGCTTCTTAATGACGCAATTTTTGATGCCATGTAAATTTCCTGCACCTACTCATTAAATAGCAAGACTCAATGCATTACAGACGCATAAATTCCTATGTATGTCATATGTACTCTTCAATAAAAATATATTGACCATAAAAGTACATCAATCATATGATAAAGTCAAAGCCATAATTGTAACTTATTTGTGACTTTGACTTTTCTATCAATATCGGAGGACGGTTCCCGTTGATGTCGGATTATCAATCATAATATAGTTATTCAGACTAGGTTTTACTAATTAGTCTATAGATAAATCAAGGGAAAATTTAGACAATGGACCCATTACAATAAATTTGCGGTCCATACATCATTACCTGATTGAAGAATGAATTAAAATCAAGAAATTTGAGGTTTTGTGGCTTCATTGAAAAATGTTGATCAAAATGCGAACAAAATAGTTACATTTTATTGTAGCAAACAACGGAATGTATGTAGCAAGAAAGAGATTTCAGATTCGACATTGTTCTAAAAGTTCAGGCATGACCGTATGCAAATGAGCTGATGAGTTAATTTCTGCGATCTTGGTTGGAAATGATGCGATTCTGATCTTCGTTACCAATGAATCGCACCTCCTCATCCCCCTGAATTTGGGGAGTTTCAAATTGCGATTCACCAGTACCGTCATTAGTTATTGGACCTTCCTTTATAATACACAGATTATGTTGCGCAACACATGCATTCACAATTTCCGCTGCGAAGGTTGGTGGAAATCGCATTTTAAGGATCCCAATTATTCTTTCTATGATGCAACGAGTTTTCCTGTGAGAAATATTAAAATCATTGACTACCGTCTACAAGTTATCGCCAAGAACTGGTGGAATCAACCATAGTAGACAGAGATATATCGATTCACCAAGAATAACGCTCCCAGGGTAATATCATGAGTAATTTCTATTTGAGACTTACTTTATTGACAGTGTTTTTCATCATTTATGCTACAACAGACAAACCAGAAAATATATTTGATAGGCCTTAAATAACTACTAGTATGTTTAGAAAAACGTATCAACAAAATATTTATGCTTCTAACAGACTTGACTGCTCAGAAACATTGATAACATCATTTGTTGGTTAACTGCCACCCTGCCCGAGAGATGGATAAAATTTGTGACAGAATTTACCAGTGAAATCTATCTGTTATCAGCTCACCAGCGGTTCGTGAAACTCATTTTACCAGCTGATCAAGTTATCAGTAGATTGCTCTGGTTTTCTTGTCAGTTACCAGTTACCAGTGTTTCGTGAAATCCATTTTTGTCAACCAGTACAAATCTACTGAGAATTACCAGTTACCAGTGTTTCGTGAAATAGGCCCCTGGAGGTAATGATCGGCTGATTCGGTCTCGCGCCATACACATTCGTAAAACTTCCTGATTGAGACAACAAGCTTCGAAGCCTTCAACCAACGTTACACAAGCTGCTTCTCCGCGATGCTCAGATGCTTCTTTCAGTGACCAACAGCAGCTATTTTCTTTGAGATTTGGCATTATCATACATCGACCACACCAACACCAGCTTTCAAGAGGCATCGGAGACATTATGGAAGGAGTATCTTCTTTCCTCGATGAAGTTTGACGAACTTGCATTGAATCCATCGGTGCACGAGGTTCATGCAGGTACGGAGCAATCCTAAAATGTAAAGGATACAAGCCATAAATAAAAAAAACAGTGATTCAAATGACAGATACATTATGGTTGTGATCTGGAGGTTTCATAAATAAGGAGAAGTAGTATACTCTAATTTCCTTCTTATTTATCAGAAAAATAAAATAATAGATTAATCATATTAACACATCCTTTCACTGGAGCGGTAACGATCACGATAGATAATAATGTTTTTAATTTATTCGGATATTTTTGCAGATATAAAGCTAATAGATAACACTATGTGCTACTTCTCATTAATGAAAAATAAGTTGTGACTTTAAAATACTTAGCGTTTCAAATAATATATTATCCAGGGCTGCGGAAGCGAATGGCTTTTATTAGTCCAAGAAAATGTCTCCTAAAATCGCAAAAGCTACCGAACCGATAACCGACAGCAGAAACCCATAATTATGAGGAACGGTGCATGTACGTACACGTAGTAGACTTGATTCATTTATCTCATGAGCATATTTAGTTATTTAGTATAAGTAGATATTAGATAAAACCCAATTTATTTCAGGTGCGATTCCCCCGGATTTAGCGCCAAGTATTGTACTTATTCAGCCATGTGTGCAAAAACTGGTTTGATAGTTGATTTTGAAAATATTGATGTTTCTGAAACTTCGAGCAGTGTTAGAATGGAAAAATTAGCTTGTGAGCGACTATTGCGCCGCTTGTCTGCTTGTTTGGATGATATTTACGCTATTTCAACAGATCGCCACACAGGTATTCGCAAGTTGATAGAAAAAGATTTTTCATCCATTCGTCATGAGTTTGACCCTTGGCATATAGCCAAAAGTCTTAAAAAGCGACTTCACATGGCAGCGTCATCATCCGATTGCGAAGATATTGCTTTGTGGACGAAATCGATTTGTAACCACCTGTGGTGGTCCGCCGCCTCTTGTGATGGACATCGTGATGTTTTGATCGAAAAATTTCAATCGATCAGTAAACATATAGCCAATGTTCATGAATGGTCGACAGGACAATATTTCTTGAAGTGTGCTCATGAGCCGTTGGAGGATGATCGGCTTTGGTTAGACCCTAACTCTAAAGCTTTCCAAAAGATTTTCGAAATAGTGACGGACCGAAAATTAGTAAAAGACATTCGACAAATGAGTATGTTCATTCATACGTCAGATCTGGAGTGCTTCCATTCTGTACTTCTGAAATATGCTCCTAAAAGACTTTATTTTCGCCAAGATTATTATAGATGTCGTGTCATGTTGGCTATTATGGATCATAATTTCAATATCGGTAGTCAAAGTGATAATACGAAATTCAAGAATGAATGGCGGAAGTCAACAAAACGATGGATTAGAAGGCGTATTTCTGAACCAAAGACATTCAAGTGGCGACAGGCAATATTTTTAGAAGTCCTACGCTTGCGAATATTACATTCGGGATCGGGCATTGTCTGAGCTTGGATGCAAGTGAACAGTAAGTCTATTGCAAAATGAGTCTGCTGCTGTAATAATAGATGTTCATTGATTCACTTGATAAGTGTTTTCATACTTCACTGTCATTTTCACTGCTTATCAAAATATACTAATTTGAATACGAGTATATTAGGTTAATTTCATGTTATTACGTTATGTGTTATATCTATTGCCAACATTAAAAGTTCAGCCTGGTTCACATTCACATTGAACATCGTAGACTTTCGACAATGATTTTGTCAATAGAGTGTCAATAAGATTTTTCGACGCAAGCGTCGAACTTCGGGTAATGTGAATCCGAATTTAGAATCATATAAGAATCATAATAGGTTTTGAAGGACTAAATCACAATTCTGAGCACCTTATGGAATTGAAAATATCTACAGTAAAGTAGGTAATAATAAATTAATCAATTCAGTCTACTCACCTATGATTCTGATGATTTTCGTCCGATTCCATCAACGTACAAAGAATAACGCATCAGCTAACTGATGTTTGACGCAGAGCAGCAAGTAAATCGACGCGACGGCAGGCGTTCATCTGTTCAGCGAAGTGACGTCACACGTCACCAGTTAAAGCTTTTAGCGCTAACAACATCGCTAGCGCAAAAACGAATCGCCACTCATTTTTCTACTCGATAATAGCTTTCATTTCAGCCCATGTTGTAAAATGCGTGGAATTCCCCTTTAACCATACGGATGTTTGAGGGTGTTCCGCAATTTTACGCGTGGCATGTCACCTAGTGTAGTTTCATACAACACGACCCTAATATCCATTGCATAGGCCAAAAAGGCACCAAGGGCCCATAGGTCTACCCGGGTCGCAAGAACGTCATAAGAATGTCACGCTCTTTGATGAAACTTGTTATAAACTTTTAACCCTTTTCCTACTAGGAAAACTTTGAAGTTCGTACAAGTTAAATGAAAAGTCGAAACGCCAATCGGAATTGAATCATTGGCTAGCATTTTTTTTTCATTTACAAAAGAAATGACGTTTTCATCACATGCTCCAGTATACCTTGCTAATAAGAATTCTTATTTAATTTTACGAATCAGCTTTATATAGTAGCTATTCGAAGTTGCATGCATACTTAACTTCATAAAGTTTAGTTCTCGTCTTAATTTTCCTATAGTTTTGAAGCAACTTCAAAGTAACATTAAAATAGTTAGTACGTTTAAAGAACTTCAAAGCACTTTGAATTATTATCAAGTTTTGACAACCCGGGTGGGTATCGAATGTCGACTCAAAAAATGTCAGCACACACTAAAATTGCTTATTTCAAATATTCAGTTTTCTGCGTTGAATTGCGTTCCTGCGGTAAAAGAAATAGAACAATTTTTAGGAAGCTAAATTTTTGCAAATTAGCCCATTCCAATTTTTGTATATGACCTATTCGATTTGATAGGCTATTATAGTCCATGCACTTAAATTTATTGGATATCAAAATGAATGGAAACTTACTAACATGTGTCAATTCATTAAGGGCTTTTAATTCAACGGAAAACTGATTTACATATTACCATTACAATGCAAGTCTTAACACAAAAGTTGAGATCTTATTCTTGGCCGAAATTTCAAGTTCTTAATTTAGTTTTCATCAGCATGATTTAATTGAATGATTATCACTAAATGTGATATGCAGACTCATTAAGGTTTGTGTTAAAATTGCTGTACGTTGAGACGCCTGATATCTTATCTGTCTACTGGAAAAGCAACATATGATAGATGTTCTGTAGTTTCCAGTGGAATGCAAGCCACTTTCAAGCAAAAAAGAAAACATGTTGCTTAATCTATTTGAATAGAATTACATGTAGACCTCTTCTTTAAATTTGTCTTGCAGGAAAAGGTGTCGTCATTTATGCATCGTGCAGTATATTTTGCAGAATTCAAGTTGTTGGAAATATGCGAGATTTAGGCTAGAATTGACAATAAAGTGATTTCTATTCATTCGATTTACGTACTCATGCATCTGTCCGCTGAGTTTAATATCAATCTGAAGTTGATAGGTGTAAAACGTATGCAAAACCTTGCTTGTAGCGCAACTGGAATACTTAATTAGGGTTTGAGAGGGAAAGTACCCTCCTTGAGGCCGGTGCAACACCTGCCCAAAACTCGTGCCGGCATCCCTGGAAATGACCACGTTTAAGAAAATACTGAGCATAACCCATCTAGTTTAACAAGCGGAATGCCCTCTCCAAGAGGTTGTCATGACACGGAGGATTTGCAAAATACTATTGGTATTTTCTGTATTGTTATCATGATCGGTCAATTACGTGGTAATGTCCTCAAAACTGCAATAATTTGCTTCTCTCACATTTTTTGGTATAGGCCTGCTGCTATAATATCGAAACAGCACATAGGCTACTAGAGAATTTTATTAATACCGAGTTGCAACTCGAACTAACCTATACTCTATGGCTGCTATCTTAAGAAAGTAACTGAGATATGCATCCACTACGACAGGAGGATTTCAGTTGAAGCAACCCATTGAACTTGCAGAGTGCATTCGCTATAACTTTAATTTGTCGAGTCAATCTGTCTAAAAATCGCGGCTAAATGTGGATGCAATCGACTAGCGAGGATCAGATCATAGTAAATATTCAACAGATACAGTTGCATTAAGTCAAACGAGTCGGAACACACTGACGCCTACCTATAGTCATTTCAAGAAAATTTTTATGATCTCAGCAGAAGTGACAGTCTTCCTATCATTGAAGCACATAAAACTTGAATATATGAAAGTCAGCCATTTTTATTATTCAAATAAGCAGAAAAAAGTAAAACACAAAATATTAGACGACAATATCATTAAAATAACTCTAAAGAGTGGTCATTTATCACATTTTCGCTTCTTTGAGGGAACTGCTGCTGCGTGTGAAGTCTCCGACTTAGTTGATTGAAGATCAGCACAAAAGAGCACCTGAAAGGAAAATTTCGAGCAATATCGTAAAAATGCATGATATCATGCAAGAAACAGAACAAAATACTATGGTTCAATTATCCCGCAGGAAAATATGTCATATCAAACAGAACACGGATAACTCGAATTTGTAAGGAGCGCCAATTTTGTTCGCATTATCCGTGATTCGAGTTGAAAAATAGTGAGTGTTTTTCATTCAAGTGAGAGAGAGAACTGGTCAGGAGCACTATTTATATAAGATATTCATTTTCAACATGTAGATTATGTAGGTATATTGCCTTTATCTACTCATAATGAAGGTGAATTACGTGAATATTAAAAGTTCTTGGAACAATAATTCAGATTCACTGTATACAATCGATGCTATAGGCATAATTGAAATTGACGTATAAATAGCCAATCAAAGATTGGCAAAAAACTCCTTAATACATGATTTTTGAATGGTATTTTAGGATTTCGAGCTAGCTTCTGCTTGAATTTGGAATGAAGACCTATTTATTGCTTTCAATTTTACACAGGTGAATTTCTTCGTTTCTGTTTCAATCATCACATCAATATTGTATCAAGTGCTTCCAGACATCATGTGCTGCATGCTACAAATGACAGGAACGTGGTGAGTGAGTGAAACGCATTGACACGTAAGTCAACACATTATTCGTTGCATCTCACTCGTAACATGACCGTTCGACAATCTGTTGAACGAAATCAAAGACCAATAATAAAACCATGCTCTTTCGTTTCTGACGATGTCTGTTTGCGAGCGATGGGCTACCCTTCGTGGATAAATGTAGCGATTAATTCCTCCTGTTGATTTCTGCTAGTGAGGGGCATAATAGGCTACATACTCGGTCTAAGCATATTGCACTCTACAAGACAACTTACCAAATTGAAAAAAATGAAAATTATTAAGTTGAAAATATGAGCACTCACTGCTTGTGCCCATCCAGGCAGCGGTTTCCAAGCTGCTCGCAAAATTTGTCCTACAGCCCGATACCCACCATCTGAAAGCGATTTCGGAGGCTTCAATGTCGGAAATAAAGAGCGAAGCTTTGTCGGATGCAGTCGTAGAGATACTTGCAAGACATGTGTGTCGATAGGCACTGCTTCAGATTTGTCGAGAGCCATGAGACAGACGCAATCAGCGACCTTTAAGTCAAAAGAATTTCGTGATATTTCATCAACCAATATTAATTTCTGGGAATAAAATGTCCTAGAAAGCATGCGATGTGTCCTCCATGATCAGCGAAAAGTATTAAAAATCTTTACAGAACAATATTTCGCGGTCTGACCGCCTCAGCAATTGCTTACTGTACTTCAGCATTTGTACTGTACACCATTGCTTACTGTACTGTACACAGGGTTCCAGCAATTTCAACAGGATCACTCTCTTCATTTATGCTGATACATACTCGTATAATACACATTGCTTGCAGAGATAACACACGTTCGCTCTAACTATTTTGAAACCTCATTTTTGGAAGACATCTCTTCTTGTTATAACTTTGAAGGTCTATGATTTTCACTGCAGAAAGCGAGCTGTATCGTAGTAGGAGCTGCAGCCTAAGAAAATATCAACAGGTCCGCATCCCTAGATAGTGGTGGCTACTCATAAGAATAAATTTTGCACATTTTCAGTGTATGAATTGCCTTAATGTTAAATGACAGTTGAGTTGAAACGGCCCGAACTGGCGAAAAAAAATTCTGCAAATAAAATTAGTTTTAGCCTTTTACAGAGGGCATTGTCATCTTCCTAGCATTAAATGCAAAATTATCTATTTCTTCCTTGACGAAATCAACTATACATATAGCAAAAACACATCAAGCCATTAACATCTTAGTAAACATACACATTTCTTATTGAACATGATTATCTTCATTTAGTTAGGTTCATCTATAATTAAACTTACACATTCACGAAATTCTTAATTTGCAGTGAGGACGATGATTGCAATGGATGTTTATCTTTGTGTTGCTGAAGACATCAAATGTGAATTATTAAATGTGATATCAATCGATTGCAAAACGATCGATCGTAAAATTAGGGTCACCTAATATTCGCAAAATTTCGCGGGAAATATTCGCCACTATTCGCAATGACTTCTATGTAGAATCAAAGCTTCGTATTCTGTTTATACCGTGTTCAAAAAGATCTACAGTTATCTCATTCTCACCTTTCGTCCAACACCTTGTAGTTTGAGAAGACTGGATGATGCATCTTCATACGTTGAAGTTCTGAGTTTATTCAGCCATTCCTCACCACCCTCTTCCAACACTTGTTTAGCTGCTCGTCTGTTGACATGCAAGAGATAATTAATACAATAAATTAATAACGTGGAACAAGCGTTAAAAGCATTTTTGATATGTTCTAAAACAAAGAAAATGATGTCTTTTGCTTTTATAAAATGGTGTCATCTTATGACGTTCATTAAAATGTATAAACTAATGAATGTTGTCAATGTCATTTGCAGCTTTAATAAACATAAAAACAACCCTGGGCACAGAAACTTATTTTGCCACATCAACGACCTACACTTACTTTCATTGGATTTAGCATCTCTTGGGTCGGTTTAACTACACGCATCGAATTTCGTTTTGCCTGCTTCCCTTTAGTCGTCATGCTGACGTTCCGCGCTCGCAACCTCCATAACAAAAACCACAGTCATCTCACTTCTATTATATAGCCTAAATTTCTTCCCTTAGTTGTATCCGGCGTTATTGCCTTGCACTGACGTAGGACGTCCATCTCGATATCTGCAGATGTCATATGTCCTTGTCATCGAAAAATTAGGGAAACTCGTCCATTATACTTGGACTTCTCAAGTCGATGATTTCATCAACAGCACCGGTTTATTGCAGATTGAAATACTTTTACATCTCAACGACCGACAAATGATTATAAGGGAGGAATAAATACTTCTGCAGTCTATCCAGGGGTGGCGCTACGGGGGGTCCTGGGGGGGCACAGGCCCCCAAGAAAATTATTGGACCCCCCGTCGGCAGGGCCACTGTCGGCACCCGGATTCAATTTTGTCGGCAGTCGGCCTCCGGCACCTATATTTTGCATTACAATAATAGAGAGTACAGTTACGAATCGTTGCACCAGATATTGACTTGGATTGCCAGCCAAGTCAGCAACATTTACGACAAGCATTATTGTTTACAACGTTATCTCTTCATCCTGTTGAACGGTAGCAAGATTGTATAGGGAAGAGATTTTCTCTGTGTCGAGTTTTTGGTTATTTGATAAGCTTAATTGTTGACACGTGCACAGCTATAAAATAGATCATTAAACCGAAGATAAAAGTTTGTTATCGTTTTGTAAGGTTCGGTATCACGTTTCTGAGATCTTATTCTGAGGCATAACTTTAATGAATAATTAGAACAGCTGAATATATGAAGGAGCAAATGTCATTTTTGATGATTTTGCCGTGTTGAGAATATATGAGCGTATTTTATCTAACAGATTTTCTACCTATTAACATCATAACATGTAGCATTATAACTGATTTCTCAGTGGATATTTTGAATGATGAGGATGATATAAGATAATAGATAAACGATTTTCCACTAGAGATTTCCACCTGCTAATACAATCAATCAACAGATCGTCTATCTTGAGAGACAAGGAGCTAATTCAGATTTCGGTAGTGGTGTGATCGATCAAATCTTGCGCGAGCGCAGCGAGCGTGCGTAGACCATATCGTGCGATGATCTTGCTATTTTACCAATGAGATGGTCCAAATATGTCACAGTCATTTGATTTGCCTTCATTTGGATGTTTAAAGGAAAACGAAACGCCACATCTGCACCATTTCTGAAGTCGCACGACTGATTCAACAGTTAATAGAACGCCTGTTGTTCGCGTTGTCAAATAGTTCAAACGGTAAGTCGATCTGCTAAACAGAATGTCAAATTATGAATTTATGCTTTACATTCAAAGTCAGTGGTACAATATGGTATGGAGTGACCTCAGCGGCTCTAGTGCCTGGTCGCTGCGTTGTTTCTGGAAGCAGTTCCGACTAACTTCGACGTGTCGGCCCTCGCTAGTAGTGAAAACTGTGCCCTACTTGCTACGGATAGGTACATGTAAAATTTAGTGTTATCAATAGGAACATGGATAGGTACATGGATAGGTACATGGATAGGTACATGTATAATTTAGTTATCGATAGGTACATGGATAGGTACATGTATAATTTAGTTATCGATAGGCACATGGATAGGTACATGTATAATTCAGTGTTATGAATAGGAACTTGTATGAGATCTGTTTTACTGGATAGGTACATGTGTTTGGTACACTCAGTTGAGTACACTGTGTTTGGGAACGTCTATGATCGAACTTGTGTGGCTTGGTTCTGAGCACTTGGGTACGTACCGATAGACGTCCGTTGTTTGATTTTGAATGGGTTTGCTCAATTGCGACTATTGTGACTATTGCAACCATTGTAATCAAGATGACACATTGATTTTCCTTTTACGTAGACAAACTATGCTATAAATATGAGTTAGTTTTTTGATGACATACATAATGATGACTAGTATCCCAACGTCGTGGGTTGTCGCAAGAGACCTTGGATATTCGTTCAAAGCCATAGAAACTGTAACAAATCTCAGTGAAAATATCAACGCTGGTGATTTAGTTGATCGACTAATTGATCTAGATGAGCATGCCATGAATCACAATTTGGATCGTAGGTGGATAGAGGATTTCTCCATGCTACACTGCAATGATAGTGAAATTAGGAGGATCAAATTGGAACGATATGGAAAGAAGGAGACATCTGACAGTGTTTTAATAAAAAGTTCTCCCAATAAAAGTGACTTCAGAAGGAAATTAGAACAAGAGACATTTAAATTATTATGTGAACGGAACTGCGTTAAATGTTTTAAACAGGAACGATCCCTTCTCTTTTTGCCATGTTCTCATAGCGTTATGTGTTCTACATGTTATGTACCCCTTGAAACTTCATCTTGTCCCCTTTGTGATGAAGAAATATCTTCAACAGTCACTGTATATCGTGCATGATGAGTCATCATGCAGGTCTGTGATTGGTCACTATTGTGTCTTTGTGTGACTTTTCTATATAAGGAGGACATTGTACCGTTCTATTTCAAGCATAATTTGAGGCTAATACAATGTCAATCAGCATGTCGTTCACTACCAACATTCCCATTTCAATAATTTACCGAAGTCAACTCTTCACTGGCAATATATTTTATTCTGCCGGGAATATAACTGGCTATAAAGCGTATTTGGTGGATCTGATGGAGGAAATAGTGAAGTATTTCCGCTGCGGAGAGGACGTTGTGGTGCAGAGAATGCTAATGAGAGTCGTGAACAACGCTCTTACACGAGTTGCAAGATTTTGGCTCAATGAAGTATTTGGCCCACTAGCTCAAACGGAGATTGTACCGGAATACTCTCGCTGTTGGTGCACCAGTATCCAACGGAAACTCAACACATGTCTCCATGACATGATCACCTCCAGCTACTATGACGAGAAGGGTGACAAATGCAAACTGGACTTGTTCAGTGGACCGCCATCAGTAAGCATCAATGTGGCTGCTCAAGGACATTCTGAGGTAATCAGTTTGCGGGCATACTATGCCAATATTTTAAAGACTTTCCATTCAAAGCCCTGCTGTATGTGCTGTCCAATTTCAAAACATCTAATGAAAGACATTGAGCAGCTCATAACTGCTACAAATCAGACTCTAGCCGATGTGAGTGTATATCAGTTTCCCTCTACAACTTGTTAAGTGTTTTATGTAATTTTATAAGTAGCAGCAACAAACTCTGTGTGAATGCTTGTAAACTTTTGTATATAATGTTGTAAGTACTAAGCAAAAATTGTAATTGTATTATCTATTTCCATATTAGAATAAAAATGTCTGTAAAACGGAAGGCATCTTCTCGTCAATCGAAACGGTCCTTCAAACCTTCAAGTCAGTTTAAAAAGGCGTTGCGAAAGTTAAACAGGATACATGATAATAAGAAGAAGTGTAAATTGATTCAAAATTCAAGTGATGATTTCATTCGTGATTTAGCTTTTGCAATACACAAATGTCTACCTATTTACAAGCCTCTGTTGAATGCTGGCTCTTTGAATAGCATAAAAAAGTTTTCAAATCCAAGGAGTAGTGATAAGAAAAGGCGAAACTTAATTCAGCGCGGTGGTGGTGGGTTTCTAAGTATGTTAAATGATATTGGAAACAGTATTAATGGTGTAATCAATAGTCCGCTTGGAAGGATTGCAGCAACTGCTGCAATGTTAATATAAGGTTAGCGAATCATAAAGTGACACGTCATCACTTTGATTGATGAGTCATATATAGGTGTATATAAGGAAGACGCTTTAATGATATTTTACCACTTTCAAGTGACAATTCATTTGCGCTGGTTGAAAGCTCCGAATTAGTACTTGTTGAAACATGACTCAGAAAATGTATACAATCAGAGAGGAAGGTGACGCTTTTGAGCAAGATCTCTTGAAGCTTCGTCCGACACGAAAGGTGCAAGGGATTGGAAATACGTTCTACTTTCAAACCTTGAATTATGGTGATGATGGCTTTTATCTTCAAGTTCCATTCTTCCACAGTAATGGTATGTCTACATCAGGGTATAGCAATATGAGACAAATGCGAGTGACTTTTCCAAAATGGCAACAGGTGATTCTTAAAACTATTGACTCTTTCGCGAAAGAATGTATTGAGCTGCCTGAAAGTGCTCCCACTCATTGGAGAAAGGCATTAGAGGAAGGAGTTGGTTATAAGGAATTGCCGGAATTCGATACACTGTTTTTAAAACTATCGGATCATTTTCAAGCATTCGATCTCTTTACAAACGCGATGGAATGTGAGGATCTCAAACGGGGCCGCTATATGGGCTTAGTGCACGTTACCGGACTTTATATTGGTTCACATGGTTCGACTGGTAAAGTCGCATCTTTACAAATGAAGGTTCTTCAACTAGTCTATGAACCACTACCAATTGATAAATGTTTAATTAATATTGATAAGACTGCTTCAAGTGATGGGAAGGAAGAGAGTAAAAAGCGAGGGCGGAAATCTAAAGATGGGAATCCTAAATTGAAGTTGAAGCGCCAAGATGCTGACTTGAAAACTTTCTATAATCCTAATTGTGATGAGGAAACACAAATGTTTTAATTTGTAAATGTTATAATTTGTAAATGTAACTTGAAAGTTTCTATTCTGAATGTAAATAAACTTGATCTGGAACATGTGTCTGTTTTTGTTGTTCTAAGCAAAATTAGCGGGATGATGAGTTTAATGTTAATGGAATTATAAGATGACAGATTTTCGTCTATTCACTGATCGCACAATGTGTGTCACTGGACCAAGTCAGTCCGGTAAAACTACATTTGTAACTGAATTGCTACAATATAGAAATGAAATGTTTAACAAGGAAATTAAGAGAGTCAAATGGTATTATGGAATATTTCAACCACAACTACATTCTGCACTTCGCCAGAAAGGTTATGAGGTGAAGCAAGGGTTGCCATCAACTGAGGATATCAAAGCAGGTGACTTACTAGTATTAGATGATCTATTACGAGAAAGCAAATCTTCAAAGGATGTAACTGAAATGTTCATTCAAACTGCACATCATAGGGAAGCTTTTATTATCTACATCACCCAAAACATCTTCGATGGAGGGAAAGAGCAAAGAACTAGAAGTTTGAATACACATTATTTGGCAATATTTAAAAATCCAAGAGATAGCAGTCAGATACATCATCTCAGTAGACAGATATTACCTCAACAACCTAAAGTACTTTCAAAAATATATGAAGATGTAACAAAGAAACCACATGGTTATCTATTTATTGATCTAACCCAGGAATGTCCGGAACGACTTCGATTTCGAACAAATATCATACCTAATTCCGCTGAACCAATGACAGTTTTCTCGGTTCACAGTTAGTTTTAAGCAATGTACTTTGTTGCCTTATTATTTTCAAACATGTCGTATTCAAAGATGGTAGTCATTCCTCAAGAGGAGTATGTACAATTGACTACATTACAAAGTGCACAGGAAGTCAAAAATATAGATCAACCTATTACGAATCAACTTAAGGAACTAACACAAAAGGATATGGAAATTCAGAAGATTAAGGATCCCTATCGACGAATGCAGTTAGCAGCTGAAAACATTGACGAGAGGCGACAGATTCGTGACAAGTTGCGACGATTTATAACCTTATCAACACCTCGACCATATCGTGTGCGCGCTGAGCGATTATTTGACTTCATTGATCCACATGTGAAGTTCAATGAGAGAGGGGAGATAATAGATGAAACAACTGGTGATGTTATTAGAAATAGTCACATAGATGACCTTCTACAATATGCTGTCAGAGATGTAAGGCGAAAACTAGGTGCACCACAAGGGTGGTCATATTTTCAGAAAATTTTATCTGATCAAAATGTACCTCACAATATTATTGGAGGACCGACTGTGAATGAATTGGATAAGGGTCACTTACAAGATGGATCAAAGAGTAAAGCACCCACGATGGCGGTCAAGCGAGAGCTTGCAGATCCCGATGATCTCCAGCCAAAAAGAGCTACTAGGCGCTCAATGCGTGTTGCGAAGGAGTATAGTAAATATTAAGCAAATATGAATTAAGCCTTGCCTCTCTCATATCATGTCGTTACAAAAATTTTGCTGTTGTTTGAAATCTGCGCTCGAAGGTAAAGGAGAAGAGGGCATAGAGGTTGATATCAATTGTGTTAGCAGTTGCTGTGCGAGTAATACGCGTGCAAATCAGAACAAAGACGATGAGTACAGCAGTGAAACTCAGAAAGATTTATTACGACTTAAATCATCCCGCAAGTTTCAGTCGTCCGGAGGTTCTAGCTCGTGCAGCAGGTGTGGGAATAGAGAAAGTCAAGAAGTGGTTGAGGAGTCAACCGACTTACACTCTTCACAAAAATGCGAGAAAGCGGTTTCCAACAAGAAAATATGTTGTTAACAATATAGATAGTCAATGGCAAGCGGACTTGGCTGACATGCAACAGATATCACAGTACAATGATGGCTATAAATACATCTTAACCGTAATAGATATTTTATCTCGCTATGCTTGGGCACGTGCGCTGAAATCTAAACGAGGACCAGAAGTTGAAGCGGCTTTTCAGAGCATTTTCGATGAGGGGCGTGTTCCGCAAAGAATACAGACCGATCAAGGGAAGGAATTCGAAAACTCTCATGTTCGAAGTCTCCTTAAAAGTCATAATGTGGAATTGTTTAGTGTCAAAAGTGCTTATAAAGCTGCCATGGTTGAGAGGTTCAATCGCACACTGAAGACAAAAATATGGCGCTATTTCACTGCAAAAAATACACATGTTTGGGTAGGTGAGCTGCAGAAATTTGTTAAGAATTACAATGAAAGCTACCATCGAATCATTAAGATGAAACCAGTTGATGTTACCCCAGATAATGCGATGGATGTATGGCTTCGATTGTATGATAAGAAAGCGAAAAACATTTCCAATGAAAAGAAAATTAATGTTGGTGATAGAGTTCGGATTTCAAAGGTCAAGTCTACATTTGAGAAGGGGTATCTACCTAATTGGACTGAAGAAGAGTTTTTTGTGGATGAAGTAAATACAAAATTTAGGCCCACCATGTATAAATTAATAGATTACCATGGCAATCCAATTAAAGGAAAATTTGACTCTTATGAATTGCAAGTAGTAGACAGAAGTGAAGAGGTGTATATGATTGATAAAATAATTAGGAGGAAAGGTCATGGCAATCAAAGGAAATATCTAGTTAAATGGAAAGGATATCCTGATTCATTCAATAGCTGGATAACGCACCAGGATCTACAAAATGTGGAGATGGGAGACACTCGTAACTTTTAAGCTAATATAGCATGTGACTTCTTCCATATATGACTTTAACATGTCTACTAACTTCAATATCATTCTTCCAAGCAATAGCAACCCCAAGATATTCCCAAGTAACAAACCATCTCTATACTCTGTTGAATTCGCTAATCCAATTACTCTGCATGGACCCCATGAAGTTGCTCTAACTGAAATTACTTATTACAACGATATCAGTTTGCTAAAGAACAACTATTTTGAATTACATAAAGAAGTGCGAGAGAAGGATGATTGCTTTCGCATATTTCAAAATAGTCTACATGGTACATGGGCTTTTCATCATCTAACTTTACATCCTTTTTCAACATCTTTACCATCTGTCCAAAACATGATTAAAATTCAAAAGGCATTTGCAACGTCAACTTTTGATTCTAAGGTTCCCACAATGAGCTTGCAAGATACAGAAAAGGAAATCGGTAGAATGTTTGAACGAATAAATGATCTCTTCAAGCTGACTTTGAATAAATTCTACAAACCAGTCATAAAGGGGTCAACAAAATTGATGAAGGAAGGGAAGCATGTTCTTCTTGTATTAGGTAAGGATTTGAGTCATACTTTTGGGTATTCCAGAACAACTTTCTCATCAAGGTATTCGTACAATGGACGTGGGTGGAATTCGGAGAGGAAAGTCACTGATTTTAAATGTAGAATTGTGCCATTGTATGCATTACAAAAAAGGAGCATCCGAGTAAAAAATAAATTTGAGGTCATGAGAAGTGTTGAAGACTTTGCAAGAAAGTTTCAAGGATCAGTGCCAGAAACGTTAATGACTTGTGAATATAAGAAAGAGAAAGTAACTTTATTTACTGTTGAAACGGAGGCAGAATTTATTGTTTTTACTAAAAAGACACCATTGGAAAAGTCTGAGTCCGCTGTTATTGAATTTGGATCTGAAATGATTGGGATGTTTAAGGGCCTTGAAAGCGCACCTTGGTTGACAGAATTAAATGATACATTCAAGGTTCAATTGTCCTCTTCTAAACTCAAAGCATCAACAAATGCTTCATGGGATATCCACGTATACAGCGAAGACATATCGGGTGATGAATTGTCTACTTCCAGTGAACTTGTAAAAAGAGTTAATTTGAACATTGAAAGCTTGAAAACGCCATCTGAATTGTGTACAAAGTTAAATGAGTTTGGTGTAGATTACCTTGATGCAGATGAATATCACTTTTCTTATGACCCACATAAGAAACGCATGATTCTAAAGGTAGGGAAGAACTCTCTTATCAAGCTGGATAGCGTGTTAACGACCACATTGGGATTCTCAAAATCAACTATTTATGAAGGTACATCAATAGGCGATACAGCCCCATCACTAGAGCGTGATATAAGTAACTTATACGTCTATTGTAACATTATTGAATATACAAGGGTTGGCGACATTGAGGCCCCACTTCTGCGCACATTTCCTCTCTCATCCGTAAGGAAGCAACTAATCAATCGAGAATTTTTTAACACAATGTATCTACCAATCAGCCGAAATTTCATCAATAGAATTGACATATCAATTCATGATGACGCAGGAGAAGTAGTACCGTTCTGTGGTGGTGTTACTGTTTTGACCCTACATATTAGGTCACGAGAATAAGGCTTTACGCTATTGTGACTTCCATAGTCATTCAATAGTCATAATGACAGGCATTTACAGTAGACCATCATATCAGAGCGGTTATCCCGTGTTTGTTGGAGGTAGACGACAAGTTGGAGGAGGCATATTTGGTGCACTAAGACGTATGGTTCTTCCAACACTCAAAAAGTATGGCGTACCAATCATGAAGCGTGTTGGAAGCAGGGCTTTAGAATTTGGTGCAAATGTTGCAGCTGATGCGCTTCAAGGTGAGGATATCGGTGAATCTATGAAAATGCGCGCGCAGCAATCTGCCATAGACGCATTAGATGATTTAACAAAGACGAGACGTACAGTTCGGAAGAAGCGTAGGAAGTCAAGACAAGTTGGATCAGGCCGAGTTACTAAGCAAAGACGCAGGAAAAGTAAAAAGCCGACTAGAGCAGCACGTTCTAAATCTAGACGTCGAGTGAAAACAAGAAAGCGCAAACGAAATTCCACAGCTACTAGAAACAAGTCAAAACGAAGGAAGACAACATATTTGTAGAGCTAATACGATGCAGAGTATCAATTCGGCTTTGTGTTTCTTCGATTCTCCCCCTCATCAGACAGACATCATCTCCTCAACAATTGTAGACATAGTCCCCACAACAAATATCGATGGTAACCAGCAGCCTATTCAGTTTGATATACCTGCCAATCCTCAAGATTATATTGACTGTCAATCCATTGATTTAGAGTTGTGTATACAAATTAAGAAGACTGATGGTACAAATATCGATTCATCCAAGGATAAAGTGGGATTAGCAAATCTTCCTATTGCCAGTCTGTTCTCAGATGTGTATCTAATATTGAATGACAAACAGATTGAAGGAGGGGATCGAGCATATCCATATGGAGCATATATACATACAATGACTCAATTTCAAAAGCAAGCTAAACAGTCACACTTGCAAGTTTCTGGGTGGTATGATGATCAGCAAGGGAAATTTGATGATGTCTCAAATACAGGGTTGAAAAGACGAATGGATCTAACAGCGGATTCAAAGGAATTATACTTGAAAGGACCCGTCTATCTTGATTTCCTTCGTCAATCTAGATATCTGCTATCACAGGTTAAAATTCAAATAAAATTTATTCGTGCAAATCCTGAGTTCGCGTTAATGGCTTTTGGAGCTACAAACTATCAAGTCAACATAAGTAATGCCGTGCTCAATGTAAGGCGAGTAACAATGAACCCGTCAGTCATCAACGAGCATGCGACAGGATTGAGGAAAAACAATGCAATATATCCAGTTAATCACAGTGTGTTGACAAACTTCACAATTGGTGCGGGATCATCCTCACATGCCTACTCAAATCTTTTTCCCACTGCAATGCCAAAGGCGGTGTATATCACATTTGTGGAAAATGAGGCATTCATTGGTGCTTTTAAAAAAAAAATCCATTCAATTTCCAACACTTTAATGTTAGCAAACTAGCACTCTATCAGGATGGGAAATTTGTATCTTGCAAAGCATATGAGCCTAATTTCAAAGATGGCAAATTCGCACGTGAATATGGTTCTATTTTCACCGCCCTCAACATGTTTAATACAGACGATTCAAATGGAATTACAATGGATATGTACAAGAATGGCTACTTCTTCATTATGTACAACCTCACAGCAGATGCAGATCTAGGTGGTGAAAGCGTAGGAGTTACAAAGCCTGGAAATCTACGACTGGAGGCATCATTTGAGTCACCTTTGAAGAAAATAATTACTTGTCTCATTTATGCTATCTATGATAGCAAAGTTGAGATAACAAGAATGAGAGACGTGACTGTCAGCTATCAGAGATGAGTAACTTAAGCAACATAGAAATCTTGAGGAAAATGAGGAAAGATCATCCCTACTCCAAGACAATATTTCTCAATGTCTTTTCTAGAGATAATTTACCTGATTCAATTCCTTTCTATCCTTGTTCACTTATCATCAATACGGATACCAACAATCTTCCCGGAAAACATTGGATTGCTGTATACATCAATCGTTATAAAGTTGCCGAATATTTTGACTCTCTTAATCAACCTCGTTTACATGATATCGCATTATGGATGAACAGGTTCTCCTGGACTGTTAGGAAAGTGACATCGTTCCCACTTCAAAGTAATACATCTCTAATGTGCGGTGGCTATGTACTCTATTTTGTCAACGAGAGACCATTGAAAAATAACTGTAAAAGTGCTTTAGAACTATTTTCAAAAAACTGTGATAAAAATGATGTAATTCTTACTAAATATGTTGAAACAGTTTTGAAATAAAGTTTTATGTTGTATCATTAACTTGCTCTCTTTTTTTCCAAAACAAGGATTTATAAGGAAAACAAAAACATGCTCATATTTCATTATCTATTCACATATATACAAAAACATGTTCATATTTCATTATCTATCCACATATATACAAAATCTACAATTTGGTTTTCATGAAACATTTTTTCAAATCACATATGATGGGAGGCACATCACTTATGTTTTTAATGCCGGTTATCACAATCTTTCCATTATGGAACACATGAACATGATATGGATGCCAGTTAGTCAATTGAGCTGCTGGAAATAGCTCCACTTCATAAGTTAGATTATGTGATGATGTAATTTTACGGAAATCATAGTGATAGTGTAATTCACATAACACGGTCATTGTCTTCACTTTCCAATCAGATAATGAATCACCAAGTAAATGTTCCAAAGTTAAGTGTAGATATGAGAGATCACCCTCCATGACCCTTCCAATACATTGGATTGTTCCATTTGGAAAGAATAGGATAGTGAGAGATCTATCCTTCCTCTGAATCCTCCATGTTAACATTGAGGGTCTTCCAAGATGTAAGCTCGTTGTCGGCTTCAATTTGCGTTTTATCAGTAACCATTGTTTTCGGTTGGGTATATTCCTCTCGATCTCTTGTAGATTGAGTGTTGACTTTGCTTTTGTAGTTAACATCCGATTTACAACTTCCAACCGTTTGATGTCCTCCATCTTTAATGAATGACGTTATCTGTGGTAGTATCTCCCTTGTAAAGGTTTCCCATGTGACGTCACTGAAACGAAAAAATCGATATTCAACATCTTCACGTTTTGGTGAACAGACGTATAGTTTGACTGATGAATCACACTTTATCCATACCTTGTCATCGAGAGGAATCTTGATCCGAGTCTTATGGTTGTCAATGAGATCCGCAAAGTCTTTCAGTGAAGGCAATGAGTCAATACTAATGCAAACGCCACGATGTTTTCGATCACTATTTGCTATTGAATGACGAAATGCTATTCTTTTAGAATTTGTTATGTGAACGTTTTGAACGTCACTAAGTTTCCATGTTCTAATGTAATGAGGCATGTTCCGAAAGATATGTTTCAAATTTAAGTTTAATGTTTGCCTAAAGTTTGTTATTTTATTAGCTCAACATATCGGAATGATGTTGAGTACAAATTCTTCACATATTCATTCACATTAGGACTACCTATTTATTAGTAATAATTTCTACATATCGGAAAGATGTAGAAATTTCAATTTTAGTAAGACTACTTATGTATTAGTAAGTGTTGCTACATGTCGGAAGATGCAGCAATCGCAAGATCTATTACAAGTGGAATATTATATTGTTTTTATTTAGACTTATTCTACATCACCTGTGACAGGAAGGCATCTCCTTCTCTTCGACGGTGGGGGAAGACCTAGGCTATAGTGTCCATATGGTAATGATAAATTTTTATCCAGCCAACAGCGCTTATCCTCCCAAAGTGAAAGACCTCGCTTCCTAAATGATTTTGTGCTAACTATGTGATTTTTTGAATTTATAATTGTCATATCTTCAGTTGTATCATTCTCACTATAATAGACACTCCTATAGTCATCATGTTTCAATTTTTTAACTGCTGCTCTCTGAATTCCTTTTGCACGTTTGATGCTATGTTTCGTAGAGTCTAGATATTTCATGGAATACATTTTCGGTTTTAGTAGGATCATTTCCTCAAGCAACTTTCCAGCACACTCATCCTTAAAACAACCTAATCTAGCTTTGTTTGTAGTTGAGTATAGTCGGTGATGACTGTCATAGTTTGAAGAGTCAAACTTTTCACCGAAGTATAGAAGTATATCTTCCAGACGGTCAGATGGTGATGTGTATAAACATAGGAAGAAACTGTCGGTATCACCTCCACAAAGCCGCGTTCTATTTATCAGTGGACATCCTTTTAGATCATTGTAATATAATTGATACATTTCCAACTTACTATAGTCAAGTACTGCTTGACCAACATATATTAATTTATTTAAATCTATTGAAGGTTTGTACATTTCCATACCAACCAGATCTTCATCAAATATTTTGTGTTGAACATAGAGAGGATGATTTGACAATTTCAGTAGTTGTTTCTCATTGTTGACTAGTTTAAATTTTTTCCTTCTCCTTACATTTTCCATTGTTTTACCATATAAAGAATTATTTTTCAATTTGTAGAATGACTTTTCGAAGTCAGTGTTTGATTGAGCCCTCTTTTGAGAGTTCATATCAATGTATGTTTTTAACCAAGGCTTTTGTGTGAATTTTATGCCACTATGAATCTTCTTGATTCTCATGCCCATGGTCAAGTAAAATTTTAAAATTGAATAGTGGACTACATAATTTTCCCTATCAAATTGATGGAGCAGAAGTTTCTTGATAGAGGAAAAATGTGTATTTGGTCTTACTTTTTCATATAGATTTTTCATATAGTGTGAAAACATTCTCTTTTCAATCATCTGCATTTCTGGAGCTAATGGGAAATCGGCAGTGTCATCATGAATGGCTGCAGGATACTCTAAATCTAAATCAAAAATGTAGCCGATTTCACCATCATCATCTATATTTTGAACATTTTCTTCATTTAAAAAATTATCCAATTCACTTTCATTCAACCATTTGAAATTTGAGTGGGGTAGATTTCTACTGAGTGAAGAACCATAAAGGTTATTAACATCTAAGTAGGTCAAATGTCGACTTTCATGTGTATTATTTCCTAATTCTTCAATGCGTGCACGCGCTCGGTGAATGTTGGTGAAAGTCATACCCCCTCTAATTCCTCGTTCAAATAGATTGTACATATTTTCATCTTGTATGTAGTGTGGGGGATCATTGGAAGAGAAATTTAGTGCTGAGGTAAAGCTAAGATGTGGGAGACTGACAAAATGTACAGGGTCGACTTCATCCTCACGTTGACTCAATGCTCTAAACACTTCAAATATGTCTGCCAACAATAAAACATCTAACTTCAGATATGCCAGCATGTAATCACCAAATGTGCTACAATCAAATTCAATCCACGCCTTGTTAGCGTGTTCATATTCACTATCGGAACAGTGCTCACGAGTAAGATCATTATAGAATTCAAATTGTGGTGGTAGACAGTCTTCCGTCAACGTGTTTAAGTTTTTGAAGTATGAATATGGAAACACTCCCTTCTGATATAAAACATTATCACTTAATTGTGGAAATTCTACCCTCAATGTCTCTACATGCTCATACGTTTGCAAGCCCTTGGCTAATTCACTCAAGGATGCACTTAGAAATTGATATGAGTCTAAGAATTTTAGTTTAAAGTATACTGTCTTCCCTTTGTATTCATTTACAGGGACACTGGCGGATAAAGTTATATATTTTTCAGCAGTTGCTGCTACAACATCTAATTTCCAAGACTTCATTCTTCCAATCGCTTTATAGCAAATGTTGTGGCTATCATAATTTTTAAAATTGTGGAAAAATATGGGCAGCTCCCGTCTGTTAAGTCTTAACCGGAGATTGCATTTCCTACATAATGTTTGCCTATATCGTCCGGTGATATGATCATGATCACGAACTTTTATGACTTCATCGCTGAATTTTGATTTACATTTGTTGCAACATTCTGCATTCTCGTGGCGTGCTTTTTCATCCGCTGACAGTGACATTGGCTGCCTAGTTGTTGCACATTGGTTGTCATATAAGTCTTGGGCTACAGTTTCTAAGTGGTGCAAGAAACTAATAATGCAATTTTCTCCCTCAAAGAGGTAATACTTGTTTTCAAATTTTGATTGAAGGGCATTATGCCAGACATGATAAGCTCCAATAGCCGCAGGTTTATGTATTTTATTATCAATGTAGCACTCTATATCTGCATAAATTACTAAAGGAGGACTTAGTTGATATTCCATGCTACTTGTTAGTACTTTTAGATCCGATGGCATTTTTTCTATTTGTGCTTTTCCTCGAATACAAAACTGGAAGTGTCGTTCTAGTGTTGTTTTATATGTGAATGACTGAGTGCATCTTTCGCAGAAGTATTTGTCTTTTTAAAGTTCTCCTATACAATCTTGACAGCTTTGGAATTCCACAATAGTGTGCTGCTCCATTGTTTAGAATTAGCAAAATATTAACCGTTTGCCTACCAGTAAAGTTACTATTATAACGAACACCTTTGAGTCCATTTTCATAAAAGTGAATGTTAATTTTAATATCATTATTTTTCTCAAATTTTGGAATATCTTTAATTGATACTGGTGTGGAAATGCCTTCCATATTTAGCTCAGATGTCCACTCACTATATGATTTTACTTCATTCCTTGAATAAGGTACTTCATTATAATGCAATATTGATAAAACTGCATATAGGAAGCAATCATTTGCATTTGAATTAACATTAATGACAGCTTTAGAGTTTTTTAACTTCTTTGGTAGAGGAAATGATTGTCCACCTGACAGTATTGGACTTGTTATTACATTGAACTCTATATTTTGTACATCATCTATAATCCAATTACTACCCTTTTTTGTGAAGGCTTCAATATGATTTATTAGACTATTTAGATGATCCTGAAACCAAGCATCATAGTCATAAATATAGTTTGAGGATGATGAGGTAAAGTGTGCGAGAAAAGTTTCTTCTTCTTGAGGATTAGAACGGACATAACGAATTTGTGCAATCAGACGACCGCGCAATTCATAGCTCCTTAGTAAGTCAGACACTAAATTCCCTAACATGGAACGCATGCTTTCTAAGAATGATGTTATGTCCACAGTAGGTGTTGTTGGCGTGATATCATACACACGTGCATGGCCATTGAGTGCGCTTTCACTGAGACTAACAGTTCCATAGTTATTATGCATATTCATCTCACTATTTGTGTTATGTACATTCATATGCTGTCGAAATCTACTTATAGAGTTATACGTTTTGCCACACCGAGAGCAGTATTGCATAAAGTTTTGTATGTTAGTTGAAGCGCTGGTTGTTGGCTTAGAAGTAGATCTATTTTGGTTATTTGAATTTGACTCTGTTATGCTATCATTCGGTTTATTATTGCATACAAGTTTATGCCTCTTAAGATTATCCATCCTATTCGTCTTATATGGACACTTGCTACATTGATATGTTTTTCCTAACTTACAAAATTTTTCATGTCGTTGCAAATTGCCTATGAGAGTGAACACTTTTCCACACTTGGTACAGACAACCATGATTATTGATGAGGATTGAAATTAGCAAGCCCTTATATACATCTACCATCTAATGACGTCAGCGTCATCACCAGCCAATACCGTATGTTCCGATCTGTTGTAAATAGAAAACACATAAAATTTTCAGTAATTAATTTTCAAAGAAAAAAAGTCAAAGTTTAACACATTTCACAATACCATTGTGGTACAACTTCAAGTGGCTGCAGCTTTCACTGCAGCCACCCAAGTCGTCCATCCTCGTTAGACGCACCTTTCTAATGGCATTGTCTCTGCACTCGATGTGCACCAATGTTTCTTTGTCGTGCCTCTGAATGTTGGTCACTTGCGAGGCCAACAGGAGGTTTGATTGAGTTATATTTTGTAAGGACTCAACCAAACCTCTGTTGTCCTCTATTAGTTGAGCCTCACGGGCCTCTGACTCCCTTAGACGCTCTTGACAACGGCGTAGTTTTGAGTACATGTCTTCATCCGTCGTTGCATCGAGGTCGACATCATACTCTCGCACTGGGAGAGGGGCCTTGGGAACTGTAGCAGGAGCTGCGGCAGGGATAGGAGGTGTCGCGGAGGAAGGAGCTGCGGCTGGGATCGGAGGTGACGGAGAGGAAGGAGCTGCGGGCGTTGGAGGGGGTGGGATCGGAGGTGCCGGACAAGAAGGAACTGCGGGCGATAGAGGACGCACAGGGGATGGAGGAGCAAGCGTCATCATCGGGGACAGCGGCAGGCGGACGCTCCAGCTGGGGGATGCCCGGATGTGGCTGAAGGACACCTCTTCCTGTGAGGCACACATGACGGACTCCTGTAAACAAAGGAAACAATTGTTTATTAGGATAATTGTCAACAAAGTAAGTTTCAAAATGTTTTAATAGAAAATTCTACACTGAAGCAGTTAACCAAGCTTCATACTTACATTAGTAACAGATTCATTGTCATCATCGGATGACGAAGTTGGTGAATCGTCGGATGAGGATGATGTTGCAGAATCCTCGGATGAGGATGATTCGCGTATGGAGTAGGGCCTCTCCTCATTGTCCTCAATGGACGTGGTTGTCGCTGGCGTACTTAAAAAGCTCCTGTGCTTTTTAAGGGATAGAGATCGCACAGCCTGCAGCGGAAAAATGTGACAATATGTTTATATAAAGAGATAGACATAGACAGGTTTTCAAGGTGTTGTTGTCTGTTATCTGAGCGTAGACCACAGCAATCACACTTACGGGGCTAGAAGCGAGTTTTTTGTCTCCTGGGGAATTCCCTCGAGGCAGCTTCGGGCATGCGGGGATTGATTGAACACTTGGAAACAGCTAAAAAAAGAGATTCATATTTGATTTCGTCTTAGAAACTATTAAGCAAATTAATTTGTTACCTTTCGCAAGTTTTCCACCACGTTTCCATCTTCAAACCCGACTGTCATCGCTTGAGGTGGTTCAGTCTGAAATGTTTTGACAACATTGATTTAATTATGCATATGAATAATAACCCAAGTAAATAGATTCTCACATCTTTAACGATGAGTTTTTTCTGCACCAACACCTTTGTCTTCTTCGGTGGGGGCATCACCAAATCCTGAAATGTGTAAACGACATATGCTTATATTGACTTAATGAAGTAGCATTTTATCTATCCCCAGTGGATCAGTTATTCGTTGAAACTAGGATTGACATCACTTACCTCAAAATCGCTGAAAGTCTCGTCGACAAATTCTCGGGACTTAGGGGCCTTCTTGGGAGCGCGAGATTTAGGGGCTTTCTTGGGAGGCTGTTGAGGTTCGTCCACCTGGGATAAAACACCTTCCACCGGCCTGTCCTTCGAAAAGAGGCGTTGCAACTTCTTTTTTTCATTACTAGAAGTCAAATTGATCCCTTTCCGTCCATTCTCAAGAGCACAGGGGGTATGACGAACAATGAAGGCCTTCGCCGAATCGGTGTTAGCCTTCATATCACTCCTTTCATACGTCCTACAGGAAAGGCAGCAGATGTAGGAACATTATTCTAATCTTGATGCTTTTAAAGCTGCTGTGAGGTATTATCGCTCCTTGTTGAAAGAAAAACGTGAATCCTTCTGGTACTCAAAAGTTACATCTGAAGTCGGTAACCCTCAGGGTTTATGGCGTTCTTTCAAGTCCTTAATGGGTCGAAATCGCCTACCTCATCCATTTTTCCTCAGTGCTAAAGATATTCATGAGACTTTCACTCAGAAGATACAAAGGATCCAAGATGCTACGACTGATTTCTCTCCTCCGCACTTCTCTCACAGTGTATCCGATTCAAGTTTTGAGTGTTTCCAAACAATTACAGATGAAGACATCCTAAATGCTGTACATAACTTACCCAACAAATCATCAGCTAGTGATGTAATTCCTACGACTCTTTTGAAAGAACTCATTCCATCTCTGCTGCCTTTTCTGAGTCATCTGTTCAATACTTCGTTGTCTTCAGGTATTTTCCCGTCCCGTTGGAAGCGAATTATGATTATCCCTGTGGTTAAGAAGGGCTGCAGTGATCCGAATGCCGCGACATCTTACCGTCCTATCTCTAACCTTACTGTCGTCTCCAAACTTTTTGAGCGCCTGGTATCCGCGCAACTTCGTTCATACCTGTATGCAAACAACTTAATTCCTGCAACTCAGTCTGCATATCGACCGCATCACTCGTGTGAGACTGCCATTCTTCGTATAACCTCCAACGTTCTTCTTGCTGCAGACAACGGTAGCTTAAGTCTCCTTACCTTCCTTGATCTGTCAGCCGCATTTGACACAATCGATCATCACATCCTTCTGGCCCGTTTACAATCAAATTTTGGCTTTACTGGTACTGCCTTGCTGTGGATTGAATCATTCATACGTGGACGATCAAGTCGTGTAGCTTTTAATTCTACATTATCTGATTTCAGTCCTGTGATAGCTGGTGTTCCACAGGGCTCCGTGATTGGACCGCTACTGTTTGTTCTCTATACATCCGAACTCTCCAGAATCATACCACAGTTTGAACTGTCCCTACAAATGTATGCCGACGATGTACAGGTGTATGGTCACTGTCATCCTGACGACTCAAGTGACTTGGTCTCTCGCATGGTTAAGTGTGTAGATCAGGTTATTGCGTGGTGCTCATCGAATCGTCTACTATTAAATGCAAGCAAATGCGAGATAATGTGGTGTTCATCTTCCCGTCGTGCTTCATCCCTTCCTAATGACTCCATTCGTGTTGGAAATCATATGGTGAAACCATCTTCGTCTGTTCGCTGTCTTGGTGTTATCATAGACTCGGAGGTCTCTTTTCGTGCTCATGTGACTCATGTTGCATCCTTGTGTTTTGGTGTCTTGCGACAGATACGTTCCATCGGCCGCTATCTGTCTCGTCCTCTCCTTATCAAACTAATAGAATCACTGGTCTTGCCTCTCCTCGACTTTTGTAATTCTATCCTGGCCGGTATTCCACGTAAACTCTCTAATAAGTTTCAGTCCGTGTTACATGCTAGTGCACGTTTGATTTTTGGAACTTCACGCTTTTCATCTGTAAGTCCTCTACTTCGAGATCTGGGTTGGCTTCCTGCGGACATCCGTCCGCTTTATAGGCTGGCTGCGTTGACACATGCATGTTTTCATAGAAAAGCTCCTTCTTACCTGGCCCACGACTTCAAATACACTTCTTCAAGACGCCCTGGTCTTCGATCCTCAACAACACTATCACTAATTGTTCCTCGGGTAAAGTGCCCAACTATCGGGGGACGTTCATTTTGTGTGCAAGCCTCTCGTACATGGAACTCATTACCACCGCATATAACGAACATTTCTGAACCGCATATTTTTAAGAAATCAATTAAGCAGCATTTCTTAAAATCCTGTTATACGTAATTTTTGTACTAAATTCTTTTTACTTACATACTTTTATTATTATAATTTTGATGAAATTTTGTACAGTGGCCTTGAGACGTGTAAACATGTGAAATGTCACTCAAATATAATTCGTTCCTGACTGACTGACTGACTGAGTCTTCTCGGAAGGTGAACTCCTTGTGCCCGCTTTTGTTGGCATGTCGAACGGGCAGTTGACATGTCTCACAAAAATGGAAGACGAGACGTTGTCGTGCGATACTCTCATGTCGAACCATTTCCGTAGAGGATAAAAAACTTTAATTATAATTTAATCCCTTATTAAATAAGAAATCATTTATATACCACCTTCAAAGCTTTATTAAGTACTAGATTAATATTAGACAAATCTTAAGAAGAAAAAAATTTATGGATGAAATAGAAACTGAGATTCGAAAGTTTAATTTCATTTCAAAGGGTTTGTTTATAAAAAGACATAAAATTTGGAAACAGCTGATTAATCATTATTTAATTACGAAATAATAATAGAATGAAAATGAGATTTCGAAAATTTCAACCATTAAAAAATTAGTTTAATTAAACAAGTTTGAACTTTATGGAAGCAGCTGATTTATATTTCTTTTAAATTGAAATAGACATAATAGAACGAAAGTAAAATTTTCGAAAATTTCAACCGTTAATCAATTCGTTTGATTAAACAAATTTGAATTCATACATCAACTATCAGATGACATTGAATTTTTATTTAAACATCTTTTTTATTTAGAAAGAATGTGTAAAAATACGGATGTCAATTGCACTTTTACTCAGACTTATACAGTCATGTCTCTTCTGGATGACTTAATATAGGAAGAAAATAAAAAAAATATGGTTAATAATATAACATAAAGTGTTCCTATCCTAAAAACCCAAGCTTCTATATTTAAAGCTATTTGGTTATAAAAACTTAATAATGTTCCTACTCCCGAATATCCTATAAAGTAGCAGAACATGACAATGAAACTCACTTTAGAATTGTAATAAGAACCGGAGAACGGAGGAACGAAGAACGACGTCTGTTATGGACACTAAATAATTTGAAAATGAGTGAAAATTCGTTGTGTGCAACTTCTTTATATATGAAATTGACAAAGCAACTATGAACAAAGACCTTATGACATCACATCCTGGAATTGGTACGGTTAAACAAAATTGATAACTCAAACAAGAATTGGAACAGCTGGTTTATTTTTAACCTTAGAAATGGAAGTGCCATCATATGTGTTGAAAGATTTCTACATGTAAACAGTAGAGTGAATTCAAAGTAATATGAACTGATGGACTGATGTATTATTTGATATACATGTTATTATTAATAGTCATATAATGATTCATATTTGAAGATATAAAAACGTGTGGTTTGAATAGAACATTAAAATTTGAATTAAGCGCTAAATTTCGAAAATTCAAATTTCGCGCGAAAATTCAAATAATCAAATTTAAAGACTTTTTCGAAAATTTGAATTTCGCGCCAAAATTCAAATAATCAAATTAAAATACTAGGTTAGGGTTAAGGGTTAGGGTTAAGGTTAGGGTTTAGGTTAGGGTTTAGGTTAGGGTTAGGGTTTAGGTTAGGGTTAGGGTTAAGGTTAGGGTTAGGGAAGCAAGAAGAGTATCTATGGCACCCGGAACCCATGGATAAATAAATTTTCGAGTGCGCGAAGCGCACTCGAAAATTTATTTACCCTACAATCCGAAAAATTTCGAGGGCGCGAAGCGCCCGAGAAATTTTTAGGGCCCCCCCCCCACCGTGTATGAAGTGTATGAAGGTCAAAGGTCAGGTCTAAGGTCAAGGTCAAGTGTAGAGGTTTGTATATTATGGTCATTTTTGGTTGTAAAACTTTAACTTTGAAAATTTGTAAACTTAGTCATTTTTGTAAAAAAACTTGGAATTTTTCAAGTTGCATACAGATGCATACAACTAGGATTTTTTCATCAAATGGGTACATACAATATATCATTCGAATGCTCTTTTCATGCTGATTCTAATGGTGTATTGTATGACACATGTATGACATATAACTAGAGAGCTACATGTCTTTAAAGAATGGGCTAAAAACTTAGTGAATTTAAAAATCTAACATTTGTCTGCTTGCATACAGTTGCATACAACTAGGATTTTCGCATCGAATAGGTACATACCTTATATCATTCTAAAGGTCTTTTCATTCTCATTCTTATGGTGTCGTGTATGACACATGTATGATATCATCCTGGACTGCTACCAGCATTTTAAAATTAACAACATAACTGTTTCTTTAAAAGTTATATGTTCCTATTTATTTCAAGTTGAAGTCTTCATACTTGATTTTTTGTTTCAATTCAGTTATTGAACATCATTAATTGTAGATAGTTATTCCCCTTTCCCATTCAGACCTTAATTGAAGACCGATTTGTGAAATGATAAAACAAGTCTGTTCATGTATACAAATGAATATTAAATAAAGAGATTAAGAAAAAACACACTAAATGTCATCAAGGTAAGGAAAGGGTACAAGTTTTTTCAAGTCCACTTGCACATGGATCCTGGTCTTCTTGGGCGCACAGGGACAGCGACGTGGTGTGTCAAGGTCGATGACCGAAAATTCGAGAGCGGTTGTGAGGTTCCGCTCGTTCGGCTCCATCCTCATGAACACCCGTTTGGTGTGGTACTTTTTCGGGGCGTTCTTGACTTTGACCGTGACCCGTCCATAAAGTGGCGTTCGCATGGACTTCTTATTCATGTGACGCATCGTCTCGATTGATACGTCACTATCTTCATCACTCGAGTAGTCGGGCGATGCAGGGGCTTGGGTGAACACCACCGGCTCGTTTGGTGTTGTCGATCGCTCCATCGGAGATTGGGGAGGTGTATTGGTACGTTCCACTGGCGAAGTGGTACGATCAGCAGTACCGTTCTCAACTGCGGCTTTCTGTTTGCGATCCATTATGACTTGTAGATTTAAAATAATTGTAACTTGTAAACGTGAGGATTAGAACCTTTGATAAGAATTGGTACAAACCTCGGACTTATATACTTTTTAAACAAAGGAAATCCTAACAGCCAATCAGAGAGGTACCGAACTTCCCTAAAGAATATATATAACTATATAAAGGATGTCATTGTTCCAAACTGTTAAGTACTTATCCTCAACGTTCCATAACAAGAAGCATGTCCTCAAAACCACTATTTTATTTTCAAAATGACAGCCAAGTCATTATGGGAGGTCAGTTGGACATGACCATGCATCTGTCTTGCGGCTGCAAAGTGGCCCTGTGGAAGACCTTGACTGTCTCTGCACTTCAAAGGCGGAATGGACTACCAGTGAAGTGTCCGGTACACGAGTGCGATCATGACTTTAGCAACAATAAAACATTTCATGAATGGTGTGATGACTTCCTAAAGATCATGGAGTCGCCTGAGGGACGTGATCTACACCCATCATTTATTTTTCATGCTTAAATTAAACTTACATTGTAAATCTCTTGTCTTTTTCACTTTAAACATAGTTCTGGAATTGGTTTTCTTATTGGGGAGCAACTAAATCATAACTGCACATTAAAGTTTCACATCTAAATAGTGCTACATTTAAAATAATTGTCACAATAGTCGCAATTGAGCAAACCCATTCAAAATCAAACAACGGACGTCTATCGGTACGTACCCAAGTGCTCAGAACCAAGCCACACAAGTTCGATCATAGACGTTCCCAAACACAGTGTACTCAACTGAGTGTACCAAACACATGTACCTATCCAGTAAAACAGATCTCATACAAGTTCCTATTCATAACACTGAATTATACATGTACCTATCCATGTGCCTATCGATAACTAAATTATACATGTACCTATCCATGTACCTATCGATAACTAAATTATACATGTACCTATCCATGTTCCTATTGATAACACTAAATTTTACATGTACCTATCCATGTACCTATCCGTAGCAAGTAGGGCACAGTTTTCACTACTCTCGCTACTGGGACATCTTCCCAGGTGGTTGACTTTGGCGGGAATGTGGAATTTTTCCGCTGAGTGAAGCAGTCGAAGGAAAAAACGAAGGCATAGATGTACCACTGACTTGGCCATGAGAAGTAGGGAGACCCCAGTGACGGCTTGCCACCACTTACAGTATGTTTTAATAGAAATTAAGATTTCCTCCCCTACTTCGTTTGAATGGCCTGTCTGGGTGTAGTGTCGAAAGCAACAACTTTGACAGTCTGAGAAGCTAACAGGTACCCCGATCGGATCGACCATCTGAGAGGGACCGGCCTGAGAGTGGAGACGGAAGTTTAAAATTGCAATCGATTCGCCAGCAGCTTCAAGCATGGGATCTTGGCAAATCTCATCTTGGAAGTAGTTAAGATAGGCTTTAATAATTACAAATACACTTTGAAAGCACTCAAGAAAAATTTGCATATTTTTGATTGAAAATCCCCTTTTACTATTGCGAAATACAGAAATCACATACAATGAGATATACATGCAGTGTAAGCTACAGTATGGGTAGTCATAACCGTAACATTTGTGTAGGCAAATAGTCTGCATCCCATGCAGTCACATGTTCAGTCATACAAAATGCTTTGTAGTTAAGCGCAAGGCTATAGTTCCTAAGAGATAGTCACAATAATGCAGTATACATAATTTGCATGCAATTGGACGTAGATGCACATTTAGTATGCCTATATCTAAATTTAACTTGTTACATAATCGAAATATTTCTAATTCAATTTGCAAGGGTCTAGATAATAAGATTCAACTTTTCTCCAGGTTGAAATTTAGCCAGGCCAAGGAGTTATAAAACAAATCAATCATTTTTTAAACTTTAACCTGTAATTTGACTTCAATCTGTATTCACTAATAAATAACCGGATTTAGCACAGTATGGGCTTTCTATCATGCGAGATTGAGATCAAAACGACATAATATAGTAGTATAATGATGTATTATGTTATTGCTATATTATTAATTCACAGTAGTGTCACGACAACAGACTAAAATGTACTTTTTAATTTGTGTACTACTGAACTGTGCAGTCTAGTTTTGTGCACCTCGATCGGGATGTCCCAAAGATCTTATTCAAGACAATAACGTCAGATTTCAATTTGATTTATCATGCATGTGCATGAGCTATTGAAGACCTACTTGTGATATAGTGTCTTACTTCGCTATGCAAAGCACGACAGTATTAGTTAATTCTTTGTAGGCCTACAACTAAAGCATGAGAATTTCTCGCAGTCATTTTCGTAAATTATTTGCAAATTAAAATTTTAGGATACAGTCAAAGTAAAGCTTAAATTCTTATTTCAGACATTGAATGAGCCTAGCATGAATTTCTCTGAAACAATCACTTCTTGGCCTGACAGAGATTAATTGAAGCGTTTTGAAGCTCTCTTATTCATTCTCTCAAAAAATCAAAATCGATTTACATACACGCTGTGAATGTGAAGAAGCCTACTAAGTAAAAAGCATTTACATTACTAAAACTTGGCGTGCTTTTATCTTGCAGAAATACACGGCTATCTGCGCTTCACGATCAAGGAAAAATGGGGAAAGATAGAAGAAATTTGAAGTGTCTTATTCCAAACTGCAAGAATCCGATCTTCAAGTTTGACTATCGAGATGAACATGATAGAAAATATCACAATGATCTTCTATCGCAAGGACAATCCATTCCATTCAGTGAAACGGGAACTCGGTTGGCTTCTGTTAACTTAAACGTTTGGTCTTCTTTCTCGAAACTAGCACACAAGCGAAGCTTGACGGATGATCTCTCAGATGATGCTGTTCTTCCACCTGCTTCGAAACTACTTCGAGAATCTCAGAATGTCATTGATGTACCTACGTCATCGCAGCTCTCCATCAACGATGAAGCGACAAATACGACTTCAGCGACACAGAATATATCGTCGCAGTTAGACATAATTGAAATTCCTTTGAAATCAGATGACGATTCTGATGAAGATAGCGAAATCATCAACACCAGCGATTGCAAAGGAAGCTCTGATGATGAACCCTTGCAAGATGCCGAGACCGATGTTTTAGGAACCAAGCAAGAAGTCTACGAAACCCCGATGTCTAGCAAGAACTCCCCACCAGGCCCAAAAGATTTATCTCAATCACCAGAAGACGATCCCATACAGCCAACAACCTCATACCCAAGTCATGTAATTAATGGTCGAGAAAGAAAATTCTCCAGAGATTTCTTTGTTCGACATGGTTGGATACAACGACGTTGTTGGTTGGTTCGACGTCAACAAATTCGGTGTATTGCTATCACTGTCGACATTTCTCTGCTGAAAGGGAAGTGAAAATGTTCATCACTGATGGTTTCAGAAATTGGAAGAAATGTTACGGACATGATCCAAAAGATAATCGACTTCTACAACATGAAAGAAGTCAGGCTCATCGAGATTCAGTTGATTCGTCCGCAACATTCACCATTTTGCAAAAAACCAAAGACTCCCGATCGTCTGTCGTGAACATGATGAATACAGCACATCGAAGGACCATCGCTGAAAATAGGCACTACTTAAAGACGGTTTGTGAGGTTCTTCTTTTGACTGCAACCAAGAAAATTGCACAACGAGAGACAGGTGCTATGTATAGAGTGTCGGAGAATTCAGAAATAGATCACA
Source organism: Prostheceraeus crozeri (assembly GCA_907163375.1). Lineage (NCBI taxonomy): Eukaryota > Metazoa > Platyhelminthes > Polycladida > Euryleptidae > Prostheceraeus > Prostheceraeus crozeri. Next base: position 242,630 of record CAJQUW010004936.1, read on the forward strand.
ACTATGGACCGTATTGTGGCAACTTCTTGGCTATCCTGTGCTTGATTGCAAAGCATGATTCAATTGTATCCGAAAAAATGAAAAGCGGACCGGGTAATGCAAAATACACACATCATACAATACAAACAGCACTACTCGATTTAATGGCTGACATGATTAGACAAGAAATTCGAGACGAAATTTCAGCAGCGACGTACTTCTCTCTCTTAGTTGATGAAACGAAAGACATGGGCAAACGCGAGAAAATTTCTTTTGTAATACGTTATTTATTCAACGACATTATTCACGAAGAATTTGTGGGTTTGAAGGCGGCCGAAGGACTGGATGCTGAATCTCTCACAGAGACAATATTGCAACAGCTTTTGAAAATAGGATTGAAATAGGAGAACTGTGTCGGTCAGGGATATGACGGGGCATCTGTAATGAAAGGACACATAAAAGGTGTACACGCACGTATTAGAGAATCTGCCTGTCCTTTAGCACCCTATATTCATTGTCACAGCCACAGACTAAACTTAGTGGTTGTTGATGTATTGAAGAACGTACCGGAATGTGGGGAATTTTTTGTGCTTCTGGAAAAGATGTATGTATTCGTAAGTGGAAGCAACGTTCACATTAAATGGTTCAATACTCAAAAAGAGATGAATTTGCGACCATTGGAGCTTAAGCGACTATCATGGACCAGGTGGTGCAGTCAGCATTCAATGTGTAGTATTATACTCAAGAGATTGAAGCCTCTGCTGAGCTTAATGATTGAAATCCGAGACAACGACCCGAATTCAGAACTAGTCTATGATGCAAAATGCTTTCTATTGCAAATTGACTACGAATTTTGTATTCTCCTGGTCATGATAACAGAAATACTGAAGCACTGCAAGCTGGCTTCCAACTACCTCCAAAATCCTAAGAATTCTTTAGCTGATGCCATCGACATAATTGGAACTGTTCACGACAGCATAGCCGCTTTGCGAAATGAAGACACATTCAGCAAAATACAAAAAGAAGCAGATGAGCTTTGTGATGCTTGTGGCCTAGAAAAAACAAGCACAAGAAAAAGAATTAGAAAACAATCGAAATGCTTAAAAGACAGTGTAGTTATGTCTTCGCTGGGATCCTCTTCCATTATTGATTTCCGCACACAAGTATTTTATCCAATAATTGATCTTTGCCTGAACGAGTTGAACCGAAGATTTAACGAGGAAAATAAGGTTATAATGAAAGGTATATCGGCACTGACCCCTGGAAGCAAAGATTTTTTAAAATGGGATATCATCCGACCCTTCGGAGAAATTTACAATGCTCAACAAGACGATCTTGATATTGAGGTAAAAAGTATGATGCGATTACTATCAAGAAAAAAGGATGACTGTCCCGATGGATTGCTGGAATTCTATACACTCACACACCGACTTCGCGATGCCTACTATGAACTACATAGGCTGCTTGCAATTTCCTGTACTCTTCCTGTGTCCACAGTATCATGTGAGAGATCATTCAGTACACTTCGAATTGTAAAAAATTACCTCAGGTCTACCATGAGTGAAAGCAGACTCAATAGTTTGATGTTGTTAGGTATACATAGCAGGAGGACTGAATCGCTGGACCTAAATGATTTATTTGCTCACAGGTTTCCCTCTTGTCGAATTTCTTTATCCTAGTTTGTGTCATAGGACATTTTTGGATATTTGAATCTTTTCGTATGCATCCTATTTTAATACTGGGCTTACATTGTACTTTCACCTGAATTCAAGAAAAGGAAGCTATTGCAACAAATGTCTTTGCCAATATATTTTATGAAAATTTGCGGCTCATTTATGAGACACTGTTGAAACAATGAAACTAATGCAACAATTCACTGCTTCCCTGAAGCAGCACTTTCCTACGTTAATAAAAGCAAAAAAAATGAAAGGGCTCTGCTGCTGATTTTGAATTATGATATTTGAGTACAAACTTTCGAGGTCAATCCCTTCGTTGAAACACTTAGCCTATCAGCAGCAGAGGTTTTTCATTTTTTGTTGCTTGTATTGATTGCAGTGCACATAAGCCTATTATATGGAAAGCATAAGCTAGAATGGATTCCTTCTTTTTATCATTGAAATCATCATTAGCAATAATTCTGTTCTGTCAGGTTCCTGTATTCTATCTTTTAATAAGAGATAACCATCACTGCATCTGCATATAACATTCTGTGTACTTTTACAAAGTCGGCCCAATTTTTAGTCAAACCTTATTGTGTGACTGGATGAGTACCGGTCGGCATTGATCATTGTCCTTCGTGTCATTTTCTCTATTTATGTATAAAATAGTATCACGAATAGCAATTGCTTTTGTAGACCTATCTCATTTCAGTTTCTGTTCGTATCTTTTGTAAATGTAGGCCAAATACTGATCTAAACGAAGTTATGAGTTGCAAGCTCTATCCATTTGCTTTTGTACATAAATGACGTTGCTTCTTGAAAATCGTGTCCTAACACGTTAGGAAAAGTATATGTACATCCCATGTCTTTCAAAGTTTTATGAAATATGCATGCGGCACTTCCTTGTCCTCACCATTTGTACATAATAAAAATTCTAATATTTTCTCTATATACCTTTTTCTCAACTTGAATTTGGAAAACAAGTGCATAACGTTCCTACATAGGCTCTGATTATTTGAGTTACATGCATGCATTAACATCAAATCGATTGACATAATGTAGTTGTCAGCTTTTATGGTGTAGTCGACAACTCCTAGAAAATAGAGTGCATGATGAAGGTCGTCATTACGCACGCTACATGAGTCAAAGCATTCCTCGTATTTACACAACACGTAGCGTTTAGCAAGCGAAGATGCTTTTAGTTCATAGCTACATATTTATGAATTTTAATTGTTCACGCAAAAAGAAACTTAACAAACCGGTACAAAAGCCAACAGGCATTTGTTTCAAAATTCTCAAAGTTGAGAATTTACGTGCATTACGTAAGATTTTGAAAGAAAATCATAGATATACTCGTTATTAATAATTAAATAAATCTCAGATATAGGAATACATTTTCGGTGACAGTTAACATGTAAATTGTCCGAAAGAAGAAATCGTACATATGTGTAGGTGCATAACAAAGTGTGCATCGATAGCACAATTTTTTGTGTGCAAAAATTGCACATTTACAACTCAATTACACAATTGACATGTGCATGTATAGCCCACAAGTAGGCATAGCTGTTCATAGATGACAAAAATTAGTCGGTATAGCCTGTCGGCACCTCGGTTAAAACCGTCGGCACAGCGCTTCCATGGACCCCCCAGCTCTAGGACCCTGGCGCCACCACTGAGTCTACCTACTGAAATCTGACCCGATTCGTTCTGCAACTAACATAAGTTCCACGTTGTTGCACATTGTTATGCTAGCACGAGTGAGTTACGCTCGCATGAGTTAAGGAATTAGGACGTATGAATATTAACACCAAAAAGGAAATTTGATTTTAATTTTATGTGCATACAACATCAAGTGCATTCAATCCCCATGAAATGATCCAAAACCAATAAAGACACACAATAGTTGAGCACTGTGATGTTTAAACTTCCATCATTGTAATCGAAAGCTAGATCAAATGTCTTAAGAAACCACTATCACGAGAAATTCTGAAGAAAAAAAAGCGCGTTTCAAAACAACCGATGTTTTTAATCCTACGTGGAACGCCATCAGCGTTGCCAGACCTAAATTTCATTTATTTGCGCAGCCAGAAAAAATTGCGCAGCACAAAAATCGCAAATGTTTTCCTACATCGTTGATATTATCCCTTTTTCTGCTCCAGAATATATATTTATAAGTTTAAGACACTCTCTTTGCTAGTTCATGCTTGTATTACTTTCATCGCCTGCATTCATTTTTTAGCACATCTTCATGAATTTTAATCAATTTTTTTGGAGTTAGTATATTTCTGCAGCTTCAACGATTTTTATTCATTATTTAGTTGAAGAAAAATATATTCTGAAAAATAGAATAAAATTGAAGACAGAATACTGTCATTGAAAAAGACATATCTGTTGTAAAAATGAGAAAAGCCCATATCGCATAATTTTGCATTTAAACTTGAACAATGTACACAACACAAAACAGTGTCATATTGCACTGATAAAATTTACAGGGACGATTTTATCTAATTGGTCAATAAATATATGAAAACTTTTGTATGTTGGTCCTGCAAATTATAAACACACAATAACTTGACGAAAAATTATAGATGTTTCATAATGAATTGACTATAACGATAACAATAAACAAAATGAGAAATGCGCGATTTGATTATGAAACTAGATAAATCTTATAGAAAGACCTATATACTGAAAATACTCTGTCATCTAGTTTCGTTGACTTTGCTTAAAATCGCTTTCAAAAAGTCAAAAATATTCTGTTTGAATAGTCCAAAGAGAAAATCAATTTCAGCAGAAAGTCACTTTTAATTACAGCGGAATCAAAGAAAAATGCAATAATCGATCCAGTTGTAACAGATACTGTAGAAAACGCAACAATTTCTGGTGAGCTTTCCTATGAGCTTAATTCACCACGTTGCATAGGCCTACCGATAAAATTCAGTCACACAAAATAAGTTCAAAAGGACGCCAACTACTTTCTTTCCCGACAACAACTCGTCTAACTTGGTTCGAGCTTCGAACACAAGTTGGCTAGAAATCTAAGCAAGTACTTTTCACAGTAGTACCTCTGTTACACAAGACGTTTTATTTCAATCTATTTTACCAGGCAAAAATTATCGAGTTGATCACAATTGTTCATCGGAAAACAAATCTGTAAATATTAAACAACAGCACTTGCATAACTTTATAACGGACTTGTGCTGGAATCCTGGTCGGACGCATTGCGGTCGGAAAGGTAAGGTAGTGTACGCAGCACCATCATACACAAACCCAAAACAAATGTTTGCTGAACACACCAATATGTTTCTGTTGGTGCTCTGAAAGTAGTCGGCACTGAAACTGAATATTTCATCTCAACTATGTAACCGGTTATAAAATAATTACACTATGAAGAAGGCAATCTCTCTTCGCTTTATTCTCTTTCCTTACATTTAGCTTCACACATTGCAGCATGAGTTTCTTTCAACCGGAAATCAATTATGGGGTGAAAGGAAATTTGATGCGACTTTATATCCTTTGACAGTAGATGGTTTTTCACGAAAAGGACTTCGTTCAGAGATGAGTTGAGCAATCTATTTCGTTTTTTCACACGAACACGTGATTGAATAGACAACTAATTCAATATGTTTATTGCACTGAGAGGGTTGCAAAAATTGCGCAGGAATGGCGTGATCATTTTTATTGCGCAGTTGCGCAGGTCTGGCAACACTGAACGCCGTGTACAAGCAGCAAGGCTAGTTTACATTCATACAGAAAATATGCCCTAAAATGCGCACTGCTTGCTGCTACAGTTTCACTTTGGACTGCTAAAGTGTCCATATAACGAAAGCGCGCATGAATATTCATTTATTCATGAGTATTCATTCTGTATTCATTTACATTTGTACAAATGAGGATCGCCTTAAATCAATAGAGACTTCCATGATTCCCTATATAAGGAAAGCTTAATCTGAATACTTTAAGAAAATTAAGCACGACGACTGAAGGCCAGAGTACTTGAATTGTGAGATTTGGAAAGCTGTGCTCGATGTTCTCCTGGAAAATAGAAAGTCACAAAGGAAAATGGAGTCCTGTTATCAAATTGGCAACATGAGTGAAATGAGCAAGCGTCATGCAAAGGACATTCGCATGGTAGAACTTGAACCTACGATATAGCTTTGTTTTTCAGGACTTGTCTTCTCAGTCAAATGGAATTTAAAACCCCCAAATATGGCATTATGTCTATGAATGAAATATTTGAAATTGTGACCAGATCTAAACGCAAACTTGTCAGGGCACAGGCACAGCATACTGTGCACTGGCAAACTTGTGTTTGGATTTGGGGAACACTTTCAAGTACTCTATTTTAATGACCCTCGAATGGCACAGCGATCCTTCATAGGTACAACTGCTATGCAACGATAATTTCTTAACTTAAAGTCGAACAATTCAACCACTTTCAGAAGCTTCTGATGACATGGTTGCTGGACTGTATTGAAAAAATCCGGACGCTTTAGTGATCATCTAATAATGCATCAAACAATCGATAATAATTTACATACCTGATATAAGGAATAATTCATGCTTTTGTTCACAATCTGATGTGGAATGTAGCTTGACTGATGAGGGAAACCGAAATTTTAGCTTTTGTCAGCATGAAAGTATATTCCTTCAACTTGGATTGCAAGAATCAAGAGAATTTGTATCGGTGCGCATCAACAAATTCACAAAAACACTTCAACCTATCTATCAACAAAAATGTGTTCGTAGCTGTGTAGCACGTGGTTCCCAACTTTTTTTACCGCAACTCTTTTTAACTTCGCGAATTTACGGCTACTCCTTTATCTTTTGTATTTTGACTTAGATACCTATTAAAATTTCATCATTAGTTGCTCATTGTAGGTCTATAATGCTTACATAAGTCACTAAATCACTGCTTGGATCGTTTTCCAATGAGCAAGCTGAGATCTTGTCTTATTGTCTTATGTGTATATGCACTTCGATAAAGCAAAATTTGAAATATTTTATTCCATTATTAAATGAGACGTTCCTGGTCGCGGAATCCGAATATGTGTTGATGGCTCGCTGCTTCAAGAGTTCAATCAAGGGTACCTGTCAGGGTTCTAGACAACCAAATCTTTCAATCTATCAGGCAAATCAACCATATCTAGATCAAAGATGAATCGACAAATCATAGATAATTAAAGTTAAACCATTCAATCAGCTAAATATAACAGGGTTATTGCAGGAACCAAATCGAAAGGATATATTAAGCCTTTCTATCCAAAGTAGGGGCCTAATGTGCGATTTTGTAGAAGCAGTAATGTCATTTTCTTCCCCAATTTTCTTCATGTGAATTCCATTCCAATCACATATGTTCCTTATCATCGAGTTCAATTTTGCTCCTTCAATTTTATCATAACTTTATGTAATTTGTTACTTCATTGTACGTTTTAGTGCTGTGAGCTACTTTGGGTACAGCGTACAAAAAAATTTTCCGAATATATAGATAAGTAAATAATCAGAAATCTGAATAATGCATTTTTTTATATCACTGTCTTGTCATTTTTCAAAATTGTTTCCATGAATAAAAATTTACACAATCCCTTTATACATTCAGTCGAAAAAAAGCTACAAAACAATTTATGGCTGCAGTGAGAATGAGAGGACAACCATTCAGTCATTCTGTAATCAATTCAATCAACTAGTCAAGTCAACAGATTCAGTATGTTTTAATAATGATGGAGTGGAAATAACATTCTTCCTATCATTTTTGACATTGCTGATCTTTCGTCAGTCAATCCCAAATTTTCAATTGATTACTATGCTAATTTGAGCTTCAGTCACAAGAATACGTATGGTGATAATCATCAATTAACAAGAAACAGGGAAAACTCAAATAATTTTTATCTCACCTGTAAAGGAGCAGAAACTTAAAGGAAGGCGAAATACAAAATTGTGGCTGATCCTAGAGAGAAAACAATAGGTATTTCGTCCAGTTCGATGTGCTCGTCTGATTTATTCTTGTGCTACATTACATATTGATTTTGTGTAGTAATATTTTTTCGCCCAAAAAAGCCTTGACATTTTTCATTTTTTTACAAATGAACTTACTCGATAAATTTTGCTCGATAACCGAAGCCTAGATCCCTCAACTTTTTTTCAACGCCATCTTCCGCCAACGATTCCACCCTGGGAAAGTCATAGAATTCTTTCCCGTCTGCCGAACCAATTTTCTGTCCGTATTCGACGCATAATTTCTCTACCATAGAAGATATTCGAGAGATATTATTGTTGGATGAACAAATGAAAGCAAACAACGTTTCAACAGGGTCTTGTCGCAGTACCCGAACTCCTGCTGCAACTGTTGGAAAATCAGGAATGGTTTTCGACCATTGTAAATACAAATCAGTTAAGGAAGGACCATTAAGATTGAAATAATCGCTTAGAATAGCTTCACTTTCTTTCTTCGAGGTCTTTGGGCCACACAGAATGCGATAAGTAAGTTGAGAATCTGTCTGACGAAGCTGCCATGCACGATTTTGAAATACGCCGTTCCACGAGCCATCGGGATTAAGACTCCATCTTTAAAGAGATAAAGGAAAGATTCATTTATTGCAGTCTATATATTGTGCGAATGAGAATGGTTTACACACAAGAAAAGTAATCGATTCTGCGATAAATGCAGGAGTACTTTATTACAGTTGGAAATTTATGGAGATCCAGTCAGTCGCTCGTAACCTAATCCTCGACTTAGACCAGAGTTAGAGCCAGTCCTGTTGAAGATTTTAGGACCGGTATACTGTTGCAGTGTTGAAAACTTGTTCTGTTTTACACTTAATCTGACATGGCAAATTTTTTGCACTATTTGAGTGATGAATTGCGACCACTCACCCCTGCTTGGGATAAAGCAACTTATAAATATTGAACTTAAAACAAATACAGTGGACATATGCTGAGGGTGAGAAGCCGCAACACAGCTCAGATCAAAGTGTTTATATACTTACTTTGGCTCAGATATTTTGAAAGTACTATATCAAACTACATGAGCGTAGCTAGCGCAGTTTTAGCAACATCTTTTGCTTCGCATGTGCCAGCGACTCTTGAAAATTAAAACCATGCAAAATGCACTGCATGTTAATCATGTTTAATGTCGCTAATCATGTGCCCTTTGTCAGAATATAATCATTTATCATTCCTCGAGCAGGGTATTACTTGAATTGAACTGTGCTGACCTGTCAGGTTACCGCAAAGCATTTCAACGTAATTTCTATCTTGTGCAATACTGTCCATGTGCTGTTATTGAGAACGATGAAAATGCACGTAAGTACAATAAGTTCCATAACGCTCTAAGATAATGTGCTAGCTACTATCAAAATATATCTTTACTTGAAAGCTCAAACTTTCATGATAGTGAAGTTATGCGGCACTGAAGTGGTACATCAGTAATATATTTTGCCGACAAAGGGCGGTAATTTGTAAATGGAGTAACTTGCTGTATTTCGCTCATAATTAATTAGTCATTTTTCAGGAGAGCCGCTTAGATTTTGCTTCATTTTCGTCGCAAGCAAAGTAAGTAGGTCGCAAGTTGCGTCAGTTTGTCGAATCATTCAAGTTGAATTTACATCAACGATAGCTGTACTTCCGCCGATTTGATTTTACTCAGGAGGAATAGAAAGTCGACTAAATGGATGAAGCAAGTGCTTGAGCAGCAAAAGTTTTTCAATTTGGTGTCCACATTTTTTGATATCGACATCATTGTCTACAAACGGTGCATCGGCTTCTGTTCAACCTGGCTATGTTTGCGGATATATTCCAGTGGATATCCATTCTTCATTAGCATATTGGTAAGGAATCATTTCACTTTGCATTTCACTTGCATTGCAGATTTTCCATGATCTTGAGAACAAGGATTTCACGACGCTCACTTTATAAATTTGAGGCACGAAGCTGTAAAAACTTGTACATTGGCCTGTGAAGGTCGGCTTCCGATACACTGACGTCATGAATTACCTCGACGCACCAAATTCACATCCAATAAGTGGAAAGTGTCACTCAGCCAATTCATGCGTAAAATGTATGCTTTGGTGCAGGCTATCAAAGTCGGAGAATATTTCATAACCAGTTTCTCTGGTTGGAGTGATTATGAATGTGTCGTCGATGTACCGGAAGTAACAATTAGTGCTTCCTTCGATCTTAGACTTCAGCTGCCGTTCTAGGTGTTCCATGAAGACATTTGCGAAAAGCACATCAAGTGGTGAACCCATGGCCACGCCATTGTCGGTGTAGTTGCGGAAGCAGCTATGTGGGTCGCACTGGACGTCGTTTGAGTGATAGGTTGCCTGAACATGTCCCACAATGGTTTCAGAGTGATGTGTTCTTCGGTCCTGAGAAGAAAAAGTCTCCGTGAATCTTCCTTACAAAGGCAACGGCCTATAGTTATGCGCCCGACGTGAACTCAGACGACTTCTGTCGCATTATCAAGCCACCAGATTGGCTCTGACTTTTACCACGACTCGTATTTCCAACCGATCTCCAAAGGATCCGACTCCAATGCTTTCCCACTCCTCCATTATATACAAATTCTCGTGTAGTTGCGGAAGCAGCTGTGTGGGCTAGGGTTGCCAACACCAAACGATCAAAATAGTGACCTAAAATCTCGAGAAAAGTGGCTAAATGGTAATGATTTTAAGGGTTGTGAGCCAACAACATACAAATTTCTACCGGTGACTAAATTTATTCCGTAAGAATATATTTATTTCCATACTTGTTAGATTGTTTAGTACCTACCATATGCATGAAGTTGAACCAATGTACGTACTATCATTAGCTCATAAATCATTTCGTTGCAATAATATGAATAGATCTATGGATGTATTAGGCGCCTATAACATTGACTAACTACCCTATGAATTTTTATGAAAATGACATCACAAGAAGGAAATAACTCGATTTGAGCGCCAGTTATACGGTATCACAATTTTGCTGAATATGAAAGACTCAAATCGTCTCTCTACAACAGTCAACCACAAAATAATCTATGTGAACAAAGATTGATAGAATAAGAAATGTAACAATGAAAATTAATATACCGTATATACTCCAATAGAGCCCGGCCTCCATTAGAGCCCGGGTTAAAGCAATCTGATTTAATAGAACCCGGCTACGAAGCTATAGGAATAGGCTATTCAAGATACCATGAGCAAGCGCATACTCGTACATGTAAGAAAGATTTCAACTACGGTATACTGAACAGTAACAGCAAGAGGTCATACAACAGGCCGATATTTTAATGTAAGATCACTGAATGCCAGGGTTGAGGTCATATTTTTACTGATAAATTGTCAATGTGATAAATTAGAACCCAGTCCTCCAATAGAACCCGGGTCATAGCAATCTGAATTAATATAGCCCCCAGGTTCTATTAGAGTCAGAACCGACATCTTAACAGACGATGAAGAAAATGAATGCTACAGTTAAGATAAACTAAAAGATATTTTCATGAAATAAAACATAAGCTTATTGACAGCCCTCTCGAAACTAAGATAAAATTCATTCCATACCTTTGCCGAAAGAATATTTGAAATTTACGGCGTTTTCGAGTACAATCTTGCATGAGTACTTCGAAATTTACTTAAAGATTCGTGTATAGAGGGTGATTTATCTAATTTTGGATGGCACCATTATACATAGGTATAAATACGTGTATGTAGCACGTACTTCACCTGATTGAAACCTAAAAGTACATGAGATAAAAACAAAAGGCCATTGAAGTGCGATATGATCATGAAAACTTGTTGAAATATCAACACATGCTAGAAAGTTCACTTGGGACAGCGATACCAAACATAACGATAGGGATATCAGTTCGAAGAAAACATTGAGTCTATGATTTCATTTGAAATCGTAGTTGTTCGTGAAGACTTGTTCGTTTGTTCCAAGTGCAACCTGCGCCTTTTTTGTTCCAGATCCACTATCCGTTTCCGCGTTTCAAAAATCTCCATTTCCACTTGGTCAATGTCTCTTTTCAGCTCTTTTGAAGTGTGTCTTTTGAAGACGCTCAAGGTTTCTCGCAAGGAGGACCCTTGAACAAGGCGCTCCCTGTTCACCGCGGCCAATTTCGCAGACTCTTTCCTGTAATTCGAACCAGCAGATTGAACATCATTCAATAAGGACTTCGGTGGATTGTAGGACTCAAAGTCTGACCGATCGAATCGATCTCTCACAAATCGCACGGAGTCGTACAAAATTGGTCTCATCTTATTTTGTTGGACTGTTTCAGCGGTTTTCATTACGGAAAAACCGCGTTCAACGTCCATATTGTGAGTTACAACCAACAAATAAGATTCTGTGAGTTCCATCAATTTTGGGTTTGAGTGAACAGGTGCTGTCCTGGATCGGCGGAAAAGATCAATCAAAGTACAATCGGGATTATGAGCCTGAAGTTCGCATAATTCATCAATCATTGTAATAGCATGAACATTGAATGCTTTTGCCAGCTCAGCAAACTTCTTCTTTCCCGACGGTGTGACCTCAGAGAGTTTGAAGTGGAATACGTGACAGCCTCGAGATATACTAGACTGCAGAAAACTCTGAAACCGCTTCAAAACCCCAGAATATAACTCCTCATTATAAGAATTCCACAAGTTTTGAATACGATTTATGTCTTGGTCACTTAAATATTGCAATTTAGACATCACATGGTCGTGTGTCTCAGAGAAAAATATATCTTTGTTTTTTGAATCAATATTTATTGGTTCATCTTCTCCATCAAACAATTTATGATGATAACTGTGAGTCTGGAAATTTGCTGAAACCCCTAAGTGAAACCTTATTTTTGACAAGAAACTCAATACCAGTTCTAATGTGGCATGAATGCTTAATTCCTTGGACTGAAATGCGGCAGTCAAATCATGCATCGGTTTGTGATGAATCACGAACTGGTCGATATGAATCAAAGCGCAGTTTTGGTTGACAATATTTTTCAATTCTTGAATGTTGGAAAGTTGTATAAGTTTTAACACAATTGGGAACTGATCCAGAATATTTTCCATCACACGAAAAATATCGAGAAATCTAGTGGGACTAAATGAGTATATGCATTTAGTTCCAAGAACCTTTGAAGACTTTTTGAAGAGAAATCTAGCTTTATGAGAGGTGTTCATATAGTCAGAAAATAACTCTGCGAATCTAACAATCATCTTGAGAATGCCTTCTGAATCACGTTTAATTTCCTCATTACAGAGCAAATGAATATTGTGGCAACTACATCCAGGGAAATCAATCAGATTGCAAGAGACCTCTCTTAATCTTGCAATCACGCCAGTTTTGGAGCCTTGCATAGTTGCACAATTGTCTGTCATTATGTACGTTAAGTTCGCAATATCAAGTTGGAAGTCGGATAGTGCATTTATGACTTCGTCGAACACTGTTTCACTATCCATTATCTTCAAATTTTTTACTGATTTTATTTTGTCATTTAAGAGGAAATCCTTCTCCAAATCTATTTTCGGCTCTAATTCGACAGTCTTCAAGTAACGGATTTTTCTCGTCCCATCTGCTTCCATATAACATAGATGGATTTCGAGTCTCACTTTATCATTGTAAGATGACTCGTCGAAATGTAACCCGTACCGTTTGTTAACATTTTCAGTCAATTCTTTACGAAAAAATGGAGCCACAGCGTGAGTAATGACATATTCAGCCTTTGTGCGTCCACAACTTATAGCACATTTCGTGTCAGAGAACATTTTTACGTAAAAATCTCTACCAGTTGCACACGGATCGGATGACAAAAAAGATCCGCCGTCCATTACAATTTTAAGACAATGAAAAAAAGTAGCTGTGGCTTTCAAATCTGCTTCTGACTTCATGCGACTTAAAGATGTGGAAATGCTGGTTTGCGATGCATCTGAAACACTTTTATGTACATCTGAGACAGAATGTTGATGCAATTTTTGAAACCCAGATTTGATGTTTATCACTTTATTGTCGAGTTTGCATCGTGCAACATAAATGTTACCAGGTACAGCGACAGCCCATGGATATTTTTCAGTCACCCTCGAGCTAAACGAACACTTTCCCATATCTGAAAAGAGAAGAAAACCATTTCACAAATTTCATCGATATATACGTGTAATTGTTGAATTAAAGGGTATGCTTCTTAAATCTCATCTACATATTTATGAAGAATAGGTTGTTCATTTCTGTCCATTGTACTAAAAGAACTTAAGGCAATATCTGTGTATGTAAAAGACCGTGGTATTCTATTTGACAAGTGCGCTTGCAGTACAATATGTTAAACGGATGCAACATTTCCGAGCTATTTTCAGCGACTCCCACATGAAAATTTTTGAGTAGGGCCTACTGGATTTTATCACACATACTTCTCCTTTCTTTTGCAAGATATCATCGATCATACAAGACCTACATTATGCAATACATTATCATGCCTACTTTATAGAATCACAAAATTGATTTAACTGTATGCTCTGAATTATTTGCTGATCATGTCTAACAGTTTAAACATACACAATACACATACTACATACTGTAACCAAATATGCCATCATTGAATGATGACAGACTGATGCTAACTCTCTGACGGAATGGGTACAAATAATTTGTAGAAAATTGTAATTTCTCTACGAATTCATATTGAAGTAAATTCGACTGCGCTTGCATTGCAACCCCAGCCACTAATTGTTTTCACTGAAGTTTACTTCTACATGTATTTAGATTATTGAAAGTCATCAAAATTAAAATGTAATCAATTAACAAAATTATGACAGTCAAAAAGATTCTGAAAAGGCAATAGGCTTGTTTACGTCTGATGGTATAAAATATGCAGTGTTCGCCAAAATATTTACGACGAGTATGATGAGTTACCATAATGTAAATCGTCAGAAACAAGATTTCACTGCTGTTATGACAACCCTCTATGATTGTTATTTGATTTTCCAAGTTTCAGATTGAAATATGTTTCAATATTTAAACTTGTAAAAATCTATCAGCACTTTAAAACTGTGAAAGAAGATAGCTCTTTATTATCACATGTAGTTCTCAGGTCTCTAATGTTCGTAAAGGTATCGTATCTAACGTTCAGCAAACGTATTATAAAGTGTATGATGCGAATACAAGTATTTATGTTATGTTATTAATGTATTTATGTTCCGATACAATAAACATGATAAAATAAAATACACAGTATTCATTGTTATATGCTCATAATGTAAATTATTACATCAACATCGTAATATCATTTACGTGTACATGAATTTAACGAGATAAACAAAAACAAAACTCACCGATGTAGTTCCTTCTGAAAGCCAAATTAGTCACTGCAATCATCATTTATTGGTCCCTTTCATGTCAGCTACTTCGATTAGCCATGATGAATGTATCATTATAAATTTGCAATCTTGGACCTATAAATGATACTGCAAAGAAAGCTTCCAAACTTCGAAACGCGAAATAACCATGATAACAAGTAACAAAAACAATGAAAACATCAAATGTATGTAGCATCCATTTATTAATGAATCCACGTAGAAAAATGCAACTAAGTTAAGTCATACATGTCCAATTGTACAACTCATGTATTACGACATGTATGCCTACTACATGCTTGTCATTCAATAGAATGACATTCATTGCGTAATAGTCACTAAATCAAGGATAGTCACTCCATTACACATAGTCGTCTTGACCAGAATAGCGGACCCAACATTTGATATGGCATCTCGGTAATTATCCAGAAAAGCAATTTTTCCTATCATTTTCCAAATCTTCAACACATTTACTTCTTCTGTAATTGATAGCAGGTACTTGCTCTCATAGGAAAACCGAAAATATAACCAGATTTCGTACATCATGAATTTTAATCTTCACATTCCATAACAAATGCAACTCAGCGGCGTGATCATACCTTAATGAAAGGTTCTCCCAGTACTTCACAGAATCTGCAAGATGTTATGACGAAAAACCTGAAAATTCCTACTATGACTGTAGATACAACAAAATGAAATACCAGCCGCATACCGATTAATAAAATATGTACACTTATGTGTAGGTAAAATATTATGTAAATTGAGTTATGCTTGCGTTTTGTCCGATTTATGGACCGATTCTAAATATTTTTGATATAAAATCGTCAAATGATTTACAAAAAATGGTCACTATTTTGCAGTGACTTGACAAAAAAAGTGACCAAATAGTTACTAATAGTGACTAGTCACTAAATAGTGACCTGTTGGCAACCCTGGTGTGGGCCGCACTGGACGTCGTTTGAGTGATAGGTTGGCTGAGCATGTCCCACAATGGCTACGTAATGAACGTGTGTGAAGTTAGCACCGCCACTCAGCACCGCCATCTTGAAAATGGAATGTGCCAGTCAAACCAACGGTCAGAATCGATCTAGATGGAGTGTGCCAGCATGTGCCACCCATTATTTTGAAAGAATTCCCTCTAGTTTAGGAAAAATCGCTGCTCGAAAGTTCGACATGGCGGTGATGTGAAGTTAGCACCGCCACTAAAACTTTTTTTCCAAAATACACAATCAAAACATACGAAACACGCACAACAGATAGAAGACCATGAAAAACATTGTGCCAGCAAGTTTCAGCACCTAAATCCCCGTACTTGCTGAGAAATTTGTCCCCGAAGCCACAAAATGGCGGTGATGTGAAGTTAGCACCGCCACTGAAGTCTTTTTTTAAAATACGCAAATAAAACACGCGAGACAAATACAACTGAGAGATGACCATCAAAAACATTGTGCCAGCAAGTTTCTTCTCCTAAGACGCCGTACTTGCGGAGAAATTAGCCCCCGAAAGCTCAATGCGCTGGCGGTGATGTGAAGTTGGCACCGCCATCTTGAAAAATGGAATGTGCCAGTCAAACCAACGGTCAGAATCGATCTGGATGGAGTGTGCCAGCATGTGCCACCCATTATTTTGAAAGAATTCCCTCTAGTTTAGGAAAAATCGCTGCTCGAAAGTTCGACATGGCGGTGATGTGAAGTTAGCACCGCCACTAAAACTTTTTTTCCAAAATACACAATCAAAACATACGAAACACGCACAACAGATAGAAGACCATGAAAAACATTGTGCCAGCAAGTTTCAGCACCTAAATCCCCGTACTTGCTGAGAAATTTGTCCCCGAAGCCACAAAATGGCGGTGATGTGAAGTTAGCACCGCCACTGAAGTCTTTTTTTAAAATACGCAAATAAAACACGCGAGACAAATACAACTGAGAGATGACCATCAAAAACATTGTGCCAGCAAGTTTCTTCTCCTAAGACGCCGTACTTGCGGAGAAATTAGTCCCCGAAAGCTCAATGCGCTGGAGGTGATGTGAAGTTGGCACCGCCATCTTGAAAAATGGAATGTGCCAGTCAAACCAACGGTCAGAATCGATCTAGATGGAGTGTGCCAGCATGTGCCACTCGTTAATTTCACGAAAATCCAACCGCAATCGGTGGAAAATCAACCCGAAAGCTCAATGGCGGTGATGTGAAGTTGGCACCGCCACTGAATGTTTTTTCCAAAATTGGGACCACTCAATGGAGGTATTGTAAAATTTTCCACTTCAACATTACACAGTTTGCTTACTGGCTATACAGATATCAATGCAAATACGAATATCTCGACAGGTGAATACCGTCATGTGCCTGAACTGTTAACAGAAAGCTGAAGCTATTACTTTGTTCAAAACTCTGTAAGACAGTGAAGGCATTTGACGAGTATATGCAATGGCATAACTAGGAAGACTTACTTTCTTATTAAAGGCCATTGATGAATAGCATGCGATTCGTTTATGTTTCCTCGGATGAAGGAGGAGAGTTCGCGACTTACAGCGGCAAAACTATTGGTAATGGTTTGAATTTTTCATTTGACCAACGACGTCCCATGATTGGTCAGTTTTCGTTTACCATATGATCAATATATCGATAAACATTTTCATTTGTTTGCCGTGGAAAATATATTCACGGCATGCGATTAATTACAGCCTGTACAACTTAAAACAAGGATGATTAAATAAATGTGTTTATGAAATAATGAAAATACTCTACGAATAGATTAGATATTGTGACTTCTAGCTAGATCATATGAAGTAGATGAGTCTCAATATCCCTTCAATTTTGAGTATGCTTGCACATTCAGTGAATCAGAAATTCTTGAAGTCAATTGAAACATTGATAGAAAACAATGTTGGCAATATCTACAATCATCATTATTAGTGTCATGATGTGCGTACATCTTTATCACATTTGATGATCTTGATGAACAATTGAAGCAATAACATTAGGAGATCGAAGGGCATATTTCCAGCGTTGTCAGACTGCTTCATCGAAGAAGCATGATGCTCAATTGAGTTTGTGGTGCTTTCGGACATAGCGTAGGGATATATGGGATATCCTAATATACTTACTCTATGCTTTCCAAAGTGCGCAATCTTTTTGGAAAGAAATTATCAAACTATATCGTTCAAACCATAGAGTAGGTTCTAACCTACAGTGGAAACAGATTCTCATAAATTTGAGGATGACCCAGCCTTCTTGACGATGGATACCCATCGAGGTTTTGAAAAACATCAGTCGGACGGCTGGTTTTTAAACCCAATTAATTGTCTGGAAAATTTTTATCTTTTCTCTCGATCCGCACAAAATTGCGGGAATTTTTAAAATTCCACAGGTGTGTGTGTTAAACACATTTATTTAATCATCCTTGTTTTAAGTTGTACAGGCTGTAATTAATCGCATGCCGTGAATATATTTTCCACGGCAAACAAATGAAAATGTTTATCGATATATTGATCATATGGTAAACGAAAACTGACCAATCATGGGACGTCGTTGGTCAAATGAAAAATTCAAACCATTACCAATAGTTTTGCCGTTGTAAGTCGCGAACTCTCCTCCTTCATGCGAGGAAACATAAACGAATCGCATGCTATTCATCAATGGCCTTTAATAAGAAAGTAAGTCTTCCTAGTTATGCCATTGCATATACTCGTCAAATGCCTTCACTGTCTTACAGAGTTTTGAACAAAGTAATAGCTTCAGCTTTCTGTTAACAGTTCAGGCACATGACGGTATTCACCTGTCGAGATATTCGTATTTGCATTGATATCTGTATAGCCAGTAAGCAAACTGTGTAATGTTGAATGACTGGCACATACATTTTTCAAGATGGCGGTGCCAACTTCACATCACCTCCATTCAGTTTTCGGGTTGATTTTCCACCGATTGCGGTTGGATTTTCGTGAAATAACCGAGTGGCACATGCTGGCACACTCCATCCAGATCGATTCTGACCGTTGGTTTGACTGGCACATTCCATTTTTCAAGATGGCGGTGCCAACTTCACATCACCGCCAGCGCATTGAGCTTTCGGGGACTAATTTCTCCGCAAGTACGGCGTCTTAGGAGAAGAAACTTGCTGGCACAATGTTTTTGATGGTCATCTCTCAGTTGTATTTGTCTCGCGTGTTTTATTTGCGTATTTTAAAAAAAGACTTCAGTGGCGGTGCTAACTTCACATCACCGCCATTTTGTGGCTTCGGGGACAAATTTCTCAGCAAGTACGGGGATTTAGGTGCTGAAACTTGCTGGCACAATGTTTTTCATGGTCTTCTATCTGTTGTGCGTGTTTCGTATGTTTTGATTGTGTATTTTGGAAAAAAAGTTTTAGTGGCGGTGCTAACTTCACATCACCATCATGTCGAACTTTCGAGCAGCGATTTTTCCTAAACTAGAGGGAATTCTTTCAAAATAATGGGTGGCACATGCTGGCACACTCCATCCAGATCGATTCTGACCGTTGGTTTGACTGGCACATTCCATTTTTCAAGATGGCGGTGCCAACTTCACATCACCGCCAGCGCATTGAGCTTTCGGGGGCTAATTTCTCCGCAAGTACGGCGTCTTAGGAGAAGAAACTTGCTGGCACAATGTTTTTGATGGTCATCTCTCAGTTGTATTTGTCTCGCGTGTTTTATTTGCGTATTTTAAAAAAAGACTTCAGTGGCGGTGCTAACTTCACATCACCGCCATTTTGTGGCTTCGGGGACAAATTTCTCAGCAAGTACGGGGATTTAGGTGCTAAAACTTGCTGGCACAATGTTTTTCATGGTCTTCTATATGTTGTGCGTGTTTCGTATGTTTTGATTGTGTATTTTGGAAAAAAAGTTTTAGTGGCGGTGCTAACTTCACATCACCGCCATGTCGAACTTTCGAGCAGCGATTTTTCCTAAACTAGAGGGAATTCTTTCAAAATAATGGGTGGCACATGCTGGCACACTCCATCCAGATCGATTCTGACCGTTGGTTTGACTGGCACATTCCATTTTCAAGATGGCGGTGCTGAGTGGCGGTGCTAACTTCACACACGTTCAGAATGATGTCAAGAAACCACCGCGTTCAAATAAAGCTCCACAAAGTGCTGTAACTAGACATTTACAAGAGTGCAAATGCGAAGACTTCTTTCCGTGTTAGCCATCGCCATCAAAATTTGACACACCTTCGAATCCTGGAGGCTTTGGACATTAAAGCTGACTCACCAGATCTGTGTGTACAGAAGGATTTTGTGTTTACCGCTTTTATTGCCATAATAATTTTTTTCTCTCTCTTTTCTTTTCCTTTTTTCCTTCTGTGTTTTTTATGATGACATATATTAACTGTCTGTTGTTTTCTGCATTTCATATTATATTTATTGCTTTATATTATTTATTTATTCATTTATATTTTTGTGCTCATTTAATTATCTTTTTCATGTTTTGTACAGTTTTGCATTATTCTTGATGTGGTCTCCTGTATTCTTAAACTGTCTCCCATTTGCTTCTGCTCTGTCTTGACATAGCCTACTGCCTTCTATCAGCATTATTTTCATTCTTTCATTCCGTCTATTGTCCAGTATTCATGAATATGTATCTGTCTTCTACGTTGTAATAGTGTGAGCATATCGCGACTTTATTGATTTCTGTTTCTCCGCTTCTGACTAACTTTGATGTGTAAATTAACTGTATCATTTTGTGTACGTACGTTTTAGATCATTCTGCTGTAATACCTGACTGGGAGCAGACGAAACGCGTCGTGAATATAAAAAAAAAGAATTGATCATGAAACATCTTGCGCTTCTGTTTGCCGGGGCAAAACTGTTTTAACTTAAAATTCCGTCTTTATTCGTAATTGCAGAAACATTTCATCTTTGGATTCAGGATGAACGAACCTTATTTATGCAACGGAATAGTTTGAGTAATCGAACTGAGCAAGCTCATTTTATATCTCATCTCGTCTACATGGATATGAATAATAATTATTAAACGATTGTCCCACATCTAGCGAGTCGAAGCTTTGTAATTGCTTGAGCGATTGCACTTAGTGATATGATTTCGGCTGGAACCCGCTGGATTTTCGTAGCTAATAAATACGCGTAAATGCTCAGTGAAATGAATATATCATTTAGGATGCCGATGGGATGATTTCAACAATAGTTTAACAACTTATTAATAAGTTCTCGGGTTCTGTTCTTCTTCTTACGATTACATAGATGTGGTTGATTTTAGTTTGTCTTGCATGCAAAGCCGTGAGTTTCAGGATAACAAAGTTGCGATCTAGTATATCTAATCATCTATTTATTATTCATTGAAGTCTGAAATTCTTTCAGGACGTCAAAATGTCTGACTTTCCTTTCGATTTTCAAGTTCACTGTGAATTTTAAGACATGATTTCCTAACGTTTTCTTTGAATGATGAAGTCTAATTGAATCGCAATACAAAGTATCAATTTTAAAATAAAATTTTGAGTTTTTAGTTAAACGTTGCATTACAAATATTGTGGCGGTTTATTAAGTAACAGTTTTGCGATTATAGTATAATCTTGAGATGCATCAATCAAAGATGAACATAGATACAAATGCTCATCCTATAATAATGCTCAACATTATGATGAATCACTACTTCTGAAAAATCATCAGATTTCCACCGGTTTCCGGTTTGAGGAAGGATGATGGGCGAGAACAACATAATTGACAAAATTTCATAATTAAAGTTTGAAACAGCTTTAATTGTGTTAGACCTTGAAATATGTTATGTACATGTATTTACCCAGCATAAAAATGTTAAAAAATCTTTGTTTTAACAAACTTAAATTGTGATAATACAAGTTTACAGAATTATCAATTATGGTTGCATAATCCAAACAGATTTATTAATGCTGTTTCTGATTTTGTGCCATGTGCATTTAACTATATTCTTCTACTCCAATGACTTTTATCTTGCAGCTGTCAGCTGATAAAGTTGAATTTTAGGAACTTGATCTTTGACATGACCTAAAACACGATGCACTATCATGTGGAAGAGTCATAACATTGGATATTTGATTACTTTTTAGCTGCCACATCCGCTGTGCAAGTCGGTCCTTGATAAATGTCAGATGTATCTTTGAAATAAATTAGGGATTTAAACAGTTTTTTATTCACATGGCGATTAAAGTCATTGTTATTTATTTATTTCCTGTGGACAGTAAACCACTTAGGCCTGCATATAAGTTAACATAATAAATAAAATAAAAAGATTTTATCTTCTACGCAAGTACTTTCAAAAATATTACTGTATCTTTGATAAGCGAAAAATAAATAAACAAATTAGGTGTTACTTGCATATACATCAACCTGGGAAAATTACTAGTGCGGCTAAAAGTGCTAAACTCTCGGTTAGGCGATTACAAATGAAGTACTTTTCAGGTTCAAATTTTGTATTACTGTCCTATACATGACCTTACGCCATACACAGTCATATACTATGACAAAATACCATGTTCATTGCTTTCAGAAGCTTTGTCATTAATTAAACATAATCAACAAAAGTCAAAGATCTCAGTCAAAAATGTCTTACTGCCGACTTGCGGCTAACATAGACGTGTGAAAATTAAAGCACAAGCAAAAAAACCGGAGCTGTAGATGGCTTGGAGGAGTAGCTGAGATGTTCAAATGTTTCTGTTTATGCTATCAACACATCGGCATGAAGCTTTCGGAAGTGTTTTCTTGATTCTAGTTACGAGTCACAGGCATCGAATTCTGGGTGCCGGCAGTCATGTCGGTAACTGAGTAATTAGTGAAGATCTTTGACCATACGATTAACTGGCCACTGAACTTCACATTTTCGTATTTATGTGTCTGATCTATGCATGCATGTCCTGCCAAAAATTCATGAGGATGTCTTATCTAACTCATAAATGTGCCTTGCTTACAAATTTGTGAATTTCCAATGGTAAATCCTATTTATGCTTACAAAACTTACTGTACTGTCGAAAAAACCGGCCGTCGGCCGGACACTGGTGAAATAATGAATTATCAGAATGCCGATTTTTTTAAAAAAAAATTGTCAAACAAATAGTCTTTCCTGTACTTCAGCAATCTCAAGAACAGTAACTACACTATGATAAAACACTAGATGTACCACAGTGTGTACAAAACTTGTCTACCACTGTAATATACGTATATTCACTTCCTCAGTCCGTATGCTATCCGCATGGCTTCTCGGTAGTTGTTTCGTTCTTCCGTGTCCTCGTCTTCGGAGGTCGAGGTCTCCATGGAGTCCATATTATCGTACCTTTTCCCAGTTAACAAAATGTCCACTCAACGTCATCCTAAGTAGGAGCTATCGCGAGAATGACGCTTCCTGGTGACTTATTTTACTTGATTTGTGATGCTCACTGAAACTGACGTGCTTCACATTGAATCTGCTCAATAGCAGCGCCATAGTCTAAAGAAAGGCTGTAGGCTATTCACAGGTCATTTATAGTAGTTGCTGATCTAAGTACTGCAACAGAAATAGTATTGAGGAAAAAATTGGCCGATCTTTTAGGCCTTCAAGCACCAGTCTCCAGAAATAATTAATATAGAAACCGGCCACCGGCCGGTCGCATCGGAAAAATAAGTAACTGCCCGGCTTTTTTCGCCAGTACAGTATTAATTCCGCACATTTCTCATGGCGAATGGTACGTATCATACTTACACAGCTTATTAATCTCCTGCATTTCCCATGGTAAATGACAGGGTCTTTCAACGAAAGATTCAGAACATGTAAATGCTAAACGAACGTCAGCAAATACTACAATTTCTCGCGAAATGATTGCTTTTGGCGGCCAACAGGCAATTCTATCGAACAAATTCAAAAAGGTCCAATTCATTGCTATGCTTGTGCTAGCATTGCAACGAGAAGTACGTGATGTCCATTGAAGTGTTGGAGATGCTGACATTAAGATTGTTCAGAAAGCTTTAGAATCTGCCGCCAATAGAAAAACTACAGTAGTTGTCTCCGATGATGCGGATGTTCGGGTTCTGCTCATTCATTACTTTGACGAAGAACAAAGCGAAACCTTTTCCTGTCTGAAGTGTCAAAACGCTCAAACACCGGAATTCGATTTTATTACATTTCTGACGTCGCGCAAAATATCGGGAGTGTCGTTGATAAACATATCGTTTTCATACACGCACAGAGTGGGTGCGACATCATCTTGCTATTATTACATTTACAATGTACATGTGTGACTGTACAGCTGCGACACACACACTTAGGACCTGGAAAGTACTTCAAATTGTATTCACCTACTGTGAATTTCATTGTGCGCCTGTAGCTCAAATTTCCGATGGGTGGATTTCGGTGGGGTTTTTTCTGGTGTCAAGAGTACTATCCCAGATATCTCCACCAATTTTCTGTACAAATTTTTTCTAGGTTCGGGCACCTTTTCAGGTCTTTCGAACGTACTATACTGCACACTTTGTAGAGAAGACAAGATAATGTACAGTTGATTAAGATTACATGTACTATAAATTGCTTTTGTGAAATTTAAGATCCCGAAGATATCTATCCTATCACAAATTTCTAAGATTCAACTTTTCAGTATTGTCGAGATATTACTCGATTCTTCATTTATATATTTTGCCATCTTCACTATTGAATGTGCATATGTCTGACAACAACAGCAGGATTTTGTTATGTACGTTTGATAATGCCATAATAGACCAAGCTTCTATAACACTTACAAATGGTCTTCATTTTTGCAGTCTATAATGAAAGTATACTTTCCAAATGTGAAAAGGAGGAGCCAATCGACATGACAGCAACGACAAAAATTGCTATTATTATTTCTTATTATTTCAATATAATCATTGGTGTTCCGGGGAATATCATGGTGATTCTGGCAGTCATTAAGTATCCGAAATTGAAGACGCTTACAAATTTTCCAGTTGCTGCCCTTGCCTTCACAGATTTGCTGGCTCTACTTTCCATCAATGTGTTAACATTAACAACTCTTCACATTGGTTATTGCTATATTGGAAAGATTGGCTGCATTTTGCAAGAACAATGGCATCATTATGCCATTGTTTTATCTATGTCTTTTCTTTCGATAATTGCAGTGAATCGATGCTGTTTGCAAGATATACCTCTATGCAAAATTATTCACTTTGAAACGGATGACCTTCTACATAACCTGTACTATTCTCTCAATTAGTATTTTTGTGATCGGAGGAGCAGTTATACCGCTAGATACGCCATTTCTTCAGGTGATCTTTAAAAGAAATCTCGGTGTATGCATAAGTTCCAATAGCGACATGTTTACCAGAATATTTGTTTTCGGAATGATTATTGGGTCATGGCTACTCGTATTGTTCTTGTATCGACAAATACTAATGGCTCTTAGCTCTAATAGAAAGAAATTGAGACAAATGATAGAATCACACAAAATGAAAGAGGAAACAAGGATGGTGAGAATGTTGGTCGCAGCATTTATATGCTTTGGTATATGTTCAATGCCATTCGCGTTCCTCTTTTTGCTCGATGTTGAATATAATTCCCCGTCGCTTATGGCATACCTGTCATTTTTTCTTTCTATTATGAATTGTGCTGTTAATCCGATTATATATGCTGCTTTCAATGTTCACTTTCGTCAAGCTTTTATAAAAATGTTGCTGTGCCTAAAACCTTCCAGAGTGCAACCAGATAATGAGAATAATCATCGTTTGCGTGAGTCTATCAAGACAACATCATGTGCATGAAATTCCTCTGCTGTTTGCAATTACACCATATTCAGTGCCTGTCTTGAATTTCTTTCATTGACTAAACTGATTTATAACATTTAACCCTCAAATGCACACATAGGATGGGTCCTCGAGGACCTAAGCGGTCTGTTTCTATAGTTTTTTATTGGTTATATGATATATATATATATATATTATATATATATAATGAGTTAACAAAGAGAGAAAACTCAAAAATGGTCCGTAAATAATTGGAATTATATATATATATATATATATATATATATGAATACACAACTCAGGAAAAACCAAGATCTAATTTCCCGACCGGTTTCACCTCTTAGAGGCTAGTCATGGGAATGAACTAAATGGATATATTTTCAAATTATGCATAGTTTAATGCAAACTACAATCGGGGAATTGGCACATAGAAGTAGCATCTTCATGTAGTCATGATTTATTTAGCTTAGGCTGCAGCATAGATATGAGCATCTTCTCTTTGTTCTCCCGATCAATCCTTGTGGATGATGGTGACATCTTATAAATTGGTGCAGCTTCGAATTTATTATGTAAAGATGTAGTAGCTGCGCACATAGATATATGACGACTAACGTCCAAAATTGCATATTGAGGTCTAAACATATACATAAACATATACATAAACATATTTGGAGATATTACGGACTTTTATAATGTAATTAATGGTTTAAATGATAGTATAAAATTTACAATGGAATCTAATAGCCTAGCATTAACGTTTTTGGATGTTTTGGTTTATAGGGATGAGAATTAAGTAGAAACCGATATTTTTTACAAACCAACAGATGGTTTTAGTTATGTACCTTATAACTCGGCTCACCCTAGGCACACATTAAATAACGTTCCATATACTCTAACGAATAGAATTGTCAAAATTGTTTCTCAAGAAAATAAAAACGAAATTAGACTGTTAGAATTAAAAGATAAATTACTGAAACTAAATTATCCCGAATCTCTTATCAATAACGCTTTTCTTAGGGCCCAGCAGAGTCAAACAACAAATTGTAACAGACTAAATGAGTCAAAGTCAAACGTAAACTCTATGATCCTTTTTATTACAACTCATAACAAGAACAATCCCAACATATTCCAAGAAGTGATTCTTCCTGTGAGCGGTAGCTTGAGCTTAATTGAGTCATTCAAGGACAAGAAAATAATGCGTGTGTTCAAGCAACCGAAATCTCTTCTTAGATCTCTTTGTCAGAACAATAGGAAACTATAAATGGTGTCAGTAGGTGTGGTGAACCCAGATGTGCATGTTGTGAAACAATGATAGTAGGCAAAATAATAGTATATGATGTCAATGGTGTAAGTAAATGTTTTACTATTAATTCCAATCTGAACTGCTACTCCAGTAATGTGATATATGTCATTCGATGTAAGAATTGTCAAGATTATTGCATAGGGCATACTGGAGGTAGTTTTAGGAAAAGACTTACGTTACATAGACAACAGATGTTTAGACCTCAATATACAATTTTGGACGTTAGTCGTCATATATCTATGTGCGCAGCTACTACATCTTTACATAATAAATTCGAAGCTGCACCAATTTATAAGATGTCACCATCATCCACAAGGATTGATCGGGAGAACAAAGAGAAGATGCTCATATCTATGCTGCAGCCTAAGCTAAATAAATCATGACTACATGAAGATGCTACTTCTATGTGCCAATTCCCCGATTGTAGTTTGCATTAAACTATGTATAATTTGAAAATATATCCATTTAGTTCATTCCCATGACTAGCCTCTAAGAGGTGAAACCGGTCGGGAAATTAGATCTTGGTTTTTCCTGAGTTGTGTATTCATATTCGGAAACCATTTTATCTTCATTTTTATATATATATATATATGACTGATACTTCATGTATTCCTCAACAATTGATCACTAAACACAATTAAAGTGTTAATATTCGACAATTTTACTGACTATCACTATTATCGTTATTTTACTAAAGAAAAGCAGTGGGTCATCGAGGACCCATCTCATGCAAATGCCATCTGCTGTCTCCTGAGGTCAACTAAAACATGAAAATAGTGAGCAATATCTTATGTAGGCGTCATTACTTTACATCCAACTAAACAAGTCAGAGATAACTTCTCATCGATTTGCTTAGGCGAGGGCTAACCAATCACAGTCGAGCTGATGAAATATCTTCCATATGTTATAGTCTTCCATCGCGCATATCGCCACCACAATCGAGAACTAGAGGTGCCAATATATTCAATATGAGTTGTGGTCCTAAATCCAGAGTAAACAATATAGAGGAGAGTTTTTATTTGTTCTTTCCCTCTAAACTTTTATCAAAGATTCTTCGGTTTACAAATAAACATGGATACAATTATTCTACGTGGAAACAAATGGATATGGTTGAATTGAAAGCGTTTATTGGATTACTTTATCTTCTTGGTGTGTCTAAAGGAAATCATGAACACATTCGGAACTTATGGAGCGATGGCCCGCTTGGAAGGGCTGTTTTCAAAGCTACCATGCCTGTCAATAGATTTGAAGCAATTCGGTGTCATTTGAGATTTGATAATTCTAGTGATCGCACCGAGAGGGTTTCAACAGACAAATTTGCTCCATTTAGAGATGTGTGGACTAACTTTATTACGAGATGCAAGGAGGAATACACGCCATCAGCTGATGTATGTATCGACGAACAACCTATACCTATTCGAGGGAGGTGCGGTTTTGTCAGTATCTGCCCTCCAAGCCGGATAATAATGGAATGAAGAAATATTTTTCCTCGTTGATTGGAATTCAAGAAACATTTATGATGGTCTACCTTATGTTGGAAAGATTGGGAATGAGCAAAATACAAGTATGGCCGTGAAAGGTGTTGCGAATCTTTGTGAGACTTTGGCAGGAATGTAACTGCTGACAATTACTTTTCCGATTTTACTTTGGCGTCAGATCTGTTGTCCAAAAGACTGACATGTGTTGAAACTTTGAGAAAAAATAAAGCTGATATTCCCTTGGAATTCCAGGCCAACAAGTCACGAAAAGTTGGCTCATCTTCATTTGGATTCGATAAAGATACAACTCCTGTGTCGTTTGTTCCGAAGAAAAACAAAGGTGTATTACTTTTGTCAACGATGCACCTTGACCAAAAGGTGGATACGCTAAGTGGTAAACCAGATACAATTTTGTGCTATAATCAGACCAAAGGAGTAGTTGACACAGTTGACCAGCTTTGCCATGCTTACAACGTACAGAGAAAGATAAGGAGATGGTATTTAGCCTATTTCATGAATATCCTGAATTTGTGTGCTATAAATTCATTTGCAATTTATTCTCACTGTTTTCCGGAGTAGAATCGTGGTAAGTGCTTCAAAAGGAGGCTGTTCATTGAACAATTGGGATTGGAATTAGTCCAGCCTTTGTTGAGAAGCAGAGACGATTCCTCCTTTGTCGGCGTGAGGCGTCCGATACTGAATGCACTTTCAGCATGTGGCATTGACTTACCATCGGGAAGTGCGGAATCTGATGAAGTAAATTCAGTCGTTTCAATATCAAAGAGGAAGAGATGCCATCGCTGTATTGTTGACCGAAAATCTTCCTGCGTGTGCACAAGTTGTGACAAAACTGTGTGCGCTGAACATTCTTCAAAAATCGAAATGTTTCAATGGGAACCGAGATGCAAGATAATTCTTCAGAACGCTATGTTGAATGTAAGCCTAGCCCACAGATTTTGCTTTTGTGAAGATTGCATTGTAGTTCATTTTGTTATACATTATAGTATAAATCTCATACTATAACCGAGTGTGGCTTTAAAATGGCAAAATATATCTACAAAAAGAATCATAAAATATAATAGACTTTCATAAGAAAAAACCTAAGAAAAATATATATTAGTCTGAATAATTGTAGATATATGTATAATTTTCATTGGAAGAAGGCTAATTGGTAATGATAAATTATGTTTCATGATATGATACGTTCATGTTAATGGTATTCTAACAATATCACGTGGTTTCTCAACAGATTTATATTGGCTTTAACAACTCAAAATAACACATTGGGTCCTATGGGACCCATCTCATGCAAAAACGTCAGTAAAATATTTCATGCATTTGAGGGTTAAAAACCCTCAATCTTACATAAAGCTTAGCGTCCAAATCATCCTCATTTCGCATTTTTGGAGATTAGCATTGCTCAATTCAAATTTCAATTTCATTTCAAATTTCAGTTTTCAATTCCGGTATTCAACCAGCGTAGTTGCTTTTGTCATCAACTTCTGCCAAAAAAAATTAATGCTGGATTATTATAAAATTGAGTTGCATTACACCGTCTGTTGAAAAATTGTTGAAAAATCAGCATCTCTGAAACTGTCTTCCCATTGGGATTTCAAGCTGATCTTTAGTGGTACCTTGCATTCCTGATGATATATTGACGTTTGCTTTAATAGTAATTAGAAAAGCAATGAAAATTAGAATATCGCAGATAATGAAGCTGCGCGAGTATAGGTTGCGGTGAACTACTCCAATGTTGATAAAAAGCACCATACGAAGACTGCACATTGCTTTCTGCATTTTTTATCAAGATGAGGATAATATTTCAAAGAAGTCTAAAATGATATCACGCCTCACTCAATGTTTTTCTGAGATCAATAATACAGGCATTCCTCCCTGATAAATGCAACATGCATGCATGTCAAAAATCTAAATATTACTATAGGCCTACATAATGTGTATATTAATATATTAATGAATAGCTTTTGAATACACATGCACATGCATGTTGTATTCTGACACATGAATAAATACTGTGTGATTCAGATTATACAGCAGAAGCCCAAGTTTCTTCGGTTACTAAGTAACATAAAGTTAATGCGACGTTTCGCCGTGAAGGCTTGGTCATGCATGGATGACGGAGAGACAAATGGGAAATGATATATACGCATGTAAGTGAAAGCTTACACCAGTTTTAATTCAAAACAATAATTCAACCATATGCGATATGTTGAATGTCTGAACTACTCGTACAACCGAAAGCAGGATGAGAAAACTGAATATTGAAGCTAAAAGGCAAAAAGAGGAACATAGACCTTAACAATGGCTTGTCACAGTGCGACCATTATACCATTGATAAAAAGAAAAAACCAAGTTACTTGGTGCCTCCGTACCAGTATATATTTTTTGATCTGCTTAAAAAAAATAATAAATATGCACTGAAGTGCACTGACCATTATACCTGCTCATGGGAATGGAGAGTACAAGGTGACCATAAAGTCGCGCACCAAAGTATATTTGACCTACGTCCTTGAAGCTCCAGTCATACTATTATAGAAATTCCTGGTTTCGTCGTGCGCATGTAGACTTCATTCTCTTAACTTCATGAATGAACATTATTTGGTGCAGATGACCGCGTGCCGATGATCGCGCGACTGCCAAAGTGAGTATTACTCAGAAAGCGAAGGAGTCAAGATGAATGGAAGCGACAATGGCTTCTTAATCACAATCTGCGAGTATGTCCTTGACAATTGAACACAGAGTTGAAATTATCTTACTTTGTGGGCGAAAGGGTGCGACAAGCAGGTCTGTTGCTGAAACGTTCAATTCAAAGCATGAACGAATGAATGTTAGTCACACGGCAGTCGGTTGTTTACTTGCGAAGTTCAAAGAAGCTGGCCGTGTTGACGACAAAGATCGAAGTGGACGTGCAAGACTATCTGATGCGACACGAACAGCCATTCTCGATAAAACTGAGCAGTCTAAAAAAATCCGTACGTAAATCATCTCGTGAAATCAACGTTCTCCACTCCACGATGCAGAAGATACTCAAAGAAGAACATTTTCATCCATGCAAACTTCAGATGCTCCAAAAATGGTACGAAGACGATTCTGACCGACGCATGGGAATGTTGACATGGTTTAAATACTGATTGGATGAATATTCTGACATGGTGCATCGGAAAGTGCTCTTTAGTGATGAAGCCAACTTCTATATCAATCGTGAAGTGAACAAATAAGGTTGCCGATGTCATGCGCGGGAGAATCCCCACTGGATGCAACCTACGAAAGAACACAGTGGTGTAAAACTAATGGTCTGATGCGGTCTGTGGAGAGACCATGTTTTAGGGTCATTCTTTTTTGACTCCACGCTCGACGGTGACAGGTACCTCAATGTTGCAATTAGAACTTATCCCTCAGTTAAGCTCAATTGGAGAAGGCCGGCCTGAGTGGTTCATGCAGGATTGAGCGCCTCCACAGTCTTGAAAGTGCGCGGCTGGCTGGATAAAAACTTCGTTTTTTGGATTGGTCGAGGGGGACAGTCGAATGGGCTGCTCGATCCCCCGACCTGAATCCTATGGATTACTTCTTTTGGGGATGCGCTAGACAATTAGCATATTCCGTGCACATGAATGACCTGGATCATTTGCGAACTCGAATTCGTGATGCTTGTCAGGAAATTAACGGTGATTCAAATTTGCTGAATCGAATGTTCGATAACACCATCGACTCGATTTATGTGTGGTTGCTGGTAGGCAGCATTTTGAACATTTTTGAATACCTAGAAGCACTGTGTAATTTTCCTAATTATCTTGGTTACAATTATGCATTTTCTCCTTTGAAGAGATCAATTAAACTCTTGGTGCGCGACTTTATGGCCACCAATAGATATCGCTTTCAAAATCCGTCTTCTATATTATGATTCAGGCCTCTCATGAATTAACTCATGATTAACTTCCAATGAACATTATGAGCAGGTGCCATAACCACTATGTTCATTTCAAGGTGACTGTGATGTAGCGTAGCTTTTCCTGTACACTGTAATCCTGTACGTGCGAATTAGCTGCAAGTATGGGTGCCAATTGCTATTTTTGCACCTAAGCAAGAATTTTTGCACTTAGGTCGCATTTAGGTGCCAAAATGAAAATGCCGTAATATAACGAAATAATAAAAGTTGATTACATGAAAAATTGCTCATGGTGTAAAACATGAAATCTTGCCTACCCAAACTGGTTTCTCATCAAGCAATTTGATTTTACGCATTCATGCAGCGATTGAGCCTCAATATTAATTTTTTGTTTTAATTCTAAAGCTCTAAATCAATTTCAATATTTTCATCCATGTTGACTTGCTGCGTTTGTCAAGTTAAGCTGAGTAGCAGATATAAATTCATGTTACACACGGCCCGACATTTAGAGAATCAGAGATGGTAAGACAATATAATTGATATCTGTACTGTACGTATTTGTAGATATACAATGACCACAAAATAATTATCATCCAATCATAGAGTATATCATTAGTTAATAAAATCGTCAACTGTGCACTGATAGACTATTTGCCTAAATTTGCTTTTTTTGTGACAAGATTGGTGGTTTTGTTTTTAGCTACCATTTCTGAACCCATGTCAGAAACACACGAGCTGCCATATACGATTATACAGAGTCTCAACTTTGCATTATATGTGCTACTACGTTAACGTTAACGTAAGTTCATCGTCGCAAGTTCAAGTTGTGGGTAGTAATTAACTAATACATTCTTTCTATAAGCTAAAAATGTCTCAAAATAATGATTTTTATGAAAATTTTAGTGAAGGAATGTTCTCTATCTTGTTTACATGTAGATATATCATGTGCCTAAGGCACATGTTACCAAAAAAGTAGTAGAAATCCACATCCAATGTGCAGCTAATCTTGGATTTTACATGAGAAATTAAAGGACCACTATATGATCCTAGACCAATCTTCGCTGTGTTTAGATCCAATGCGCGTGGTAGTACCCAACACAACTCCTCATGGAAGGAAAAACGACTATTATTTTCAGTCTGCTGACGTCATCGAGTTGATTAGCTGCCAAACAGAAGAGAAAGCACCTGTCGTGAAGCGATGCTGAGTTCGACTTTTTTGCAAATTATGGCGAGGTCATTTCTTTCAACGATGCCTCATGTGTCAAGTGGGATTTGAATGATTTTCAAGAGAGCTTATAATGTCTCTTTGTATACGGTTCTTGCGGGAGAAAATGTTTTAAGGAACTAGTCTCAAAAACGACAGGAATATGCTCATTACATTTCACTGAAGATTCTTGTGTGAGAGATTCAAAATCTGAGTTTCCTGGAACATCGAGGAATTATTTTCTGAAGAAAGACACTTTACCTACACCGCACACGAATCCATCAAACTCGTCTTTAGTGAGATGTATGACTATTGAGAATGGATTCAGGCACTGGGAATAAAATGAAAGTACAAGCAGGTGACCCTGTGACACGTGACCCGGTTGATAAAGCAAATGAATATCTCACTCAGCATCATTCTAAGCCAGGCGCTTTCTCTCTCCAGTCTGGGAGCCAGTCAGCTCGATGACGTCAGTGGCTGAAAATCATAGCCGCTTTATCCTTCCTCGAGTATTATGTTGCGTGCTACCGCGCTCATTCGATATAAATACACCCGAATATGGTTTTAAGAATCGTCGGAGTGACTATTTCCACGTGTAGTTAAGTGGAAATAGTTTTTCACCTATAGTTTGGTTAATTTCACGTATATTTGCAGAAAAATAACAATCCTATTGCTTATGACTATTTATGCGCACCTGCTATTAAAGGAGCACTGTATCTGTTTTTACATATGATCCTAGGCCAGGTTTATTTTTACGTATGTTCTTAAAAGCACTCAGTAATTAATATTTAAGATTATATACTCCTCTATACTGAGACAGACAAAACAACTCCCCCTTAATTCAAAAACAGTCATGAGTATAATTATAAAAAGTGCCCTGACTGTGAAGTTGATCGTGACGAGACGTGGATTATACTCCATGTATAATAGAATGATGATCTAAAGCGATTTAGTTTCGCTCTATTGAGTTAGCATTACTCCTTAAGTACATGTTCGAACATCCTTCATTTTTAACAATCAATAGCTACAGATAGGTGTACTGTACACGTACCTGTAAATATGTAAATTGCCGATAGTTAAATATATATATGTATGAATTGATGATCTGATATATCTCTTTACAGATCCGAAAAATCCTTTTCCACAACAGAAAAAAGGTTCAATCTGTCGTTCACTTTTCAAAAATCACTAGAGGTGATTCAAGATAATTTCAGTAATATTCAATTGCTCTGTTGTATGCCAATACATGTATACTGTATATATTTTAAAAATGATTCTGTCATTTAGAAATTTCCAGCGTTCTTAGAATATGATATATTACATGCTCAATATGCTCACAATTCATTCTCAAATTGTTTTCAGGTTGATTCGTGTATAGAAAACTGGGATTTATCGCTCTCCAGGACTCTAATAAGGCATCTGATACTCGTGGATAGCGCACTGTATTGAATAACATAGTCTCCTCGCATCATGTCTCATCATAACACACATACCGGATGCGTAAACCTTCGTTCAATCCTAGCATAAAGCTTTAGATTTTTATTTTATTAACTTTAGTCTGTGGAAAACAGCTCTAAGAAAATGGATAAGAGTTAGAGCAATAAGGATATTTGATTTTACAATACCTACTGAAATGATCTATACCTTCTCCATGTCTATTTCAGATATTTCCAAATCGATTTCAAATCTTTCCAAATGAAATTTCAGACATTTCTACATACATGTAGATGGATTTCAGATTTCTCCAATTGAATTTCAGATATCTATCAGGGACTCAACTTTGAAGATATCTAAAATTCAATTGGAGAAATCTGAAATCCATCTGGAAAAGTCTGAAATTCATTTGGAAAAATCTGAAATAGAAATGGAAAAGGTGTAGTGGTAAGCCATTTGTCTGTCAATCCTTGTTAGATGACGTCGAGTTCCACTGAAGACGTTGGAAACCCATAACATAAAAATATCAAATCACTTAACCGGACAACGGTCAAAAGCTTAGTAATATAATTGATAGGCAGGGCTGCCGTGGGGATGGATTTCCTATCCTCACCCCGTCCCCTTGGAATTCGTGTGTAGATCCCCACACGAGTTGTTATCATGTTCCTACATATGGACAAAAGATATCCTACCATTACGATGTTCTACATGTTGAAAATAAAATGTATGTACTTATTACCTTGGATAAGTATTCAAAACTTATTTTATGAAAATAGGAAAAAGGCTATATAGTACTACATATAGTATTATAAAAGTTAATGAAGGACCTTCCATGTCCCCAGTGTGATTGCATCTATTGGAATGTTCAGTATTTTGTGCATAGTTGAATTATTCCTATATGATTATTCCTAGTGATTACTTGGTATTTCATGGTTATCTAACTATCTTTGGCTTCAATAGGACATTGTTTCATTTCTGAACAAAAAAATAATTGATAAATTTCAACCGTACATAATATATCATGATCAGTATATCTGCTTATAAAAGATTACGCATTGCGCATCTACTTTCCATATGACAATTCAGAACATCATGAAACTTAAGACCAAAACTCTTACAATTGTTACTATAAAAACTTACTTACAACTTTTATTATAAATTGTCGAAGCAATAAACTAACATATTCTGATAAAGTTTCATGTACTGTAGGGAAGTCAGGAATCTCAGCTATTCGTTATCCCTAGTTTTCACGAGTCTTCGAAAGCCGCATGAGTAGCTGGTGGATAGTTAATTCTAATTCAAGGTTCATTTGAAGTTAGCTGAGCGCTCGAGACACTGTTTCTGGACCTTGACGACAGAATGTATATAGTACAGTACGTACATTTACTTAAATTAATGAAGTAATTTTATCGACACAGTGATAAGCTCAATTCTCCATAGTGCGGATCCCCATAGGGAAAATATCAATCCCAATCCTATCCGCATAGGGATGGGGATCCCCATTTAATCCCCATCCCCATGGCAGCCCTGTTGATAGGTCTATTTAGTAATGATGGATGCTGACGTTTAAAATTAGTATACGTATTAGATCGACTTTCATGTTAAAATTTTGAAATTTGATTTGTTTGTGACGCGACTAACTGCTACTTTACTATCTACTATTTTGCAGCTCTTACATCAAGCTGGAATGATCGTGCAGTTCTACGCATCAAACAGTCAGACAGACTATTACTTTTGTAACCCCTTCTTGTTATGAATGGGTTGAGCGCCTGGAGGAGGGTCTAGATCGGATAGCTGTCCGTCTGTGAAAGCCGGGCGAAATTTTCCCAATGAATCGAAGTAAGCTCCATGCGTGACTACTCATTATTTCGCTTTCGCTTTATAATTCTTATTGTAACATTTTTCAGCCTCCATTATTTGGACAGTTTTTCGTCAAATAATAAGGCGAATGAGAGAAAAGGAGGCTTGTTTCTTTGAGGAAAGCTCAGTAAGTTATTGCATATTGTCAACTTTCGATACTTGCTCCATCTAAATCTCAAATCCTATAAAATTCCATTGTAAACCTGAAACTGTTACAATGACACCTCCATCTGGAGTAAAAAGTAATCTCGAAATGTTTAACAATAATTTACATGTAGGTACTTTTCTATTCATTTCAGTCTACAGCAATTTTCTTGTTGATAAAATTGCTAAAATGTGTAAAAGTTAACACCATTCGAAAGATCTAGCGATTCAGAAAATGTGTTTGAAATTATGATAGCTTTATCTCATTTGTAAATAGATCAAGTTGAATGATAACAAAAAAGTTAAAGTTTGTCAAAATTTTCATGAAATTTGCTGTATTTTCAATAGCTCTTTCTCTTGTACCACTGCGCCAAAATTTATACAATTTGCATCATCTTTTGAAGCAAGGCATGGAGATTGATATTGTGAAACATTTTCCACCTCAATTTATGCCAGGGATGCGGAGTCCTATCATTTTGACTCCGACTCCGGGTGGCAAGTACACATAGCCCAGTTCTTTTAAAAATCTGGTAACCTACATCATAGATCATTATAGGCTTACCTGAACCTATCCTTAGTGATCATTTCTGTATCAATTATCAATCATTTTTCGATGAAAGTTTATCAATTGCGACTCGGCTCTTCCCATCTTGTTGCTGTGTGCTTCACACGGTTTTTCTCCAGTCTCTACCAGGCAGGAAAATCTCTCATCCTTCTTCAAAAAATATGAGTGCACTTTCGATTTTAATATGCGCTTTAGAGGAGGCATCACACACGATTAACGTGAGGGTAAGAGGCAATGTTCTAAAACAAACTAGTATTTCACTTTTGTCTCTGATGTGATCTTTGGTACGCAGCTGTGATCGAGGCTAGGAAGGCTTGTATTCTCTACTAAATCACCGAGTGAAAAGACAATCCTTTTTTCACTATCACGATTCATTCCGTCAACTACTACAAGCTTTGCATGCACTGCTGTCTCAGTATTTTTGTTTGACAGAGAAAGTTGACATCAAGACAGTGACAGCTATGTACAAGGATAAATAATTTGTTTGTATTATATTTCCGGTCTAGTTATTGATAGGACTCCGGGACTCCGACTCCGCACCCCTGATTTGTATACTCATATCTCATGGTCAGAGCTACTAATTTATGCAATGAAACTATGATTTTGACAAGCACATGAAGCTTAGGATAAAAAACTATCATTTAAAAGACCAGGGAGGTGGAATTTTTACCTTTGCATAATAGTCCAATGAATTGACAATAGTCCTGTACCATTCACTTGTTGAGAAATGCAAACTATAACTCTGGAGAATGTCTGGAAGGTTGAGACTAAAATATATCTACTTGTAGGTCGTTTCTGTTTCTGACATTTT
This sequence comes from Prostheceraeus crozeri, assembly GCA_907163375.1. Taxonomy (NCBI): domain Eukaryota; kingdom Metazoa; phylum Platyhelminthes; order Polycladida; family Euryleptidae; genus Prostheceraeus; species Prostheceraeus crozeri. The sequence continues at coordinate 280,997 of CAJQUW010004936.1, forward strand.
AAGTTCATCAGATAATCTTCAGAATGTTTATGATGTTTGTAGACAAATTTTATGGCCACTACTAGATGACACATACAAAACAAATCATCTGGAACTTTATGAAACTATATATTTTTGAACATATACAGCTGTGTATGAGATAAAATAAGGAAATTATCATGTTTTTCTTAAATTATGATTCTTTGACAGAAATATCCTTTCTAACAGATGTTCTTTACTCGTTATAATAAGTTTATATCATTTACAAATATCTGATGTTCTCATCAGGAATCAAAGTATACAAAGATACAGTTTTAGAAATAGTGAAAAACGTAAGTATTTTTCTGACTCACAATTTAAAAATCGATCGTCTGACAGTTTAGTGTTTGGCTTCAAGTGATGCAGAAATAATGTGTGCCGGTGAAATTGAGAAATCAGGATAGACTTCACCAACCATGTACACATGCATTCCCCTTCTGATTATGTTATTAAACGAAAACTCAACGGTAATTCGTTTGAGCACACATATAGCTGTGTACATCATCGCTCTCCTAGTTTTTTTTTATTTTTTTACTTTTTTTACAGGAATAAATTTAATTGAGTTGCATCTGAAAATGTGCAAAAATAAAACATTGTTTTTACTTCATAAACAGCAAATTTAAGACTTCTCACCAGAAAAGTTAACGGTTGGATGGTATTTGGTACGCAAATATGAATCTCTCATTCACGGATTCTACGAATCATTCACGAAGACCACTCACATCACGTAAATGCTACAAACACGTATTGCGGCACAGATTCTATTTGAAACTAAAGAGTATAGCTAACGATTAACATGCAATTCAATATAAAAGTGTCAATTTTATGATATCTTTATACATTTGTCTTTATTTGTCACCATGTGGAGGGCTTTCTCAAGACAGAACTAAGTAATTTTTTGAAATCGCTTTCCCATGCTTGGGAGTGAAAACAAGGATGAGTATCGCGCGATTATGTTATGGAACATCCAACCAATCAACAGATACTCGTATTATTGGCTAACATATTGTCAATTATGATTATATGATGGTATGATGATTGTGTGATAGTTCTACTCGCAAGAAAAATTCACCTCGGCGAGCTTTCTTCATAAAGTAATGCAAAATGAATTTTTTATCGCTATGAAAAAAATTTAAAAATGATCTTCAAAGTTAGGTGAGAAAATATAAGAGTGTAGCTTTAGGTGAAAAAAATGTTTTGTTATCAATTATTAGCATATCAAAAACACGTTTATAGAGAAGAACAAGTTGATGATTAGAGATAGATGAAATGCATCTTAAACATACCCAATGAGTAGAAAACTACCTATCAATGTAGGTAGTTTTCTAACCTTTTTTCAAATAGATGTCATGGATTTAATATGCTATTGATTCCGAAAATATTTCAGATTCATTTGAGGAATACACCAATTTTTATCAGTACAGTAACAAAGTCACCTTTTTCTATGCTCACTTCTTCATAAATCCACATTTTGTGCAAAATTTGACTTTTTGATTTTAAAAGTTCACTGTCATTTTTGAAATGCGATTATTCGTAAACTATTTATCCAATCAATCTGAAATTATTACATGTGTGTTTTTGGCGTACTCTCCCATGAAATCTCTCTTCGTTTGTTTTAAGGATGTGTACTTTTAGAATGACGGCCATTTAAAAAATTGATAGAAAAAAGACCTGTATGTAGGTCAGAACTTGATCAAATTATCATTAAATGAAATTGGCGATCGTTCTCAGCATCGTGCAGCTCTCTAATTAGTACACGGTGCCATCGAAAAGTCCATGATGTTCTTTTATTTGAATATTATTTTTGCCCTCCTCAGACAAATAGTTGCTGCGCATCTTTTACTCATGTCTCAGCAATGTCTTAAAATATGCAGCCGGGGAAAAATGGGAATTAATTTCAACTCCAATTAACTAAAATCAGAGAAAATGCCAATACATGTACTACCTAAGTAGGTCCTACTTTTGGTGGGGATTGCATCCTCCGTCTGGATCTATCCGTGATATCGGGTCGAGCAAAAATATCGGCCCGATCCGAACTCTGATTGAGTTGAATAGTCTATATTGCTTACGGTATGAATTCTGAGATCAGAAAATATTACACATTGTCGAATCCTAAGACTTTTGTATGTTTCACGTGTATCATTTCACGTTTCTTTTCTTTCAGGAACCTGTCAGATTTGAAGACACAAAGGCGATATGTGATGGAGTAGAGATTGAGTGCGATGGTGGCCTACAAACTATTCTTCTACATATCTTCGTGCTGTTTCTTGGTATTGCAATATTAATCATTTATCGCGTCAAGAGGCAACACTGAAGTCATGGAAGGTATCATGGGCATCAGAAAGACCTTTACAAAAATATAGCAGCGAAAATTTTTTTAGACACAATTAATTTGATTTAGTGAAATACTAAATTGTCTTAGTGAAAGAATATACTCTTACTGCATTTCCTGGATTATTTCACCCGCTATATTGTCAAAGTTATGAATCTTAGGTGTCCTCAATAATAAGATAAAAACCCCAGAATCACATTAGACGCCAAACCTTTCTTCAATATTGATAAGTAAGATCCGGTCATTCCGCTATCATTTTTGTTTATTTCATGTACAGTAGTGTCCTAAATAGCAAGGAATTTAGATAAAATTTCTTTGAGACATACGCATTGATTTTTTATTTAGAGATTTGTCGATCATCACCCCGATGATCATGATCACTACAATTTTTATCATCCTTAAATATCTCAACCATTCGTAGGAAACTATGATATATTTTAAATAAAACCTCGACTATCATAGATTCCTACGAGAGGTTGATATATTTGAGGATAATAAATTGCAGTGACCATGGTCATCGAGGTGATGATCGAAAGATCTCTAACAAAAAAAGATTGTACCTTTGTGATTAAATCAATCAATGTCTCAAACAAGCATTGATTTTAAATGTAACCAATAATTATTTCCTTTAAGGAATTTAGTCTTCAGTTTGACCAGATCTAAGGTCACAACCTTAAAACTCTGCTATAGAACCATTGCGCATGTAGATAAATAACATTCTTTTCGAAGGTGTTATTTCCATAGATATTTGTAAACATGCAATAAAACAACGTAGTACTGGTATATGTGGCCCTGCTTGTTATCTTTTAGATTTACAATAAGGTATAAATGTACCGTTATTCAATTTGATAGATTCATGAAGTGAACAGCGTTAATTTTTGCTAATTGCGGTACTGTACAAACTGAGTACCGCAGTATGAGCACTGTAGTGTGTTGCTAAAGTTCATTATGTAGCTATCACTCAGAAATTAGCAAAAATTAGCATTGATTGACTTAATCCTTCTTTCCAAGTAGTAAATATATAAAAGAATAAGCACAACGTTGTTTGTGAATTCCAGACGGAAATTATTTACGCTTGTGCATAAAACAGAATGATATCACATGTTTATCTAAGTCTTTATTTATCTTGATAATAGGTTACAAAACTCCTACTCTGAGAATTCAATAGACTGACCCCTAGCTTTAACATATCTTCAGATTTTATTGCACAACATAACAATTTTTATGTTGACTTAATTTGTTTCAGAAATCGTCATCTTTGCATTTTTTGGTAGTACTGTACTTATGAATTGTTTCGGAATCATTCCCATATTCATCCTTTTGTAATATACGAACACTTTATACGACATTTTTATGCAATTCATTTAGAGGCAATTTTGATAAACACAATAAACACCGCAATTGATTGTATTTTTAGTATTATTTTGAATGATTGTACAAGTTTTGTATCTCAATTTGGCAGATTTTTCTTCTCATGATTCAGTAAGATGCATCTGCATGTATACGCCTATGCCATTTTGTTGCATGCCATTTTGTAGATGGACAAAGAGTCTATATGCTCTCATTAGTATGATGCGTTTGTATTAAAAATATATTTTGTTATTCAATTCCATGATGTTTTGATTTTTTATTCTATTATATGATTCTTTCTTCCTTTTCTCAATTTAAATGTGCTATGTATCAGGATTCACTCCCTTAAAGTATGTGAAGTATTAAATGCTATATGGCATAGGCCTGCTATCAATAATAATTATAAGTAAAGCTGTAATGGGAAATAAAATTTTCGGCTATAATCATATTATAACATCTTTACATACTACAGAAATTTTAATTTGTAAGCAGTGCTGATTTTTGCTCTATATCTGATTTTTCTATGTGCCAATCCATCTAGGATTTGCACCTATTTGGCACCCATTTGTTATTCTCGAGTGTCACCAGGCTTTTGGCACGTAAGTGCGACCTAAATTCGCACGCACAGGATTACAGTGTAGAAGTACTCTCTCATCCTTGTACCAATATCACATAGGATGGCCTACTGTTTCTCCTATGTAAATTTTACCATTTTAAGTCACTAGAAATACTGTAGACCATTCACTTCATATGACAGCCATTGAGTTTTTGTTGATCAAGCATGTATAGCAGTCGTTATAATTAACAATCAGTTGATTGAAATTCCGGTCAATACCATCACAGACAACCTCCCCAAAACCGATCAGTCTTCAATGCAGATGCACCGCAGCACCGCCATGAACAAAAATAAACTAAATAAAGTCTTATAAAAGAAGTCCTAATAAACCTTTGATATAATAAAGAAGACAACGTGTTTGGTCAAACAGCTATGCTTTAATGACACATCAGAGACTAACACATAGTTCATAGATGTACAAATAACATTCATCATAGATGTCATTTATAACCATAGAGTGCATACAAACATGGATATCGATATATTAAGCAAACATCAATACAGAATATATCATGCATCCTCATTCCTCCCCACCAAAACAACATCATGAAAATTCACTTTTCTCCCATCAGATAAAATTACTGAATTAGGAAGACGCTTCTCAACTTTATGGCTTCCTACAAAGCGGGGTGTTAACGAACTCTTTGGATTTCGATCACGTAATGCGACATAATTATTTACTTGAGGACCACTTTTAGGAGGTATTTGCTCAAGAAAATCTCGTGAGTCAGGCCAATCTTTCGAAGGTGTCGCTGACCTATGAAACACATTTGTGAAAGATCCACTCAGTCGGTTGCAATTATACGTAGCTTCCGCTAGGTTTAACAACCATCTGCCAGGCATTGTCCTCAGTCTGTCCTTAAGAGTTCTGTGACACCGTTCGATACATGAATTGCCATTGGGATGATAAATAGAAGAGTAAGAGCTCTTGATTCCATGCTTGTTTAATAAAGATCTGAAAATGTTACTTACAAATTGAGTCCCCTGGTCTGAATGTACTTTAGCAGGTGGACCAAACTTGAAAATCCAATTCTGTAGAAATGATGAAGCAACATTATCGGCTGATTTATTTGTCATAGGTACTGTAACAAGCCACTTTGTACATAAGTCCACCATGGTAAGTATGGAATTATAACCAGCATCACTTTTCATGTCAACAATGTCCATGGCAATCACTTCAAATGGTCTAGTAGGGAATCTTTGACGGATAAGGGTTGTATCCATATGATTTCGCAACTCTGCAACCACAGTCATAGATAACGTTCGATATCACAGGACGTAGTTTTGGAGCCCAAAATCTTTCCAGAATGGCTTCACGCGTTTTATTACATGAGAAATGACCATCATAATGATAGCGTTTTACGACATCACAAACAACTGAGGAGGGAATAACTAGTCGGTTCTCATGAAACAAGTAATTGTCTTTCACAGAAAATGAATCCAACGACAAACTATGACATTTACGCACTGATTCAGCAATACATCCTCGAGATGAAGGTAATAACTTGTGCTTTAAAGCATCAATACAGTCAAGAATTTCATCGCATAATTTTTGATTATTACGAACCATCTGATTTATTGAAATGTCCACTGAAGTGACACAGGAAGGAATAATTGCTTCTGAATTATTGTGCTGCCGAGTTAATGCATCAGCTGCAACATTATCTTTGCCAATCTTATACTGAATGTTAAAAGTGTATTCTTGCAATGTCATTTGCCAACGAGATTGTCTAGGATTATGAGACTTTCCGTAAACCAGAGAAGTCAGAGGCTTGTGGTCAGTATGAACGTTAAATCGGTTTCCGAGTAAGTATGGCCGAAATCTCATTATTGATTCATAAAGAGCTAAGAATTCTTTATCTGTAGTACTGTAATTTAATTCTGAGCTTCGTAATTTACGACTGTAATAGGAAACTGGACCACTCACTTGATATAATACACCAGTAACTGCATGATTACTCGCATCAACGTCTAATGAGAATGAGGAATTCAAATCTGGCAAGCGTAAAACTCGAGGAGAAATGAGAGCCTGCTTGAGATTTTCGAAGACAATTACCAACTGCGTTTCGTCCTTGCTCCAGATTCGTTGAAAATTCTTGGCTGGTGAATTCTGTATTTTTGTCAAACGAGATGCCAATTCCGCGAAATTAGGAATGAATCGAGAAAAGAAATTACACAGTCCTAAAAACCTCTGTAAATGTTTCATCGATGACGGCACAGGAAATTGCTTTATTGCAGCTACTTTCATTGGATCTGGGAATAACTTTCCTTCATGAACAACAAATCCTAAATACTTGATTCAATTTGAAAAAAATATACATTTCGCTGGCTTTACTTTGAACTTAGCAAGCCGTAAACGCTCAAATACCTTTCTCAGAATATCAAGCTGTTCAAAGTCAGTTTTCGTCGGGATAATAAGGTCATCAATGTATGGCGTTGTAGGTAGGTCTTTCATTGCCTTTTGTATAATGCGCTGGAAACTCAAGGGAGAATTACAAAGTCCAAATGGCATAACCTTGAATTGGTATTGATAGTTCATTGTCGTAAAAACAGTTTTCGGTTTAGCATCATCAGTTAGTGGTAACTGCCAAAATCCAGAAGTCAAATCAAGCAAGGAGAAAGTGCGATGCATTGATAAATTATCCAAAAGCTCGTCAATATTTGGTAAAGGCATTCGGTCCTTAATTGTATTCGAATTTAAGTTTCGATAATCCACCACGAAGCGCTTTGTTCCATCGCTTTTGTTCACTAAAATGAATGGTGAAGAATATGGTGATTGTGCCTCCTCAATTATATCATGTTCAAGCATTTCATTAATCATTCGATCAACCACAGACTTCTCTGAATGAGCCAAACGATACGGTTTCCTGAATGTTGGAGCAGCATTACCTGTGCAAATATCATGATATCCCAAAACCGTACGTCCAATATCAAATGGCGTTAAAGAGAACACATCACGGAATTCAAGTAGCAATTTCTTCAAGCTGTCTGCATAAGCCGTTGGAACTTTAGTCAAGTCGAATAAATCGAAAAACTACAGATCGGAAATAGGCGCGTTTGAATCACAATTGGATACAGGAACACTGACTGAGTTAACTTTTCACGGTATTGTCGGAAGAAAAGCACATGTGAATATTCATAGCACATAAGGCATCTACACCCAATATGACGGAAATCGGAGAATCAACCACAAAAAACTTTTGCCGAATAAGTTTGTCCTTGAATTTCACTGGTAACTCAATCACACCAATTGCAAAAAATATTGTCCCATCGACAGCCACGAACTTGTGTTTTCTCCTGTACCGAAGGAAATTTTGACAAACATTTTGAATTCATGAATGAAACAGGAGAGCCAGAGTCAAATAAAGATATCATTTCAATATCATCAATTTCAGCTACTCGGAGGATTGAACATCGTTCAGACCACTTTGATCCTCCGACAAAACGGCCTTTACGTAGTTTTTTTGAATTTGACAAAATTGGGTTAAATGACCACTTTTCGAGCATTTCCCACATACTACCCTCGGTTTGAAGCACTTCGTTTTGATATGACCTACAAGACCACAGTTAAAACAGATTTTTCGGCGTGAAGACACTGCACATTGATTAATGGATGCAATCTGAGAAGGTTCAACAGTTTGGCGAGGAATCGTTTCCAAATGAGTCACAATCGATGGAAGACTTTCCTTGGAGAGAACAATACGCAATTCGTATGATTGCATTTCGAGAATACATTGTTTGATAAGCTGGTCTTGAGCAGCTTTGTTATCGATGAAGAATAATAAAGATATCAATTTCCCGATGAAACATTGTATTGTTATATTTGAATTCCATGAAAACGCCATGAAATCAGACAATGGATTAGCAGGTCGATTGGCAGAAACAAATACCATTTCTACCTTTTCCAATGCAGATTTGAATGTTGTTTTGCTGTCAAAAGTCAATTCTAAACATGCGCTTGCAATAGCATACTTCAGGTATTTCAACCCAATTGTATTCATGTCGCTTTCAGCCACAATAATGTCAACGAATGCCAGAAATTCGGTTCTCCAAAACTTGAACCCATCCAAACTGCAATTCTTAGTTAAACGTGGCACTAATGCAATTTCAGCCATTTCAAATCAGTATGTACAATTCGCGACGCCAATAAAGAAGACAACGTGTTTGGTCAAACAGCTATGCTTTAATGACACATCAGAGACTAACACATAGTTCATAGATGTACAAATAACATTCATCATAGATGTCATTCATAACCATAGAGTGCATACAAACATGGATATCGATATATCAAGCAAAGCATCAATACAGAAGATATCATGCATCCTCATTGATATGTTAGTGATATATCCTTAGTTTGAATCTTGGCGAAGTTGTAAATGCAAAGAAAATGAAGTTTGTGCTCGAGCAAAGAGACATTGCCCATGTCAATTAGAGTTTAGAAGTGGTTGTAGGATGTCTATAATGTTTTTCAAATTTTTTTCAAAATGTTTTATAGAAAAGGAAAGACATATAGCTTTTTCCTCTGCAGGCGTCAAATGTATAATTGTTTGTAAACGCCTTTGAGTAATTCGCCAATAATTTATATTATTTGTTGTTTATAAATTCTTACTCTACATCTCAATTGTGCTTTTTGTTTCACTTGCATAATGCATTTAATCTGATAGCAATCATGGCAAGTGACCACGCATTCGTGTCATTTTCGGTTGAAAGACATATTACATCATGGCAAAGTACATTTTACTGCAAAGTTATCTGTTTTTCCTTTCATGTAATTTTCAAAACATGATGTAGAAAGAAAAACAGCTTCTACACATCTCTCAGCCACCTCTTTACTCATGTTGACATTGACCTTCAATAGGAGTCAAGAGTGTGCCATACAAGAGTGTGCGGACAATTTTATTTCAAAAGTTTCAAAAAATGCAAAGAAACCAAACACCTATATCTGTGAAATTTAAGCCTCGCAGCAATGGGACCCCTCGAAATGGGACGAGGGTTAATGCATGTGCATAGCAAACCTAAAATCCGATTAGCCCTATCAGCCCTAAAAAAACAAGACGAAAATAGAATCAAAAATAAAATTTTCGCGATAACATTGCTTGGGAATAGAAATTTCAATTATTGGAATTCCTATAAAATGCGAGAATATGCAGAAGAACTGAATACTAATTTCAATTTTGCTGTACACCAGTTGAAACGTTCATACAATTTCAAAGATATGATAATAATGAGTTTTCATTTCTATCGAAAATGATGGCACATAATAATTAAAACGCAAGCATTAACATTATTTTCATCTTTACTAACGTGTTGATGCAAGAGAGACAGTAATTTTTAAAATAAAATTAAGTAATGGAAAATTATTTGAACATGCTTTGAAAGCATTATATGTACAAATTGTAAACGCATACTAAAGAAGCTATTGCAAATTTCTCATTTTGATTAATAGTCTGACTGTGCGATTACATGTCAGAAAACATGAGAAAATATGACGCTTCTGTGCTTGATCCTCACACGTATACATATAGTCTCTTTTCAAACCTATGTACCTACTGCAAATAGCAGGCTGCACTCAGGTTGCCAGTTGTCGATATCATATGACCCACTTCATGCGCTGCAATTGCTTGAAGTAGACATCCACTCGCATCGGTTGGGTAGGAATATTTAATGTAGGGACGTACATGTATCTGTAGTAAGCCTATCATGTTTATATTAGGTTTGATGCATCGATAATATCTTGAAATATTTCAGCAGTACCTATTAGGACTTTTGAGATTCTAGTTATATTTTCGAAATGCAAATTTAAAGGACAGTCTGATATCATGGATTGTGCACCCGAGCATCAGTAAGAGTAGCATTCTCTGCTTTACGTTGTCCAATAATATATACGAAAGTACCTACGGGCAGCAAGTTCCAGTAGCACTAAAATTCGATGTAGGTATATCATGGGAAATAAAAGTAAATTTTGAAAAATCACACGGCCATGGGATTTCCCACTGGAATCCCGTGGGAACGGGGTGGGAATGGGAAAAGGAAATCTCGTCCCACAATAGGTATGGCTAATGCCCAGTCGTCCAAAAAATTTCGCCTTAACTCTGCAGGAGAGACTTTTGTTGTTGCAGAGAAAAGCGAGATCTCCAAATTCTCCATAGACGGACATGGCGATTGGCACACATGCACACCCCATTCCATCACATTTTGAAGAGTTGGCGAGCGATAGTACTCGCATTGGGGATAGTGGATGCAGATTGAGTGATACATTACCGCAAGATCAAGTGATACAGGGCGTCCTGTCTATCGTCATTGACTCCCCTCTCAACTTGTGGTCGATGAGATGCTTGACGACAAAATTCGGCACATTATTATCTATTATTAAGGTAATAACCCATCCCTCTCTCTTCTAATAGATAGAGTACTCATTTCGAATGCTTTATTTTGAATATGGGAGTAAAGATCTCTGTCTGATTTAAAGCATGTTTGCCATTTGAAAGCAGTACTATATTTCTCTTGGAAAATAGAGCAGCAGTGATGAAAATAGAGTTCAGCAATCCTGTATATATATGTCTGTCGGAAATTAGCCGGGATACATGAGATTCGATCTATTTGTCATGCTAACGCAGCCTCCTCGGTACTTGTAGGTTTTATCCCCCCCACTCCTTCAAAATTCGATAAATCATGTTATACTGAACTGATCGCTATGAAAATTGAGGAGTGTCTAGCTATGGATATTTTCTCTCTACAAACCAAGTTTCATTCAAATCGGATAAATAGTTGCTGCGCTACAGTCGATAACGTAGAATATGTCAATCCTCTAAAATGACTGTTCATGGTTGACCTTGATCGTCGGCGCATATACGCACATATATGTGACTCATTGCCTAGGGGCAACACACACGATCGCTGCACCTGTCTCATTGTCACTTCGATCAAGGATGAACTTGTTGACTCTGGCATCGATTTGCAAGGATGAGAAGACTTCCGTTGAATTTCTACAAACGCACGGAATTATACATTCTGCAAGACAGTGCGACAACAATCACGGGTACTTGTAGGTTTGGCATATTCTACGTTATCGACTGTAGCGCAGCAACTATGTTCATTGGCAATGTACTAGGCTACAACACGACATATTGCTACGATTCAAGCCCACGCACAAATAAAGTCTAAAGCATTGATGGGGTTCATGTGACTCTTCATCCAGGCAGACAGGGCAGTCATGTAATAATGGACAAGAAGAAACTCAAAGCATCGACGATTTAAATTGTACAAGTCTGGACAGATTGAAGTTTTAAAATTTGCTCTTGTGAAATGCGAATAAACTGAATATGCCAAAAACTTTTTTCTTCCTGTCCATATTTCAATTTCATCATACTGCAATTATCTATTTTGTAGTAGTACCTTAGACATTCCATGAATATTCCATGTTATCGAATACGTACCTGTTTTCAATTGAAAGTACAGTGGAACCTCCTATTGCGGACATTCTATACAGCGGACACCTCCGTATTACGGACAGTTAAGCTCAGTCCCGAATAATGTTCGTATCATCAGCGGTAACTCCATATTGCGGACACCTCTAAAATGCGGACACTAAGGCGCAGTCCGACGGTGTCCGTAATATGGAGGTTCTACTGTATTCTGTTCTGAGCGTGCAGATGCACACAGTTTAATGCATCATCCAACATATTGCTTCATTTTTCATTTGTGTCTCTCCATACATGCATGCGTGACGAAGCCTGTGTGGTGGAACGCTGTATCAATTCAATATTGTTAAAAAACTTGATTTTTGCGTTGCTGACGTTAAAGTTGACTGACTATATTCATTCATGCATTTCGTTACCCCTCAACCATAAAAACGTGTACAAAATGTGCACATCAAAAATTCTAACTACATTTCTGCTTGATACAATTAAATTCAAAAATTTGTTTTATATGCCAGCCTTAGGATTTGGCAGGACTTGCCAATGTATAGTTTCATTGATAACGGGTGTTTTAATAAGCCAAAAATGTTGAATAATCCTTTCCTGTACAAACGTGTACAGATTGTCTCCATCTAGAATTGACGTATTCATCGTTTGAAGGCAGGATGATATCGTCTGTTAGAAATGCGGGCATTATAGATATCTATGTTCAGCACCTCTCCGTAACTCGATACCGCACGCGATGATCTGTCTGTCAGCCGCTCAACGCTTGTCAGCGTGTGATTGGATAGTTTGAATGAAAGCTTCATTGCTTTAGTCATTCTTCATTTTGTTCGCGAGCGAACAAAATACATTCTGGACAGCGCCGACGCGATGCATTGACAACACCGCACGACTTTCATTGAGGGTTGTCAGAAATTGGGATTAACCGAAGATGATTCGACAGATACCTGAGATGACGATATGTCGGTGGACACCCCTACATACGACGGCGACCAAGAGTATCTCGCTCCACGATCGAGTGACAATGACCATGACTTCAGCAGTTAGTCACGTAGACGACGAGGGGATCTAGAGGCATTTGAAGAAATATCCAGTGAAGATAATATCAGAGATGATGATAATTCGGTCATTGAACTAGAAGCTGTAGGTGTGACCCATTCTCATCAACCACTTCCTCCATACCTAATAACAAATATTTTGAGTGAACGAATGCGAAGGCGAGAATACAATATCGAATGTAATCCGACGAATGAGAATAATGCTCTTCTCTTGTTCTACGACGAAGACATAATCAGGCATGTTCTACGCTACACTAACAGAAGAGTTTCTGACATCCGACGTAAATTTACAGAGAGAAATTCGAAATCGGCTACGTCATGTCAGCTGTCGGCTTTGTCATACATGTCATAACACGAGCCGGTGTCGACAGGGATAATATGAGTCAAATTGCAAGATCTTTAGTCTTCAAATGATAACTAAGACCACCCTTGTACAGGGGAGCAATTGACTACCAACGGTTCAAGTTCTTCTTGCGCGTTCTTCAATAACAACTTCCGTGATCGTGAAGTGCGAAAGAGATGCATTATATGAACTATACATTTTTTAATTAAGTTAATTTAACGATCATGATCAATTAAGTACAGTGTATTTAGGCAAGGGACTTCCTCTGGGGCTCCAAAATGTAATATGCACCTATCTAAAAGAAATTTATTGGTAAAATGAAACATAATAATGTTGTGCACAAATTGTACACGTTTGTGCTTCTACGTAAGTAAAATTATGTGTACCGTTGATGGCTAAATATATGTGGTCTTACCTGAAAGATTGACCTTTTGGGAGAATCATAGCCAAATTCACTTCTCCAGCACTGAGCCTGAACGTCTGCCACGTCATCGCTGAAATTGAAATGTCATAAATACACCGATTCTGGTTGGTTGATTTTCATGCACTCTCCATTTCGTTCAAACATGATAATTAAATTAAAACACGACATTCAAAAAATGCTGAGATCTGGAGAAGTGGAGGAATACTGAGTTTAAACAAGTGCCGTATTGAAATTCTTACAAAAAATTGGATTATTAAAACTCTGGAGCAGGGATGCACAACCTGTTTTCGTCAGGGCCAATTAATTTGAGTGAAATATTGGCGGGCCATATTCATTTTTCATGTCCGTGAAATTTTTCAGGTACCATCTATACTTTACAATGCAATTGTCAATAATCGTAACTTCAATTTCGTTCATAAATTATTGCAATTAGAGATTTAAGTTTATGACAATATGGTGTCAAGTGAAGAATCCACAGAATGCAAGTTTGCATAATCAGTTGATCTTCTTTTAGAATTGCGCATCTCCATTATTCATACTGTTTTATATAAAAAGAATTTCATGTACAATGGAAGTCTTCAAAATTCACAGACGACATCAATATCATGCATTGTCGTGTAATAGTAGTAAGATCTGTACATGGACATGCACATTCAATGAAAAACTCAATCACCGCCTGACGAAATACTACATCACATGAATAAGCCTGCGGTATGTATACGGAGATTGCAACTATGAGTCAACGAGAAATTGCAGCCAGTGATTGATATATGTGCTAAGCACTTTTCGATCGACTTTGTAAACGGAAACTAGCACTAACGTGTTCAATTGATGCATGATGCGACAGTATCACTTCTGGTTGTCGATATTAGCGAAGAAAATTTCTCGTGTGTTTTCTCTTATGTCTAGTAAACAAGAATGCAATGCAAACAGAGATATGGATGCACGCGATCATGCCTAGGATGAATAGATGCTTGAGACTTCAACAGTCATTGTCACAGCTGTTTTATCTAATTTGGGAACTTGGACCTTGGATAATATATTTCCTGAAGTATAGGCCTACTTAATTACTCCATCTACAAGCATTCTAAAGGCGCTTCTATATTAAACTCGCGGGGCACATAAAAATCCTTCACGGGCCGCATGTTTTGCAACATTGAGAGCAAAGATCGGCAATGACAAAATGATCATTTTATTCTGAGGAAAAATGATATTTTATTTTTGAAAAATGATATCATCAAAAATTTTTGTTCCATTATATTTTCTAATCATAGATTCTTCGCATTTTGTATTGAAGCAAATTTAGTCTCTTTCGTTTGTTCTACCCATGTCCTTCCGCTCTGGTGTTGATTTATGTAGCGAATAGCAACAGGGTATTGTCTGTCAGTCTATCACACATATTGTCAAACAACTCATTAATAACACTGTCTTGATGTTTTTGAAGTCTTGACTGTAGTCTAAATATGTTTAGCCTTTTTTTCGTACTTTAGATATTGTTGGCCTAGCTATTTGCATAATGTAGGCATATATGTAATTCGAGTGTATGTAGCATAAATCAAAATTTGCGATGTCTAATGTATATGCCATACGCCCTATATAACTTTTGATATGCAAGAAGCTTTGCATGACTAAACTGCTTTCTTCGATCTTCCATTATTTGGAATATATCGATGCTGCATGCAATCTTATTTCAATTTCATTGCTAAGAGCAGTAAAAGTAGCATGGTAGCACTGTAAATCGAAAAATTCGCATGACTAAATCTATTTACGGTGCAGGCATACCATTAAAAAATGGTACATTTTCACTATGAAAAATAAAATGATATACTAATATCATTGCCGATCATAACCTGAAAGCATATGCATGAAAATTCTTTACAAAATACATAGAAACATTCTTCACTATTATTTTCCGGAAATTATGATTATTTTATTATGATATATTAGGATTCATTTTTACCCGCTCTATCATTTGGAGATTCGATGGGGCTGAGGGGTATCTCCCATCACGTCACCAGAATATCAGTTAGCCGGAACCATCTTTTGAAGTATGTTTTCGGAAGTGGTCAAGATGTGTTAGCATTCATCAACTTGTTATGAGTTAATAAGGGCAGTCGCGATCATTCAGCGTCTCGTTCAAGCTTGTTTGATTCTACTACATGGCAACTCTGATGTGTCCAGTGAGTGTTTTCCATTCTGAGTGACACTGATTACTCCAGGATTAGGTGACACTGTGGCAAAAGCATGTGTAGTTTATCACGCACATTTTAAGAGAGCAGAGATGAAGGAAAAAGCCGATGAAGATGCAAAAGCAGGTCGAAGGTACGAAGGAAAGCTGAAAGCTGAGCTAGTGGAAATATAGTGTGTAGGTTGGAAAAGATCGGCTAGAAAGAAGAAGCATCTGCATGCCAATTGATGGAAGAACCTGGAAAAGCTAGTGATATCTGCTGCAGATGTTAAGTATACCAAGTTGAGACCAAGAGGAAATTAGTTGCAAAACAATTGAAGCAGAAAAGTCAGTGAGAGAGTCCTGTCCGATATGTCTGGCAAATATATAATTCTCATACGATACGATGATGAAAATCATCCCAGCAGCCATTTCTAATGGAATATAATGCTTACTAATTCAAATTATTAATTGAAGTAGTCCTAATGAGGACTGATGGCGTTCTCCAATCCTCAAGTGTGCAGATGCAATGCTACTATCACCATTGGATTAAACAGTTCTTAAAAGAACTCAATGTAGCTTTCTCGTGGCAACGAATTAAAATTGATCAGCTTTGGCCCAATATCTGGTAAAAATGGAAATCTTAAGACTTGTAACACTACTCATTCTTACTGTTAATATACTAATACTATAGATTCCAAGCACTGCCGCATACATGTTCAAAACAGACGTATAATATACTGTACCGACTACAGATGCTGGTAGTGGAAATATAATAGGACAATGGTCACCATAGGTTAAGGAAATTAAAAATGGATATTATAAAGCAACAGGAGACCGATGGATAAAAATTGGAAAAGTGGAGGTGAAACATGGAAAGACAATGATGCTACTACCAGGGCTGTGGAGCCGGATCCGGAGCCTTAAGGAGCCGATGGTTTTGGTCGGAGCCGATTTATCACAAAGGCTCCGGCTCCGATAGTTTGAGCTTTGATATAAATCTAGAATTTTGAAAGTTATTAATTGGCATCATAAAAAAATTAAATCATTTGAAATCTAAAGATATGTCTTTTAAGTACCAATGATCTGTCCTCCACGATATCTTTCTTTGCAGTTGCCGCCTTCTTTTGTATTATATTTATTATATATTTACACACATGTGCAATATTTTTTATTGCATATGTTTCGTAAGACTAATTTCCATAGCTTTTAGTGACAACGTATTCTCCAAAATCCATTATTTTGAAGACTTGTTATATGCATGCTAACTAGATGATTGTAGATTCCTAGAGACAAGTCGCCAGTCATTTATGTGCACATTTCCAGTTCAGTCAGCAAAGATAATATAGCTACATTTCTTGCGCAATGTCTTAAATCTAACACGGTTACTATGTAGGCTATCATCTATCGGTATGGCTACTGGCAGAAGCTACTGGCATCTGTGACAATGCCAATTTCCTTAGATTGTATTGTAGGATCTTGTGCAGTCCCCCCACCTACATTTTTCAAAACAATCGATTATTCAATTTGATCAATTTTGATTGGAGGGAACTCTTCACACTCACACGAATGACCTGACTACAAGTCCTCACATGGCTATAGCAATAAGCGACCAAGCCACTTCTAGTAGCGCCCTATTATTTTAAAGGTATCTCATTCACAATGAATTTCCTTTGACTTCAAAATTCAAAGGGTATATTTCAATGCGAAAAACCCGAAGGCAAATTACAATGTTGACTTGCTGACGAAGTTTGCGACCATGACATCGCAATTACCCACGTAGATTTTTGCAACAGCACGGAATGCTTCACTCAAACCGGTGATGCTGAAACGGACATCCAATGGTGCTGCATCTTTTGACCAGAGAAAAAATGGGGGGGGGGAGCACTGCAGAAGAGCCGTATCGTGTAATAATATTTCCCCAAATGTCATAGACCTGTGGATTTCAAGAATTTTCATTATTATTTTTTCCGTCTGTCAGCACTTTATGCTGATATCATGCTGACTTATATGTAAACAATAAAAAAAGACTGAGACGCTCTCAATAAAGGCGCCTTTTGACCTCCCTTTTCTATTGTCTGTGACATTAAACCGCACGCGCATTCGAAAGCTAGCAAAGTAGATGGGATTTCTGCTCGGTGCTCGCAGTCAAATTTTTATTATGCATTGCACCCTGCAACATACTGTGTGATACTCGAGTTCAGTTTCATCAGCCTAACCATATCAGAGGAATAGTGGTAATGTGTTATACATAAATTGAATATAATAATATACATGAATCATTGATGAATTATTTAGTGCAACTTTACGCCATAATGAAAAATACGAAATTAATATAATGTAAGTTAGGCCTTAACTTATTAAGTATGCTGCATAGAATTACAAAACTTGTCCTAAATTAGATACTTTTAAGTATAATTTTCAATTGTACATTTCTAGCCTACACTGCAATGAGGTTATCTAAATTACAATTTCTACAGATGATCGTGGGCTACCCACCGATCATATTATTCATGGACCAACAGACTATTAAATAAAGGCAATAACAAATAACAATAACAACCTAAGCTAGCCTACATACACTTTAATATTCAATAAAGCAATTGATATCTTTATTGATACGGTATATTTGGCTATATAGCCGATACCCTTTCCATGTTCGAGTAGATACAGGCCCTATAAGCTATTTAGAGGCATGCGCTATCCAGTTTCATATTCAAGCTTTGTTAAAAAGCTTATACTACTATTCGGCCCCTGTGACGGCTAATTAGGTATATCATCATCACTCATGTGGTCTTATTTAATGTAGCCTCGCAGTAGACTGGTTGCAGGCTAGGCCAATTCATATTTAGCCAGTGCGGGAGATCTTTATCTAATTTAACCAATCCTGGCTATAACTTAATTTTATCTTTCAGAGACAGTCAATTCATGCAAAAATATATGACAAGTATGTTATTTGTCATTATATTAGGCTATTATCATTTTTATTATTAACTTAAGTCGTTGCTTGTTAATGAAAACTAATTTGATGATTGTAGCAAGCCTCTAAAGGCCACACCGTTATCCAAAAAACCCGTTCAACGGATCCAGGATAACCAGCATAGATAGAACCTGAATTTGAAGTCGGAGCCGGAGCCGATGAGATAACGCATCGGCTCCACAGCCCTGGCTACTACACCGATTACAAGTGAACTAATGCTGCACTATATCTGACACTACACATGGTGGATAATGGTAATAGTGGATAAGTGGAAAATGGAGGCAAACAATAGAACTACAATGACACTCTACTACACCGAAGGCAATGAAACTATATACACTATATCTAAGACTACACATGGAAAATACTATTTCTTTGATTTTTTGATTAAAATGAATTTGTTATCGCCAGTTTCTTAAACCGTCTATAATACTTCATGTAATCCCACATTTCTTCATTTGTTCATTTGAAATACAATACATCGACCCCTACTTCAGCTACCGATTAAGGGATATAAGACATAATACAGTCTTATATAGCTTATATTATCTTATACAGCAGTACGTCAGTCATCAGCAGGTACTCGTCTGGTTGTGTTTCGACCCCTAAGTAGTGATGAAAATTTTCCGGAAAATTTTGAATCAAAATTTTCCGTGGAAAATTATGGAAAATTCTGAAAGTTTTCATTTTTTGACAGGCCCTATAATTTGAGCGCTTCCACTGCCGAGGCAGCTGCGTACCAATAAATTGGGTCCAAAACTCGATCTTGATTTCATCATTATTTCGATTAAGCGATCGTAGCAATACGATTTCCGTCCGCGGATTTTTGAACATTCCTTTGGCACCATTTTTAATTATCACACAGACACCGTTTGGGATAACGTGAATATTGCTTTATACAATAGGGGTATAATTTCATGCAATGTGAAAGATCTGGAGCAAAAATAATGTACTTCATTTTGGAGTCTGCTAATTGTTAGCTTCAAAGTTAAGCTTTATTATGCAGCGTTGATCATAGTGATGCAAATTCTCCATAATTGATGAACATGTGATGAAATGTAAGCATACACAGTCCACGCAGCATTCATGAGCGACCATATTGGAAGATACTCGTGAGATATTTGGAAACCAAAGATATCTGTGATGAGTAGAAGAAAATCTATCTGATGGCTTCTAACTTCTGGGGTAATGTCCGATATCTTCGTGTAGGACAAACTACACATCTTCCATTTCTAGCTCAGATGGTTCAGATAGTTCCAAATCGATTTCACATCTGTGAATTTCAGACTATTCCAGATGAATTGGAGATTCTCCAGTTGAATCTAAGATCCTTTCAAAGTTGAGTTTCTGACAAATATCTGAAATTCAATTAGAGAAATCTGAAATCCATTTAATGTCTGATATTCAGTTGGAAAGATCTGAAATAGACATGGAGGGTGAAGTTGGTTCCAAAATTTAACATGCAGGGATGATAGAGAAGTTTTCGGACTTGGAATGTTACATAGTCTTTTCAAACGACTGCAACAAGTCTCCAAAACAAAGGCAAAAACGCCAATCACCGAAAAAAAATTTCAAAATTTTCCATTGGAAAATTTTCCATTTGCATCACTACCCCTAAGTAAAAAAGTTTGAAAGTTTGAAGTATTTTGTTGCTGCAAACATGCTACTAAGTTGTTCACACTTTTGTTCGGGAAATGAAAAATTAGAACATTTACTCGCATTTGCGACGTCATGAAAAACAGACAGTGACAGTGTCATGGGTCAAATGCATGAATAAATCTATTTCATTCTTTCAACATTTCAATTTGAATCGTAAAATTATTGAAGGTTCAAAGAGGAGTGTTAATATGGGATTTTTCCGGATAAAACACCAACTGTGGTCAAATCTTTTATTTGCAGACGTTTCGGTGGCAGACTGCACACCTTGTTCACTACGATAAGCCGATGAAATGAAATAAAATGACAAGAGGAGAATGTTGAATAAAACTCATCTATCATAGATAAAATACTGTAGAAGAAAATAGACTTACAGATATGTTACTTACATATAAAAGAAGGTTAATACTTAGACATTGCAAAATTGTTCGGAGTACTTCAAAATCAACGGCTTCCAAATGTCATGGATACCAATGCCATTATCGCGATTGTAGATACTTTCTTTGTTAGCATATATATACATAGATTCTTTCAATTTCCTTTTATACCAATTACTTTCCCTGGAGACGATTGAAGCCTCAAAGTTTGGACGGTGACTCGATGTATGCGAATGTTCTGACACGGCTGATGAATTACTGATATCTCTTGTGCTTCGCTGATGCTCCTTTATTCGAGTGCTCAATTTTCGCCCATTTTCTCAAATGTAGAACTTGCTACAATCATGACACCCAAATTTGTATATACGTTGCTCTTATCAGGCTCCACCGGTTTAACCTTCGTCAAACAGTCTTTTAGGCTTTTATTTGGCTTGAAGGAAGTTCTCAATCCGTATTGAGACAAAATTCTTCTCAATTTCTCACTGACACCTTTCACATACGGTAGAGTAATGAATTTCTTCTCTTCCTCACTCACAGAAGATTGTCCGGAACCACATAAACGTCTGTATGAGCTCATCACACAATGTTTGGGATATCCATTACTGGAGAACACTTTTTGAAGGAACTTCAATTCTTTGTCCAACTCATCTCCACAGCAAATATCTCTGGCTCTCCTCACAAGACAATTGACAACACCAGCTTTCACATGTGGAGGGTGGTTGGAGCGAAAGTTTAAATACCGGTTTGAATTTGTCGGTTTTCGATATACTGACGTTCTTAATCTTGGTCCTTCCCGAGCAACAGTGACATCCAGCATTGGCAGTCTTCCACTCTGCTCCTCTTCACAAGCAAGACGAAGATGACTCCATGAATTGAGTTGAGGTGATCTAGAAACTCTTGTATATAATCATTATCCATTATAACAAATGTATCATCGACATAACGAAGCCATAAGTTAACACGACTAGTAAAGGAAACCAGTGCTCGTCTTCGTCTTGCTTGTGAAGAGGAGCAGAATGGAAGACTGCCAATGCTGGATGTCACTGTTGCTCGGGAAGGACCAAGATTAAGAACGTCAGTATATCGAAAACCGACAAATTCAAACCGGTATTTAAACTTTCGCTCCAACCACCCTCCACATGTGAAAGCTGGTGTTGTCAATTGTCTTGTGAGGAGAGCCAGAGATATTTGCTGTGGAGATGAGTTGGACAAAGAATTGAAGTTCCTTCAAAAAGTGTTCTCCAGTAATGGATATCCCAAACATTGTGTGATGAGCTCATACAGACGTTTATGTGGTTCCGGACAATCTTCTGTGAGTGAGGAAGAGAAGAAATTCATTACTCTACCGTATGTGAAAGGTGTCAGTGAGAAATTGAGAAGAATTTTGTCTCAATACGGATTGAGAACTTCCTTCAAGCCAAATAAAAGCCTAAAAGACTGTTTGACGAAGGTTAAACCGGTGGAGCCTGATAAGAGCAACGTTATATACAAATTTGGGTGTCATGATTGTAGCAAGTTCTACATTTGAGAAAGTGGGCGAAAATTGAGCACTCGAATAAAGGAGCATCAGCGAAGCACAAGAGATATCAGTAATTCATCAGCCGTGTCAGAACATTCGCATACATCGAGTCACCGTCCAAACTTTGAGGCTTCAATCGTCTCCAGGGAAAGTAATTGGTATAAAAGGAAATTGAAAGAATCTATGTATATATATGCTAACAAAGAAAGTATCTACAATCGCGATAATGGCATTGGTGTCCATGACATTTGGAAGCCGTTGATTTTGAAGTACTCCGAACAATTTTGCAATGTCTAAGTATTACCTTCTTTTATATGTAAGTAACATATCTGTAAGTCTATTTTCTTCTACAGTATTTTATCTATGATAGATGAGTTTTATTCGACATTCCTCTTGTCATCTTATTTCATTTCATCGGCTTATCGCAGTGAACAAGGTGTGCAGTCTGCCACCGAAACGTCTGCAAATAAAAGATTTGACCACAGTTGGTGTTTTATCCGGAAAAATCCCATATTATGAGTCTCCAAACTGGAAGTACTATTTTTGAACAAAATCAAAGAGGAGTGAAGGACTTCATTGAAAATATCATCATCATCATCAAGATTTTATTAGCCATGGCAAATATGTATGTGCGAACCACAAAGGCCGCCTGGATGATCTTGTACATGTCGACAATGTAGAAACATTTCTCAAGGAGATTATTCTTCCGCAGGATGAATTAGGTAATTTCTGATATCGATGTTGATCTGCAATAGAAAATAAGAAGGGTATGGGGTTTGGGTACATAAATACAGAATACTGCCTTTTTACGACGCGACATTTGATTTCATTCTCGAGGTTGAAAGGAAGATGCAAGCTATCAATGGGAAATTTAGATCCACCATCTTCCTCCGACAGCGATTATCTATCGCCATCGAAAGGGGCAATGCTGCCTGCATTCGCGAGTCTCTTTCATTTCCTCTTATTTAGTCATGTTCCTTTTATCTACGTTTTCTCTTACGGGTCAAAGTTTTTTAAGGACTTTGCCTTTAAGGATGTAAGACGAATTGTTTCTGAGCCTGTACTGTTTTTGTTGCTACCTCGTGTTCGAACACATTGTGAAGTGAATGGCTCTATTTTCTCTTGTGGCAAGATGTATAATGAGGCAAGCTTCATTTTGAGTTTTGTCGTGCTGTCATGTCAGTTTACGACTAATTTTGTATTGATTTTGAAATAAGTCCTTAAAATCTGGAAGGAAAGGTTTGTTTTTCATTACGTGTATAAGTGTCAAAGATTCAAATTGAATGCAATTAGGTTTGAATGAATTACCAGGAAAACTGGAGGAGAGCGCATGCTACTAAAGGTGACATCTGGGTGACCGACCTGCCTTTATAAATGTCGAATTTTTAACCACAATGATTTGTGGTTGTGGAGAAATGCTCACAGTGACTGATCAATTCAATCGAACAAAACTTCGTGAGCTCGCTTGAGCACGTGTATGCGTACACGTATAATGCTATTCTAATGAGTAGGTCACTTATCTGTAGTGCTGTCTAAGGCCGTGACTTTCATTGTGTATTCTATTTTGAGCATTCACTTTAGTCTCTCAACTCTCATTACTGCGCAGGCTAATATAGCCCACCTACCGATGACTAATAATATCCTATAGGTTCTGTAATATATTCCGAACGTTCAATGCACCCCTAATGAAAACCTTATGTGCAAAATGAATGCGCCAGATTAGTTCGACGGCTTCCAAACAACACCCACATCTCCGAGACTCTTCATGACTTTCATTGGCTGCCAATTCATTACCGCATTATATACAAAGTCTGCTGCATGATCCACAACTGCTCATTTCTTCTCTGCCATTGCCCGTTTGTCCTTATTCCCACATTGATTACACAATGTGTAGATTTTGTGGTTAAGTATATATTAATATATATTATTAAGGATCAAGGAGCATCAATTCGAATCCAACAAGAACCAAAGCTGACACCAAATCATCGCTACCAGACACAGCCATCAAACACGTAGTCACTGACTTGCGCGATCACTATAAAGTACTGTGTAACACTGTACACTGTGTGTCACTATAAGGTGTAGTTCGGTTGATTTTTGACTTTGTCTCAATCCTATCTCTGTCTCTCATGCGTTGAGCGGGACACCTCTCTCCATGTCAAGTAGCGTCGTTTGCGCACAGCAACCAAAGACAGAATTGAGGATGTCGCCATTACGGACAGACGTAGTGAAGATAGATTCATTCGCTACCAATCACTTTAAATAATGCAGACTAATATCTTAAGTCATCGTTCGCTACTGAGTGCATGGAGAGCAGAGGCTACAGCTAGGCGTTGAAATGTGCCATGCGAATGTGACAGAAGCAAAAGTCACATGCTCATCGTCGACCGATATTCGACCACCATCAATTGGTACGGTTCTGTGTTTCTAAGTGCAACAATATGTGATTGCAAAATCAATAATGTGGGTTTCTATAGATTTCCATCAGATAAGAAAATGTTTTTTTAAAATTATATTATTATGTTAATATATATTAATTATCTATATTATATCATAAATATATTTTCCATAGCGCATAGATGGAGTATGTGCAAAAAAGTGAGAGCGACATTGGTATTTCTTGGCAATAATCTGAATGCTGCCATAGCTATGACTCAGTTCATGAATAGTGACTTGTAGGAGCCCCTCGAGCAGATGGGCAGTAAGTCTTCGGAAGTTGCGCAAAAAACATGTGTGGGGACTTATAGGCAATAGTTAAAAAAGTAAAAAGTTGGAATACTACGGTAATTCTGCTCGATATTCTCACTTGAACTCTACAAATTTCGTATGACGTGGAGAAAGTAAGGCCCTCGTGTGATGTAGGCTATAACGAGCTACACACGTAGTATAATGAGTTGCGCCACGTAGGCTATACTCAAGGAAGGTCAATCAAGCTCAGAGAAAACAGTGTCAGCATTACCTCTGAAATACGCTGCACCAATCTCTCTCAATTAAGAAGGTGTCCGCGATGACGTCATCATGACACTTCTCCACGCTCCTGCGGTTCAACGGTAATGAATTAGATGAAATAATGAGGCGAACAGGGATGCGGCTAGCATTGGTTGAGCGAATAAAAACAATATGTAAAATTCGGTCGAACTACACCTTTTTAATGTTAGCATAGATATGACAGGAAAGTAACATCAATGTAACAATTTGAGACCAGAGAATCCATCAATTAAAAGACATGCATAGACTTTTGGAAATTGAAAATGTTAGGTTAGTAATGTCCTATGAGCTTCTCCAATATGAATTTATTGGTATCTTAAGCATTCAATCTTGCACACCACATTTTTCAGTATTCACAAATATTGTCCACCACGTACACAACTATGTCTACATTTGATTTTATGCTGCGATATCAAATATCGCCTCTGCTGGTCAAGGTTGTGGATTTTAACCACCTGTACGAAATCGCAAAAAATATTATTCCGCTACGAATTTGTTTTCCAAAAGTGTTTTTATGCGAAATCTGACATATTTCGTGTTATATATAAGCATATTAACTAACGCATCAATGTTTAGTCTTTCAATTTAACGTAGAACAAGCACAAAACTCTGCATTTCAAATCTTTTGCTTTAGAAAAGTACTAAACAAAACTTTCACATAAAATTACGGCCGTGCGAGACCTACAACAATCAATTTTAAAAACGTTTCATCTTTTGCTGGTTTTATTACCATCCGAGCAGATTTTGTAAGCTTGCGCTTGTCACAGTGAGAGACAGTAGGCCTATCACAGGCAGACAAACGTTTCTCGCTGTCACATCGAGCGATTTTGATTCACGATGCTCATTGGCTCGCTGACGTTGCTTGTGTGTCAGACTGCATGCTCGATTCATGCATACAGTGTACTACTGGCAGCTAAGTTGAATGCCTAAAATGAAAATCATGGCCTATGCTTGGTGATGAATCTGTAAGTAAAAATCATGTGATGAATATTTTTCATCTATGTCACCCAGGGTGCTTTGCAATTTACATGTAGTATGAGATATAGTTGCATGTACAAAATATATGCATTTATGTGTCAATATGCCAGACAAAATAATGTAAAAACGAAATATGGAATCACAATGTTGTTCTTGAATTTCATTTTTAAAGCGCCGTATTCGTCGTAATTCATCGCTTTTTAAGCACCGATCAGGCGTCACAGCAAGAGCATTCCATTTTCATTTGATAGTCATGTTCACCTCAAGACGTTGTATAAATAACAATCTGGCTTTTGAAGAAGACAGAATAAGGTGAATAATGATTCACCAAAAGCTTCGTCATCAGCCACTGGAATCGATGATTGTCATTTGTCACGTGATAGCATAAATTCGTACTAAATGGAGTTCGGCGTGCACTTCGCAATCGGCCTAAATGCATGCTTAATTCCAAAATTTTAAGGGCTAGAAATGATTGATAGCAACAATTCATCAATCCTATTCAACAATTAGCACCGGTGAAAGGAATCAAAGGTGGAATTCAACTGAGTGACCCTATTAACCCTGAAAGATGGGGTAAATAGGGTCACTAAGAAAATGAGATCAATTGCATAGGCAAAAAGCCGAGATCTATGGTCATTACCTAGCCTGATACAAACCCACAGTTCCACAAGAGAGTAGATAATTAAGATATTATAAAATTGACCTTATTCACCCTAACATACGGAAAGCATGCCTATAGCCCGATCAAAACGTGCAGCTCTGAAATGCTGGATTGTTGGTTTAGATAGTGAACAGCCAAAAAGCAACCAATACAATATCGCAAGAGGAATTGTGGAAAGTGACGTCAAAATTAGTCAAGAATGGGTACGTCGAGTCGTGTGCATAACATTGTCAGTATTAGGCTTTTTATGAACTCAGTGAAGTAAGAAAATTTAAGAATCCGAGTCTGCTTTCCTTTAGATGGATCAATCATCGACGATTGACTGGCATATATTTTTAAGACCGAGTTGTCACCCGGACTACTCTTTGAGATCTTTAATGAGCAAATACATCCTTGGGTTGGAACGTAAGTAGCAAATTTTCAATCCCCGTATTATCTCCCTCTTGCCCTATGACAGTACATTCGCAATGAAAGCAAAGAAAGTAATTATTGAAGATATTCATTACAATGAACATGTAAAACATCGACAAATATGCCCAAGGATATCAATGAAAAGTTGATATAATCATAGACCAATTTAATTAAGAAAATATCGGATCAAACAGTCATCAGTAATACTTTACGGTTTTACATTTCGAATTCAAAAAGCCAGAATATGGTTTAATACAAAGCACCTAAACAAACATGGACACTTCTGGAGGACATAATTCAATAGAAAATGGAAACGTCATTGCAGAATTTATAATTTGTCATGATTTATGACAATCAAGGACAAAGCTACCATAATGAATATGTAGGAGGAACGCACACGATCTTCTACATGTAAGACGAGTAGAGTAAAATACACGGAGCATGATTTTGAAGAACAAGCGATTTGCAATTAAGCTTGAATAGATCATTTACGTAGGAAAGAAACGAACATCAATAACTGCACAAGTACTCCATGAAATCATCTATGACAATTTACAGATAATATTGCCTTTTACTGTCTGCTGCTTCAGACTAAGAAATTTACTCATCAACGAGCAGTCAGTCACTCAATATATTATCATCAAAGATGTCACTCATCAATTTCTCTGATTTCGGTGACAGTTTCGTTTCATGAAACGAAATCGAGGAAAGTCATGCATAAATAGTTGGCGACATTATCAGTCAGGTTGTACAGTAAATTACATGAATACTTTCATTAATACTTTCAAGTTGTACGATGCGAAAAGGAAATAGGAGCTGTCGAAGTCACGATGCTTCCCTTCCATTAGAATTCGTACTTGACGTGAGATCTGATAACAAAGGAGTTCGCTCATTTTCTCCCACCTCTGAAGGAACACTTTCTTCGTCTTCATCGCGCGTTCGGAGACAGCAGCAACATTTGAGGAATAAATTGGAGCATGATCTAGCTATGTTGCAGTCTGCTTCATCCATTTCATCGCGCCGATACTGTCTAGAATTGGATCTTCGCATGCGTTGACGAATAAACCTCCACATGAAAGTATCCTTCTGGTCGTCCCCGTTCTTCACTTCTTCGTATGCGTCAATGATGATGGTGACAAAAACATTGAGTACAACATATATGAAGAGCGATATGAAAATAATGAGATAAACGTAGTTGAAGTAGTACGCGAATAGATTACGAGACTTGTCAACACCACTGAAGGTAACAAACATGTCATCGCCATTGAGTAGAGAGAACAGACAGGCGGCGGTGCTCTCCATCGTACGGAATTTTACATGGTAAGGACCAATGACAACCCAGCCACATAATGAAAAACCGGCAAAAAGTACTCCTGCGCAAACCAAGAACCGGAGAACAGATGGCATTGCAACGGACAGGACACGCAATAGAATATTATATTTGGTGAAGAAGACAAGATACCGAAGAATCCCACACCACACAAGACAGACACCAATTCCGAGTGCGACTCCACCGGTCTGGAAATTATCGGTAATGGAATTGTCCGTTAACACTTTGATTAGAGAGCCCATGATGACGAAGAGATCAGATATAACGATGAGCAGTAGCCATGCATCGATAAAAGCCCGTTTGTCTTCTCGACTTAATTGGTGATCGAATGCAGCTTCGAAAAAGCGTATGGCCATCAAACGTGCGTGCGTTGCATTATGAAGAGAACGGATACATAGTGCGAGAGAAAGAATACAAACAATAATAACGAGAATATCAAAAAGTACCAGTAAAACACGGATGACAAAGCCCCAAGTCGTACGATGTTCAATATGTCCGCGACAAGGCTCAATTGTATGCATTTGTGCGTCCAGCTTTACCTTCACTTCCCCGCTGTGGAGGGTGTTATCAAATTCAACCTGGATGTCGAACCTGAAAAGGAATTTCAGAAAACTTGAAGTATAATCGGGAATTCAACAATGATCCTACTTCATGAATTATCATTTAATGTGAGTTACGTGGAACAGTGGTGTTTGAATGTGTGAGCTCGATCATAGGGTCGAGTCCCAAGGAATTCATGATATGGCGTCAGTCGTGGTCAAGTTTTTGGGCTCCTCAATTGCTTATACATGTAGAATAAATTACATGGTCTATCAATTTCTGGATTTATTTCCCAGAAGTACTGTAATGTGACTATGAGATTGAATTTTGCTAATTTGAGCTCACTTAGTAAATTAAATTTCATGAATTAGATTCCCGCTTTAAGCACGAGAAACTTGACAAGCTAATATTCATCTATAAAGGTGAATATGATGGGGTAGGCGGAAACCACAGGAATGCAAAGCTATTGGAAAACTCATTGAAAATGGTTGCTAAGGTCCTCGAAGGGTGAATGACGAGATAAGGCGATTTGAAGAATAATCAAGATGAATGAGATGCAAAAAGGGGTCCACGCCAGGAAAAGACAATCTTCAGCGTCAGACAGTGGGCTTTCAGAAGGAAGAGTGTGATAAATTGTTAAACAATAATGAAAACGTATAAGGGTGTTGAGACAACCGCGAGGTGAAATATCTGAACAATATGTAGTCATTATACTTTATACTGCATCAGGGTTCTACTCATCCTGCTGCTTTTCGTTGTGGTCATGGACGAAAACAGAACGCATGAGAAGGGATGATGGATGCTCTTGGAGGAAAGCTGAAATGATTGTAGAAAGATTCATCACGTGAAAGTAGAAAGGTTAGAGGGTAGCGAGAAGATGACTTTTTGCAATAAGGAATAGGCTTGACCAACTTATTCGGTAAATCATCCATGCGCCCACAGTGGAGAGAGTGCTGAAAGGAATCGATTCTGTGCAGGAAACGTAGGAAGTGAGTGCAAAAGAGATGCTCATGCTTGTGAAAGTATGAAAGGACAAAATATTTCTGTTAATTGGATGATGTCTTGAGTAGCTCGGATGGAAATACCGGTAGTTCAAAATTGCACGATCACTTTTATCACACTTTTTTACGATCGGTCGTTAACACTAACCTGGTTAGATTTGCGAGTGTATGATGACTGTCCCTCTCATAACTTGCTAGTATGGCTCCGTACTTTGGGTGGGGCACGTTTGATTTGAAAAGGAAGATATTGCATTGCACATAACTTGCGTTGATAACAATACCACTACAGGAAATACGGTTTTAGGCCTACACATGTAGTTCAGGATTCGGAATTTGAAATTCCAATCGTCACAGGCTTTAGGTGCGAAATAGCACATTTATTCATATACAGCTTAAATAGGAATGATGATAAAATGCATGTTCATTTATCGTATGAAAGAACAGATGTTACGCAAATCAAATACCAAGTGAAGAGATTAATACTTTTCCCAACATGCTCATGAAATGTTTCATTCACTTCAATTTAATGGGCCAATTAAAATGCAAATAAAAATAGCACTGAGACTAACAACTCAAAATACAATCCATTAAAGCCTATTTGTATACAAGTATTATGATTAAGAATTACTATATACCATTCTTTTAGGTGGGGATAGATCAGGGCTAACTGGGGTTTGAGAAACGGTCTAGGGTTCAGACAAGTGGCATTGACAGAAAGTCATTTTGAATTGAAGATATGACCAGATCAAACCTGCTCTTATCAGTTACATTTCAATTTTATTAATAGTAACTTATTGGTCACTCTCTACTTCAAACCTCTTGTCAAAATCAATTGATCATGCGTTCGAATAGCTGTGTCAATTTTAGTCCATTATATCATTAGACGACACTTGACACAGCCTTTCGTACGCATCATCAATTGATTTTGACAGGAAGTTTGAACCCGAGAGTAACAAATAAGTTATTTAGTAGCACTATTAATAAAATGGAGATGTAGATAATAATAGCGGAACAATGACATATGACATAAGCATCGCCTTATAATGGAAGAAATGCACACACATTCAGGATAGTGATTGCCTAAATCAAGATTTGTATTCCACAGGCAATTTATGAGCGTCCTTCTTAAAAGAGAAGTTTTACTAAATAATTTAAGATGGGAAAAATGAATAGGATATTATTTAGAAAAAGGGACTACTGGCAACCATGTACATTCCTGTTCTAACTGGTTTGGCATTACTTTTCCTGGTTAAGTTCCGCCCGATTATGAGACAATATCTGCACCTCGTTTCTATTGTTGAATAATCACTTCCAAGAAGAGCATACAAATTCTTAGAATTAAATTATGCAATGATAAAGTCGAAGACATTAATTCATACATTATTTGAGTGAAGACATCACTTGCACGTGCATCAAATCGTCAAGATAATGCCGCAAGTTACATGTATACAGCTTCGACGAATGCTCTCGATGTATGAAATATGATTGCTGCTTAAATAATTATTTCATAAATAAACTTTCAGGCGTTCTTACAGTCAATTTACTTGAATAACACAAATTGTCAATTTCTGATACAAGACAGGTAGCACTCTGAAAAAGTAGCGGTTCATCAATACAAACCTGTAGCAGTCCGGTTGTTGATCCATATCGATAGAGCGCAGATTAACAGATTTGAGAGAGAAATGAAAGGATATTACATTGATGGCGTCAAAATTGAGACTAATGCCCGACTCAGTGAGGTATTGGGAGAAGTTGTAGACCTTGTTACCATCTGTATCATTAACAGGAAAGACGTAAGTGCAGTTGTGAACGATTATGTCACGAAATATGAAGCTCTGGTTATCAGCGAATATTTGACCAACTTGATAGTATTCTCGACAAAACTTCATTTCCCTGAAAAAATACAGAACATCATTTAATCGCAAAAACGCATGCCACCACTTTTCACATCCTACGAGATCTAATGGAAACAATAACGACATTTTTAGGATCACACCACGGGAATCATTCGTAAATACGTAGTTTCGGTGACTGAACTGACAAGCTTGAAATATTGAGTAGTCCTGATATACGTTCAGATGTTATGAGAAGGACGATCGATGTGAGAAGTTCCATTGATATTCACCAAGATATATCGTGCAGGCCTGTGATTAGCCTATGAAAAAAATTGAGGATTTTTTTGCAAAAATTTGAGGAATGGAAACGGAGCCTAATATGATAATTACAAGATAAACTACAAATTTTAGAACGGATTTTGGGCCAAACTTCAAATCATGAAAGTCACAACGAAGAAGGTGACCCAAGGGTTGACCACACCCCACTTTTTGAAGTTGTGTATATTGCAAAGGAATACTGACTTAGTCATAATCACTTCCCGCGTTGTTACGAAATCAATTTGTTGCCTCAAGTATTATCTGCTTAGAATGTGTCGAACAGTGGATGTCAGATCAATCTGCTGATATCGCTCTGCTTCACGCTGTCGTCTCCAATTCAATTATACTTTTCAGATTTGTAAACTGTAATTTTTTTGAATGTAGGATATATCCTCAACCACATGCATCTGGGGCTTTGCAACGATTAATTTTCACGGACTTTAGACAAATTTGGGAGGAGAGTAACCCATAAGTATAGAAAGCTTAAAATCGTTGACGGAATGCTTGTGACTTGAAAAAAGTCAGTAATTTATCATGAAGGATACGCCACATTACACACTAATTTATTAATTTTACTTTATGCTACATAAGTTTTGGTGGGTTTTGTTTACTTGTTAGCGTTTGATCATATCGCTCCGATCTACATTCAAATGAACATGAATTCTCTCATACAACACAAAACAAGTGTCGGGAACAGGCTTGCCAGTTGAGTTGTTGGTCTCACACAGGCAAAGAGTGAAAGATTATCACCTCTATTCGCATGAAGTTGCGCCGAGATATTGACGTCCACATCTTGCAGTAGACCCAGGTTGAAAATCTACCAACCCAGTACTATGTGGTTCAATGTCTAAATTAATCTAAGTTCACATACAACGATAAGCAATGTGTGCACTAATTTCACACCAACCTGTGTTCAGCAAATTATGAAAACGATCTATAAGTGAATAATTCATCCAGGATAAATGTCGGTCGGCAGACCCTGGAAAATGTAGCTGCAAAAAGACTCATGAGATAGCAGAGCTTCATACGCTTCCAACCCCCGCACGCTAGTGACCAGGAGGCACGTAGACAATAAATTTAGGGACCATCCGCTTTACCCCGTCGGATGTGTTCATGTTCAGCGGAAATAAAATGGAAGAGAGTGAGTGAAACAAACGCTTCAGTTGATACGAGCACTGAAATCCAAGTGGGCTGGGCAACCTATATGTTATCATATAATGGATATGGAAGATCGATATCCTCAAGTTCTTTAAGAAGTCCAAGCATGTATTTAGCAGCCATATTGTCGCAGAAACATATAAAGAAGGTTGTGACAGAGGTCAAGATAATTAATGAAAATAATTGAATGTTATTTTTTTGTCGGAATTCTAAGCAATATTATGAAGTTAGAAGTAAAAAATTGCAGTGTTCAAATATACAATTTCTGTAGGTTGATCGCAGTGTTTCACTCATTAAATACGTGAAAGCATTTAATGAGTGAGTTCGACAGACAACAACTTCAGACAACTTCTCTGCTTAGCAAAATAAGTCCAGACGAACCGGAACATCTGCAGCCTTGTAGCTTGCAGAAATGAAAACGATATTCAACGTAACAAAGTGCGTCAAGGTAACAAAATTAAAAAAACAAGCTAACGACTGGTTAATTTTTGATGTGCTAAATATGACATGGCTAAAAGAAAATCATTATATCGTAAAATGTCTAGAAATTTAAAAATACTTACTAGAAGGACAAGCAACGGTTCTCATCTCCTCATGTGGAATGAATTGGTAAGTCGCTCTTTTCAAAAATTATGTCTGTCACTTATATATTGAAAAGATTCTGTTTAACCGTCTCCCCATTCAGATGATAAAAGGACAGGTCTGTTTCCAATCAAAATATCAGATCTAGCTAGCACAGCGGGATTACGCTACCTAAAATCTACCAAGTGTGTGAGAGAAAAATCATTAAGTTATAAATCATGAGAAGAAAAGGAAAAGAAATAAATCATGAGTGATTCATGATTAGCAGCATGGATGTAGGGTACATGGTACAGGATTCTATCTTAGCTTCTTGTTTGGAAGTTTACATATCATCGCCATTCGCCAAAAAACAATACATTATCCGACATTTAGTCTGTAGTGTGTCGTATTTGAGGAATTTCTCATAGTTAAGCTATATTTGAGGAATTTTTGAGGATTTGAGGAGTAATCATAGGCCTGATCGTGAGAAATGGTATATTGAATAAATCGTCCTTTTTTTAATTGTGGGAAAATTTTAATTACCTATGAAGTCAGCAAAAAAACAAACAAAATCGAAGAAAATAAATTGCACACTAGGGAAATGTGAAGCTTTTACAGGTGATTCGATGAGCGAGAAAAACAAATCGATTCGGTCGACTGATCAAAAATTAGGACTGCTAGATTTATTTTCTTTTTATTCATAGCCGCCTCTTTTTTGTCATGACTTAAGCGTGATGCTGGATTCTTAGTGAAAGCGGTTGGAGGCGTCGATGGCTAAACAGGAGTTAGTAGAGTCATATGGCGCGTGCTATGAAGTATAACGGCACGAATGAGTATGGAGGGCGACTATATACAAATCTTATATAACCTGTAAACTCAGTTCACTTATATTCCTCTTTAAATGAACTATTTATTAATCATTCATGTCGCTGTTTTGTTTATTATCATTATGATCAAATATGATTCTGTTTATTAATGTTAGCGATA
Organism: Prostheceraeus crozeri; assembly: GCA_907163375.1. Classification (NCBI taxonomy): domain Eukaryota; kingdom Metazoa; phylum Platyhelminthes; order Polycladida; family Euryleptidae; genus Prostheceraeus; species Prostheceraeus crozeri. The sequence continues at coordinate 316,029 of CAJQUW010004936.1, forward strand.
ATTAGCAATAATAATGTGTCAAGGTAATAGATATAGAAAAGCTTCAATTGATTACAATTCGAAAGTTTTGGTGTTTTTCGATAGATTTTATTGTACTTCTATCTAATACAGAAAAGCTTCAATTGATTACAATTCGAAAGTTTTGGTGTTTTTCGATAGATTTTATTGTACTTCTATCTAATACTGAACCACTTCATAACTTGAGAGCTGATGCAACGTGAAGAAAAAATACTTCAGAATGAAGAAATATTCATGTACGATAATGCCTAAAGAAACACAAGATTCCAAACAAATACATATTTCAATAGGCAAAAAATAGATGCGTGAAATAAACCGATCATTCTCCTTCACGTAGCCAATTAGTCACTTCATCAACACCACGTTTCGCAGTAATTTGATAATAAGAAAAGCCAAAAAGCTAAAATTTATTACCAGCTAATTCAAAAGGGTCATATTTCAACAGGTCAGTTTAAAGTTCTTCATCACGTCATAAGCAGCTATATGCTTATGCATGTTTTTAATGCGTGTAACATCTAAAGACTACCACCGGTATTTGAGATTAGAGATTTGTCATCCACCAGGGAGGCGCTTTGCTAGCGGATGATACCAATATAGAAACTATTGCTAAATACCATTTACAATCAAATTATACAATAAAAAACATTAAATCCATTTTTTCTCAAAATCTGGTCTTAGATTACAGAACATTATTCTTCAATGCGTTGAGATTTTTCTACGATCCATAGTACAACATGTCAAGCTACACAAATTTCAAATTTTTTCCGGTGAAACTATAAAATTCCAGGCTTTTTTCATTCGCGAACACAGTTGTACTGTTATCAAATCTATATAACCAAGCTGATGAATCTTACAAAAAAATTAGACTAAAATTATAGCATGAGAGTGAGTCAATGGATGAAACTAATTTGAACGTGAACAAATTAAAGGATCTTTTAGTCAGCATAAGTAATGCTAATATTTGTAATAGGAACGTCCGGATCTGAAAATAAGATAATATCGGATGCAGTTATGATCAATCAGTTTCAATTCATTAGATAATATTATACCCATATTTTGTCGCTAGCAGAGGTAGAGCAAACGATGGAGAGCATAATAAGTGCGTTTCGAAGGATTGACAAAAACACCGGAAAAGAAATGCATATACATGAAATTTGTGCATTTACAGGCTCTCACAAATTGGTTTGAAATGCTTATGTTGACTGTATGTAATGATGAGATGACTATAATGAGAAATGGCACTGACAAATTACAGCATGAACGATTTTTCTACTGACCCTTTGAATAGAAATATCATCGTAAATTGTAAACTCAGAAACACTTTGTCTAATTATCAAAACTAAAAAACGTTTCTGTCATGGTTGGTCCTTAACAGAAAATGAAAAACAGAAGGGCTTTTTATTCTCGATTTTTATCTAATTTTTTGGAGAGAATAGATTTTTAATTTCTATCGAATTGTCTTCCTGAATATTGTCCTCATATCTAATTGCGATGATTTATCAATCTCTGATTAAGTGTCAGCAATTATCGACTTTTTAGCATTGATTCCTTACAATACTGCCGTTCCCTGGAGAATGGGCCACATGTTCCTGACATGTAGGAGCGTAATGATACACAAAATATGGCTAATTTCTGTTGTTTCGCATTGACTCGGTGGTGAGTTGACAATTAAGATGACCAGAAATCCAATAATAATACTCACGGCATTGGATGTGATGTGAAGTCATAAGATCCAAGTGCCAAACTAAGCGTGTTATTATAGCTGTTGAGGAGGAAGTCCACCGCTTGAAACAACTTCATATAAGTGAAAACAGCGAGAGGACCACGAGTAGGAGGATATGGCATTGTCTCCAAGGTGGTATCCCAGTCCTTGAGGTAGAGATGCTTGAAGGTTACTAAGTTCTGGTCAACGAATGAAGAATGTCGCTCCGCGTCCATACCGAACATCGCTAGCTGAAACGTCACCAATGCGATCTTAAGCACTTGAAGGATCAGTTTGAATGGAACACGTCGTTTGGCGTAATATTTGTCACAAGGACTCATAAAGAAGTAGCGCAGCTTCCGTCGCATCCTTTCTTGATCACCCACTGATCGTGTAAAGTTATCCTCATTAACCGAGTCACACACCTCATCAAGACTGTACTCCCGGTGAACAGACGTGCGTGAATACATCTACAAAAAGAAGCGATGAACAATTAACATGCAAAAATTATCAAAACTGATTGATACAATATGTACAGCGGAATGAGGTCAATATATCACTGTTAATATCGCTAAAAGAATTAATTAGGCTTCCTTGCGTATGAATTTTGCCTTATTATACTAAACTAAAATACTGCTATAATATATATACTACCTATAAAATATAATACCTAAAATAAAACGATGTATACTAAGCATACATCATTTTCACATTCACTTGGTTTGAGTATAGTTAATGAAATGAACCTTCTTGTGAACATGTGAAGCTACAACAGATATCATGAAGTCAACAGCTTCAACTTAAGAAAACGACAATAAGATTTCTTGGAAATATTAGTGTATGATGAGTTTTTGGAAATCTGGGCATAACGCAGCATCATGCTCCATTGCATCGTTTCTTCTATTCAAATCTTACACTGAGGATGAAGGGCTTCGTCGTGGTGAGAAGCAAATTAATTTAATTCATAATTGCTTGGTGATTCATTTTCATTAAGGTTTGATGAATCGCTTTTCGAATATCTCTCAATTTCGCAAAAGTAGACATGGCGTTAGGATTAAAATTGCGATTATTCTGCTTTGTTTATCAAAAATAGTTGTGCATTCCACGCATAGACTGAGAGACATTTCATGATTACTGAATTTTGAAATTAATTCTCTTATTTCACAGAGGCAAATCAAAAAGTGTTTCGCAGGAGGACGATTGAGGATCTCGGCCTCAAGTTGGTCAAACCATGCCTTTAATCCTGAATGGAAAATTGAAAGTCAACAACTTCAACGGCATCTGACAGGAGCTGAAGGACTTGGCGGCAGCTCATGGATTTGTGGGAAGTCAGCCTACATATGTAGCTGATAATATAGATAATCCGTGGTGGGTATGGCTTCTGCTCATACCGCAGAAGAACGAATCAGACATGATATTAGTGCAGCACATGGTTGCAAAGACCATTTGTGGACAAGGTATCTAAGTCGAAAAACCTTCGAAAACTGAGGAAATCTTTGAAACGCGTGTTTGATTTAAAGCAATAATTACATAATAGCATTTTGTATGTTTTCTGTGATCTAATATGGACATTTTTGGCCAGGCTTGGTAATTACCTAGCAAAAACAGCTTTTGGTGCGACAAGGGTTAAAAAGGAAGATCTCATTTTCTCAAGAAATCAATTCTTCATATTTGTCACTTTTGGACGACCCATGAAAAAACGCAGCTACTAACATTAATGTCGTTATTATCCGACGGGATGAAATTACACGGGTTTATTTTTTATCACAGAATTATTATGCCATGCTTTCACTAGAGGCAAGTGAATTTCACTACGTAACAACTGCTGTATAATGAATGAACACGAAGTTTTGTCGTCAATGATTCTACGCCAACTGACTCAGGATATAATGCGTCAATCAACAATATTACGATAATGACAGTGAGTTCCGATCTACAACAAGTAGGTATCACTACGATACAAAAGCAATTTCATGTCACAACTATTGCATGAAGCATAGGTACAATTTCAGGATGTCGCAGACACATTTTTAAGTTTAATGCGGCATTATTGCAACTTAACTCTATATAAGTACATTGTGTTGTAATTCATTAGCAGCAAGAAAGCGTGAATTGAAATAACATGAAATGGATTTCCAATAATGTATAAAAAAAGAAAACAACGTGAGGTTTATTCCTATTGCCTAAGTGATCATGAGGCAGACAGGTATATTTTGCGAAAAAAACAGTTAAAATAAAATAAAAACGATCAATAAATGGTGATAAAATTTCCTTTCAACATCACAGCAAACTAAAATTTTATACCATTGCAGTGAAATGATCCAACCAATGTTTCTTTGATACCAGGGAGTAGAAATGACTCACCGCCTCCAAGGTGTCCATTAACTATTTAAGATGACAAGCATGATTGAAAGAATTATCAATTCTTCATAATTAGCATAAATTTTGTATGAAAATAAACAACTCCAAACTGGGACGTTCACGGAGTTTCATCATTTTTCCCACTGAGGACGGAGCTCAATATTTCACCATTCTAATTGCAATGTGCTTTTAAAATCAGCATTTACTAATAATTACTACCAAACAACTGTCTCAGTTGAAAAGATATGAGCATGCTTAAATACAGTACCGAAGAAAACTCATCTAATGTGATTTGTGGATCTCAAGCATTTTCCGAAACAATATTTCGGTTAACGATACACATGAGTACAGTAGTTTCAAGGATTACAAATAAATCTAATATAAAAACTAAAGAAAAACTTTCAATCAAAATACAGTGGAACAAACGGTAGTTTCAGTTGCTCCAACGTCAAAGAGATTTCATGCAAAATAGATTACGGATGGTTTATCATGGCAACCCATCATAGAAAGAAATTGTACATTATCAAATCCAGCCATTCACAGAATGTCTGTTCAATGATGGCGACTCTTTTGGCAAAATTACATACAGATTTATCTCTCATGACTATGGCGACGTTAGGCCACGTTAAGGAAAACTTGAGAAATATGAATTATACTGATACTTCTTAATTTACTTTTCTCTTAATATCCTGTTTGAACATATAGGATGCGGAAGTGCTACCATTTACGCTCTCGCTACCCTAATCAACCCAAGTTTTTTGTTCCGCTTTAAATCATTAATGTGGAGTCATGAATGATTTACTTCCAGTTTGTTGTCACATCACATCAATTTGTCAGTCTCTTAGTAAGGCTATTAATAAACCAACAGCAGGAAAACCCGGTCATAGTTACTTATGGTCGTTATTTTTAGAAATACGGCGGAAGGAAATAAGAAAAATCTGAGTAAAGATTAAGAGAAGACGCATTCTGCATTTTAACATCCAGGTGGAACTTTTTGATTTTAATTTTGTTATATTTCTCATTCATAGCAGAAGAAAGCCACAGAAATTAGCTAACCGTAATTGCTTGAAGCTGAATACTTGAAAAAGTGCACGAGCCAAATGTGATCAAATTCCACATTACTTTTTGTGGAAATCTTTGATTTTCATTTCACATCAGCGTCACAGTCATGAATATAATCAATTAATGATTATCTTACGCACTCAAGATAAAGTAGTGACACTGGTGTGGTATATAACATATTTAGGCCAATGTCTGAAGTTCTCAGTACCGAAGCGTTTCGACTACATTATGTTATTTTTTCGTTCAATTCCATTTTCATGACCGGCGGATGGCGACAAAATCTACTGTATGGACAAAATCAGGTTCATTAGATCTGGAAGTTGCACATTCTTCATTTATGCTCAGTATACGACAACAATAAATCACTGTTACCACGTGATTATTGATCGAATGAAGCACAACCAGTACATTAGAGCATTTTAGTATTTCAGAATAATGTACTTATAAAGCACTTACGAACTAACGACCCATCTTACAATATAACATTGACAAGCTTTTAAAAAAATAGAGCACTAAATGAGATAGAGTTTAAATTGAGGACAAAATATTATCAAGAACAGTACAACAAGGATGGAGCACATGCGGACGTAATGCATTGTTAAACGCACTCAATTTCTCAAAAATACCGAAGATTTTCAATGCAGTGACTACCTATTCGAAGTATAACAATTCGGCAAATCGGTCTACTCAAGTTGATCATGAAAATTTATTGTATATCTTAGCTAAGCAAGCCTTCCGCCTAGTAAGTCTAGAAATAAAGATAAGCCTAAATTGCTTCGCTGAAATTTGTACTGTTGATGCACGGATTTTATAAAGCATTTCGTGTATCTCATCATTCGATAGCAAATATGACTAATAGGGATCAAATGATCAGCTGATATCAGACACTGAAGACTGAAATGATTCGGTTAAAAATTCATCGAACAGTTACTTACATTGTTTGTAAATTCAACCGGGTTAGTCAGCCGTCGCAGAGACAAATTGGCCATGACGTTAGTAAAATAATTACGGTTCCATCTCATATCGCTATTTTAATAGATCACATGCACCAATCAGCAGACCCGCTATGACATCAAGTCACACTACTTAATTGTCCAGCCATTTTCAGTTTATTTGCATCACGCAGTTCATTATGATAATGCTCATCCGATGCGAAACCATTTCAGACAGGTGTTGGTTGACTCTGCATGCGACTAACTTGATAATGAGGACAAATAATACTTTTAGCCATCTAATATGCTAATGCTTATCATGCAGAGTAACTGGACGATCCGAACCTGCGAACTGAAACCCGTAAGCCATCTATAGGTATGTAATATCGGAAATAAACAATATGCAATAGTTTCTAAGCATAGTCGGTAATTTGATATGTCTCTAATTGGCTATCTTTTCTCAAGGTGAAAACCGAGAATTACTTAACACTCAGTGGTTGTCAAAATTACGTAATTGCGATTAATGGTCTGCCTCCTGTTGCAAGTAAAATAGAAGATGTAGCTCTACCTCACTCTGGTTTAGGTTAATTCTTGACACCCATTAAAGTTAATTTAAGTAACACCCATAAAGCAACACTAAATTATCATTCTAATTGTCCCTAACAGTGGAAAACATGTTTGGTGAATGGCATGTTGCATCGAGCATCCACTGTTTCAATTAGCTGGAATGCATTTCATAGTGAAGTAATGACAACGATAAATATCTTCATAAAAAACGGTTATCCAAGAGCAATGATAGAAAAAAATATATAACTATAAATAACTTCTTGAAGAAGAAAAATACCGTAACGCAAAATAATAGTCATAGAGATGACAGCGTGGACAGTAAGAAAATATTTACACTGTGATATCGTATATTGGCACAGCCTCGCAACAACTTAAGCGTAGTCTTGTTAAAATTTATAATAAATATGATATTGATGCTAAAGCAATTTTTAATACTATTAAAATGAAATCGTACTTTTCTTTAAAAAGAAAATTGAACCGTCTGTTGATATATGAATTCTCATGCTTTGGTGATCCAGGTAGCCAAACATCCATTGGCAAAACAAAACGAAGACTTCACCAGAGGATTGATGAACACAAATAGCTGTAACTACTGCACTCAGGATATAACTAATCAATTTCGTATCAAATACAGAGGTAACACTAATTACGAAATCAGGGGCGACCGCACAGAAACAATGTTCAGACCAGCAAATCTCTAACAGTAAGATTCACGCATTGAAATTACCTTGTCACTAAAACCTCACTATCTAACAGTGTTTCTGTGCGGTCGCCCCAGCATTGTAGAAGAAAAATTATGATAAAATCGAAACAACCTAAGATCAATCATACAGCAGAGTATAACGGCATGCCCGACTTACTAAAAATCTTTAGTTAGAATTAATGAAATGAAAGAGTGTGTGATTCTATCCGCTACGAATTCCGGAGACTTATGCTGTCGTTTAATTGTCCTTTGCTTCAGATGACAAGTGATTTAACTCTTTAGAGCCCAAGCGCTTCTACAATTCTCACGTCATTAATACTTACAAGACATGGAAATATAACATATAAAAGACATTTATCCGTTCAAGGTGGATATTGTAAAATTGTATTATAATTTCGGACAGCAACACCCACAAAAAATCAAAACTCAATTTTCGCGAGGCACCTTTCGTCTGATCATTCGGACATCCTCAGTCGTGATCAAACTTTTGTTTTGTTGATTTATTGATTCAAATAAGTACCGAGCGGAGCCAAGTAAACAAAGATCAAAGTTCCAAATCTTACACGACTCCATTCTCGTCATCCTGTGAGAAACTTTGCCAGGATCATACCAGAATTGGACTTCGCAATACCCGAGGATCTGAGCGCTTTGATCTCGGAATGGACAAGTCATCAACCTGGACATCGTCTTACTCGCCATCAGTGGGTCCAATAAAACAGGCTTCGCTGTGAGGATGGAAGCTTTGCTGCCGACATGTTTCGCTGGGGACTTAGAAGTTCCCCTAGCTGCCCTTGTGGTACTGATTTCCAGACTCACTATCACATTATGACGGAATGTCCTTTGTTGAAAACCCCGTGCTCCCTCACTGATGTGTATGATCCAAGACTTATGACTTTTTTTGAACGATGTACGCAAGGAAGCTTGTCACGTTTAAATTCACGAAACCTTTCATGATCTTGAACATGAAAATCATGTCCGTGCGTTGCTTTCGCATTCGAAGAGATGGAATATTTAAACTTCTAAAACGATCTTCATAACTCAAATATTTCATGTCACGTAAATGCTTGGCAAATCGTCGCCGTACTTTTAAAATCAGACTTATGCCTGATGCAGGGAGCCTAACAGGAGACAAAAAAAAAGACGGAAAAATTTTGACGAACCTAGATGTCATTTTGCTAAAATTGTCGAAAAATATGCATATCCTGAACATGTCTGTTAATCACTGGTGTTGTTATTCTTGTACCGATTTAAAGCTTACCACGCGTTCTGGAGACATAAACAAACATAGTCATTTACGAAGATTCTAGCAGTACATATATACATATATATATATATATATATATATACATATATATATATATATATATATATATATATATATATATATATATATATATATATATATATATATATATATATGCCTCTATTTTCAGCATAGAACGATGTCATAGAAAAACGCATAAGAGCAACTTATTACTCAAAATTTCTGTAAAGAAAACGTACATAAACGTACTAAAACAAAATAATTATTTCTACGTCATATTATATATTTTTTATTAAAAACAACCACAATCGGAATGATAATGAGCATGAATAAGGAAGAGTTTATGAGGAGCTGCCAAAAGCGAAATGCTGAGCATAAAAATGCGATAAAATAGCTTGAATTTCATCTAGAATGCGAATTTTAACAAAATACTGCATCAGAAATCACAATTGGATTCTTTGGTGGAAGCAGTCGACTTTTCTTTGGAGTGCAAAAACAAAGCTAAGGAGGCAGAATAAATTAAAACAAAATCAAACTCTGAGTGAAGATGGTTACTAATAACTGAAAACAAAACTAAACAAGACCACGAGAAGAAACTGCATCACCTAAACTTCACTTAAAGAAACTTATCGATGTCTGCTTCTCATCATTTTTCCTCTGATCCTGTCCTACTTCTTCAACTCGCATCTTCAGAAATGGCTCCTTTCGCATGCGTTTCCCGTTCCTATACGCCTTTGCTAGCGAAATCAATGCCTGCTTCCCATGTTTTCTTCTTGCTTTTCAGCAGCTTCAATAGGAATTCTTCTAAACATACTTCTGGCGATGGATTTTCTAGGTGTTATTGCCCAACGTACTCAAGAACGCATTTTTCCTCTGTTTCTGTAGCTCAAGGTTCTCTTGCCTTTCATGTACGCACCCTCCATCTTTTTACTCAGCGCTTATGATTGTTAGGTAGACTGAAGCCAGTTTGCAAACAGTTGGATGTGTTTCTCTGTCTGTACCAGTAAGCATCGATTTTTGTAACCGGAAGATGTTCTAAAGCTGGATCTACAGAGTAATTTCTGATTTCATTCTCGATATTGCATTTTTCATCGTCATTTAATATGCTGGCGTGATCGAATGCCAGGTACAATAAGTAGCTGACCATAGTTGACGATAGAGTGACTTCTGATATCTGGTGACAATGCCGACTAACACCGAAATAAGTTGTTCTTTTATAGCATCTTATCTCGCAGATAGTCAGAAAATAATTGTATCTTCAAACGATGGGAGGAGTGAGGACACAATTCCTTCTCTATCATCAACACAAAATATACTTTGGACTGGCAAGTGAATTGATTTGTCATCAAAGTTAAGCTCATAAAGGGTTTCACCAGATTTGTGCGCAAGATCTTCACCTTTGATAAAGAAACTCAAGAACTCACAAAAAATTATTTTCAACTTTTCATAAACAAGATGAACAATTGATTCTGGCTTTTGAAAAAGAAGAGTGTACTTTCGTGGAAGAGAAAGAACGCTTCTATATAGTTTCAGTATCATAATAAGCCTCCTTCTTTCAACAAACAGGCGATCCCTTATGCACTGCAGCCTGTTCAGACTAGCCTTCGTGAAGTTCGTTTGACGCAGTTCAGCTTGAAAGTTCATTAAAAAGTTTTCTGCCTCTTCTGAAACATTCATTCTTCGAAATATATCAATGAGAAAATTGCGATGAGTACCAACATCTTTTTCTCCCGGGTTGGTGTAATAGAAAACAGTATAGAGCTCCAAAGAGCTCCAAAACGTGATATGCGCATTCATAAGAAAGCTAGAGATTAGAACACTGGTCTAAAGGAAGATGCAATGGAAGTTGGAGAATTCGGCAAACTATCAGATGGGCATCCTTCTGATCAGGTAAAAATTTAAAGTGACTGTGGAGAGAAGGGAAGTCGCGCGAAGTGCGAAAATGCTTAGATTTTTGTTAAAATTATCATTACATAACGTCTACTAAGCAAGTAACGGGGGACAGAATGAACGGATTTCTGAATAGATTTCAGATTGGGCGAGGTACCTCGCACCTTCCGCCCTAACTTTTAATGCATATTTGCATCAACCTCGAGAATGATCAAAATCTTGAAAAAAATTACGGATATCCGGGAAAAAGACAGAAAATTAGGCTCCCTACTAATGTGTGGCCGCAAGTATAATTCCATTGAAGAGCATTGCTCAGTTGAAAACAAGCCTCGCGGAGTAAATTCGTCGACGCACCAACAAATCCTTGGTACCATTTATGTCAAAACATCGACATGGTTACTAGCTATAAATGTCACAATCGTTGGCATCTTCGGACTTGCTGATAGCGCATTGACTAATTGGCTGCGTTTGTCGGTGCAAGGTTAAGTTACTTTGGCTTGGATAGAATAGTTGTTTTCAAAATGCCACATGTATGCAGTGATGAGATGCAAAAGCGTTTTGTCGGCTTTCTATCTTTTTATCAAGCACCGTTCAAGTCGGCCTACCTATGATTAAAGTCACTGAAGCTTTTGATATCTTGTAACAATTAATGGAACGCAACATCAATCTTTTCAACATAAAACCGCTGTATGAAATGCACACAAACTTAGCTGAAGATACAGAATCCGCCAGTAGAACTTATGTCAGTTGATTAAGTCGTTCAGTCACAATTTTGTCATATAGAGATAATGTCACAAGTTATATATAGTATACGGTTACATATAATGTACATGTAATTCAGTGAGTTACAATCACCTTCTATAGAAGCCAGGAAAGTGGAGTTGATTGGCTTCGTCGCATTTTCGCTTTAAACATGCTTTGGACAATTATTTGACAAAACCACTTCGTGATCATAGCGGCTTACATGAGGATAATCACATTGCAGGAACATAGCGACTTCAATTACAGGATGACGCAGAGAAACCGAATGGTTTCAACGACTGAACGGTTTGAAGATATGAAGTTAAACTGATTATGTTAAAAGAAAAGCAATTCAATGTATTTTTTAACTTCAGATATGCATGCATACTAAAATTTCACATAAGTGAACATGTATAAAATGAAAATGCGAATTTTTGAATTTTCAGATTCAAGCAACTTTAGTGATGTCGAACTTAGCTGGATTACCAAGCAGAATTTACAGATAATGTTGATGCTCAGGACACAATCAGAATGAAATGCAAAGAATTAATCACCTACGCCTGCGATGTCAGAATCAACCTAGATATCTCATGTAACAATCAATTAAATGCGATAGATTTCTGTTGATTGGATATCTATGTTTCATCCGGTTTAAACGAAGAGAAACTCCGGAGGCTTTTATAAAACTCGAAGCGTTTCACTGCATAATTTGAGTATCGTGAGTTTGTTATTCAAACAATTACTAAGAAAAATTCTCTACAACCTGCCCACGTTTAACTAAATTTCGAAACAGCATATTCCAATGAGTGAAAGACTAGGATAAGTAATAATTTGAAAACCACTGCTAATCCTGGTTCAATGCAAGCCTCAGAAAATGAGATGCAGCGAGAATAATGGTGGTTACTGCTACAAGGATATCAAGTAGTCCATTTTTAGCTTTAGTTTTTCCTTCGTTTAATTAATTAACTAATTCCATACTTAATTTCAATCAAAACTTCTTCTGAATATAACGTGTTTTTGTTCCTTAAATGCATTCTTCTGAGAAAAAAAGATAACTGAAAAAATTCGTTGAATTACTACTCATTTGACAAATCAGCTTGTACTCAACTTGTCGTCTAAACTGCTCAGCTATTGAATTGTGAAAAACAGGCGGATCCTCTGCTCCAACCGTGCATGGAAGCTGGTCAGTGGTCATCCTTTAAAACCAAATATGTTTGACTATCTCCTGAAAATTGCGCTTTAGATTTTGGCTATGTCAAATCACTGCTGAAGTCTCGAACTTATTTTAAGATGATCCAGGGAAAGCCGTTGTGACTCAATTTCTAAATTTCTATGCGCTATTCATCCTAGGGGTTAGTCCTTTGATGAATATGCTTAATTTTAGGCTTTGATATTCATGGTCAATTTTTCGCTGGAAACAAGCGATTTGAAGATGCGTGATGAGCTATGACTGAAGCAATCTTATTTGACTGAGACTCTTCTGATTGTTTTCCATGTGATGTCTTTCATGATTGGAATACATGCTATCAAGTGAAAATCTAAAGAGATCATCAAAACTTTATTTACAAAAAAAATGCATTTTACAAAATCTTTATTCTATCATCCTTTTCATCCGCCTTGGTTGATATTTTGCGTTTCAGTCTATGCTGGGGGAAGCTTGGCATCATCTCCGGCTCACATGGGAATGGTCTTTCTCTGAAATAGGAGGAATGACAACATTCATCAGCAGTTGCACGGCGTTGAGGGTCATACATCAACAAGAAATTTATCAGCCGAATACCAGCATCTGTCAACCAAGGGAAGATCTGTCGGAGATTATTATAGGGCTGTTGTTTTAAAGTATAGTTTTTGAGAGCAGGAAGAGAGGAGAGGCCAGGCCAGATATTGTCATTAGGCGTCCCGAGGAGATCGATGATGAGATCCAATTGTTGCATCTCAGATTTACCGGGTAGAAGCGGCTTGTGAGCTAGCAGTTCTCCAAGAATACATCCAGCCGACCACATGTCCACCGCCGTACTGGGCTTCACTGTGCCGTCTTTCACCTCAGTCCCCTGTGAAAGATTAAAAATCAGATGACATTTTTAAGATGACAAGAACAAAACTTAACTTAATAACCGTAATAATAATATTTGTTATTATTATTTGAACCAAAACCTTGTTTTTTCCAGTCACATAATTTCTCCCTGATGACTCTTCAAAAATTCAAAAGTTTATTGCCAACTGTTTATTATGCATCTTACTCTACATAAGAGTGCAGATTTCAAAGTTTTCAGTATTAGTTTTATTTATGTTTTGACTAAACTGTGTAGAATAAGCTAATTTCTAGGAATTTCCATTGGGACTTTTGTTTAATTTGGTATTTCAGAAGTTCGGGATCTTCAGTTTTTACCTGCGTCGTGTTTTAAAACAAGCTGGTTCGAGCATCTACTTCCTGCGAGCAGTAAAAGCATCTGTAGTATATTTGAACACTTCAAATACTCAGTAGTTCTTAGTGACCGTTCAACAAAATTACGAAATCGTTGTTTCCAGTAGGCACGGTTGATGGTTTCAGCTTCCACAAGGGTTATGTCTTTCTCTTGATTACTTGTCGAATCATTCATGTGGATTATTAGATTCGCATCACATTGACTAGGCGCCCAGGAAAGGCACGGGTGTGATATTCCAGCACCACTGTCCTGTAACATATTGTCATTTCTGATTGCAAGGTGCATAGTCCTTCGATCTTTTCAATTTCGAGGTTTCCCCGAGACTTTGGAAAAAATGTCGATATAATTCAATTAATGCGCAATATGATTCATGATGGCCTATCATAACAATCAATTTTACAGTTTAATTTTGATTTATGCTAGCACCTGATGCGCTACTCAACTTACGACTTATTTAATCAATTATTCTAGAATGAATGGTACCAGGTATTTGAGTCTTCAAATATATTTCTTTGCACTTATTGGACTCTTTTTTGATGATAAGATAGTAATGTGATGTGGCATTCTAATTCTTTAGTAGATTCTAAAATATAATAGAATATGTGTATGTTTTCTCAAACAAAAATAAGGACACAAATGCAGGACAAAATTCACAAAATAACTTCGATTCTCATCACACAGGATGGCCGCACAAGTACGAAATTAAAATTCGTGCATTTTCGGGTCAATGGTGGCCTCGTAGGGGCTTAGGAGGGCATATCCCCGCCACGGAAAATATTTTGGTCCATGTCGGCGGCGCGATGTAGGCATCTCCTAGCGAATTTCATCATCACTCTAAAAGCTTCTCTACACAGAATAATTCTGGGAAACAAGATATTGACAACATAGATATACAGTAGGGTAACAATGACAACTGTGAATTCTCACAACATTCGATGCGTGAGAATGACTCCTACTAAATGATAAACAAGTAGGACTAACCATCATTGTGATATCGTCTATTTAAGTTTTTCCTATGCTACATTCTCTCGTTAGCAGTTGCTTACACAGTCTCTCCTTATGCTAGTAGTTGCTAACTTACTCGCACAAAAATGGTCTTGAACGGTTTGAAAATGGTAGTGCAAAACGACGAAGTTATTTATACTAGAACTGTCATTAAAGGAGCCTTATCCACGTAAATAGCGTTTTATTGAGGACTTGTCAAAATCCTTCGCAAAATGTCTCAATAATCGTTTTTAGTGTTCATCAAATTAAGCTTATGCAGCTTTTATGATATCAAAAAAATGGTCGGCACTGTTTCTAATGGATCCCAGCTCTAGCGACATGGCGCCATTATGATTGGTGGTACCAAGTAAGCGGTCCAAAATGTTTGGAATCTTTATGTCTTCTGCAAGTTAAAATCTTTTGAGCTACAGACGGCTTCTCCGCATCCGTTGGCGGGCACAAAAGATCAAACTGTGATCAAATATGTGAAGATCACTTTTCAAATTGGGTTATCTGATCAACAACAATGATAATGGTCACTGACATTTAGACATCATGGACTGATGGGAAGTGGACGCCACAAAGCCCGCTGCTGTGACTAACTCGAGAACCTGTGTTTTAACTGCGGTGAAGTTTTTGAGAATAATTCAGGATCATCTAGACTAGACTAACTGGGTGAAAGTGCGAGACAGTCGGTTGTAACTGATAAATTTTTGGATGGTGAAAGCTACATTCACTTTTTGGTAGAGAGCAGCGTAAACTTGTATGCACCGACTGCATAGAAATCAAAATTACGCTAACGATTATCCACAAATGTTTCATTTTTATATTTCCGAGACTTGGCTAACTAGAAAACAAGTTAGCATGCTTCACATGCCATTCCTTTATGATGACACACAATTGCAAAATAATTTGCAAGGCTAAATACAGGTACGACAGCAGGATGCATCTACACAACTACAATTTCACACTGGCTCAGCACAATAAGACAAACTTTTTTCTTCAAAAACAGCTTCTATGAAAAGAAGCAAATAAAAGAAGCAAACAATAGTAAAGAAGAGATCAGCCACGATGACAAGTTGGAAGAAATTGTGGCATACGTGAAGAAGATTATGCATGGAATCAATCCTACATGGCGTCTACTTCGTTCATTAAATCAGCTACATTTTGTAAGAAAACACACATTTGGTCAAATTTGGGAAAGGATTGAATGGGCCACATCAAGTCGAAAATAAAGCCGTACATGAACCGGAAATTTCGCTGCATGTCCAAATCAGACTCCTGATGAAGTTTGTCACTGAACAGCAGTCCTGGACTTAATTTCTACAGATCAAATAAGGGGACTCAGTTACACTTATATGATTCAGCCAGGAGTGAAAAGTCAAGGACTTATCGAAGTATTGATACATAACTTGACAATTAAAGTGGCAGCTGATGAAAACGAAGCAGATGTTCATGAATCGGATAAATCTGAAGCATATGTAATAAAATTAAAGTTGCAATGAAATTGGGTTGGACAAACTTTGCTGTTATTTCGGGCAGCATCCATTGACAACTACTTTAATGAGACGATCAAAGATTTTCAAAAATAGTTCTAGCTAAGATGTCTACTTTTCAAAGAAAATTGCTACAAAACCAGGATCGCGTTCAAGTGACATTGAGTAGCGCTAGTGAATTTCCCCTCGTTTCAGTTGGATTGACTTGTATCATATCCTCATATTACAAAACATTATATGAGGGCCATTTTAAGCAAATATTAAACTCGCAATTGTTGACATGAATAAATGAGATTGCTCACTAGCTTGTACACTTAACATTATACAATAATTTGGTAGAACTTTACAAATTTTTTCAATCCTAAATCGCAAAAACATTTTAATTTCATTTTGTGCTAAAATAGCTTTGAAAGTGTTCTACAGTGTATATGAAAAAGAAAAGAATGATGACAACGACTTACTTGGAGAAGTAATTCTGGACTGCGATACCACAACGTCACGACGAAGGGTGTCATTCGTCCACTATTTGGCTCAGAGAAGTACCGCGCCAGGCCGAAATCCGCGATCTTTACGACGCCGGCGTCAGTCATGAGTAGGTTGGACACTTTGAGATCACGATGAACAATATAATTGGAATGAAGAAAATGCAGTCCATTAAAAAGCTGGAGAATAATACATTTCACTTGCGCCTCAGTGAATGGGGTAGCCATGTTGTCAAGCAGACTTGCCAAATCCTGCTCACAATATTCCATGGAGAGGAACATAGCTGAGAGAGTTCTTCCCACCACGATCTCCTTTAATTCCACCACATTCTTATGACGTAAGTTGAGCAAAATATTGATCTCCCGCAAGGCACTGATAGGAAATCCATCTTGCTCTACTTCTGTCCGCACACGTTTTAGTGCAACTATTTCTTCTTTGTCACTGCTTCCCTCGCTTCGAACCACGCTTGGCTGCTCTTTCAGCTGCTACCGTATCACGAGCACGATATACAATTCCATAGGTTCCTTCACCTATTCTCTCCAATTTCTCGAACTCCGAAACACTTCGACAAGAACCATCTCGCATTTGCGGCGGCAGATATAACATTTTCTTCTCCCTCAGAGAATAATACAGTGGCAGACCAGAGCGACCAGTGTGAATAGAGTCCATTCTGTGAAAATGCAAATAATAAAATGAATAATATCTAGAATTTGCGTGAGAAGGGCTTAACTCAAATTTGCACCATAGAACAACGATCGACTGAAGAGTGCGTGTTATCAGCTGTTGCTTTACTCTATTTAACCCGGGGGACGGGGACCAGAAGTTTCCTTGGACATTTTTTGATATACGCCGGGTGACCGAAACTGCGATTTGATTGGATGTTATCGGTTGTGAATGGCAATCAGGAAAACACAAGTATCGAGTTATGAATGAGCAAGTCAGTCAACTGTTAGCAATTCATTGCAGTTCGTCAATGACATTGATAGTGACTCATTTATCGTCGGACAGTCATGCAAGCAATAACTTTGAGTGACATACTGCATTTCTTTAAAGACGATGTAAATACTTTTACCCGAGGAGAGGAGAAATATAAAGCACAACGTGTATTAAGCTTCGAAATAAATGGAGAAACGATCAAGAGTTCTGTCCAAGCCTCCATGAAAGACAAAGCATATGTTGTTACGATTAACTTAGCTGATGGAAGGCTGAGTTCTTGCATTTGTGAGTGTCCGCGTGGAAGATGGCTTTGTTCACACATGGCTGCAGCATTAATTTATGCGGAGAAGTCTGGCATATCAAAGACCGATCTACCATCGACATGGATGAAACATCCAAAAAAGAATCAATTGAAACCGGCCAATTTCGAAAATCTGTTTCCAGAAAAGAAACCCGACTACAGAGCTACTAACAAACCGGTGACGATCAATATAAAAGAAAAATTTCGATTATCACTGAAGGAGAATAATATCGAATGCGGTATGGAATGGCTTCTGCGATCGGAAGACGCTTTTAGCTCAACAAATAGTTCATCAAAGACTGAATCATTAATTTTGGAAATGGAATCATTAATTCTTAACGATTGTGCGAATATTCGTGAACGACTTAAGTTGAATATTCATCAGATAAGTGATATTGAAATTTTGACTAGAGGACAAAGTAGCAACGAAAATTGGTTCCGCGCAAAAAAGTTTCGTATTACCGCAAGTAACTTTGGACGAGTTCTACGAGCAATACGAATCAAATCATTTCCTCCATCTCTGTTTAAGACGTTGTGTGGAGCATATAATTTGAAAAGTGAAGACTGTATAATTTGGGGCAACATTCATGAGGATGTGGCACTGTCAAGGTATTGTGATAATACAGGATATCATGTTCGAAAGTGTGGTATTTATTTGTTGAACGATGGTTGTGTAGGCGGTAGTCCTGATGGAATCGTGACAGACAACTGTGATTTAGATGACCAAGGAACTTTAGAAATTAAATGTCCTTACAAATATCGCTTCAGTACGATAGTGGAAGCCATTAACATGGAAAAGCAGCAAAATACAATTAAAACTTTCTTTTTGACTGAAGACTTCGATTTAAATCGTGAACATGATTATTATCATCAGGTTCAAGGTTGTATGTATGCGGCAAATCTCCTATGGTGCGATTTCACTGTTTGGACTACCAAGGATATCCATATAGTGCGCGTGTTACGAGATTCTAACTGGGCAAACAACATTTTACTCATTGAAAATTTCTTTTTTGATATATTTTTGCATCACTGCAAAAGTCAAATCAGCTCCTAGACAGATATGTTGATCTATCAATTCATTGTTTGCTTTTGATATCATATTATGAATCACAAAGTTACATTATTGCACAAATTAAAGGAATTTTAAAAAAACTTTTCATAACGGTAATCAAAGTACTACGAGTAAATGGTCATTTTTTGAGATAAATCTTTAGGATAAAAGTATGCAATTTTGTGCCCTTAATGTCTCTGATATATTTATTTATTTTCATCTCAAAACTATCCCAGACTAATTAAAACAAAACAAATTATGAAGATACTATTCATTTAATATTCCTTGAATAAGAGGACTTTGTAAATTTACAAGAGAACAGCACACACGAAATAATTTCGTTGCCAAAGTTCTATAATGAGATGGAAAATTATTCAAAATGCGATAAGTCTTTATACGTTGGTTTGCTCGCTCAACATGTATTCGTGCCCTAGCAATGTCTCTTGTATTTCGGGATTCCGCTTCCGTAAATTGCTTGTTTTTACTTGAAAGAAATGGAGGAATATTAACAGTAACTCCTGAGGGTAAGACATCATGTATAGTAAACCCCTTATCTGCAAGAATCATGTCCCCGGCAGATAAATGCGATAGGATACCACAATCTACAGTTAGAAATTTGTCGCTCGTATTTCCACTGTACGCTCCACTGACAAAAATAATCGTGCCATTTGGCGCAACACCGACAAGAAATTTCGCGGTGTATGAAGACTTATAATTGCTATACGTTGAAGACATAGCGTTCAAATCACTTCTAGGACTGTCAATCCTGATCTCAGTACAGTCAATTACAATTCGGCAGTTTGCAAATGCCGAAAAAGAAGAAGGCAAGCTTCTTTTAATCTTCTCAGAGGAAGGTAAAGATTCTAAGATTAAGATTCTAAGGTAAGGATTATTCCCAAGTAAAGTACCTCATAAAGTGCATTCACATAAGTAAGAAATATATTGTGCACGGTTTTGCGACACACTGCGAAGCGAAAGGCAAGATCTTGATCGGTGATGTTTTGTTTCAGTTTGGTCAAGCAGCATAGCAATTGATCATCGAAGGATAGAGATGTTACTCGTTTATCCGTATAATATTGGAATGGCTGAAAATCAGTCAGTAAATTAGACACAACAGTAAATGTCTTCTTATCGAGACCTGTATACATAATGCAATTTTCATCATTCAATGTTTGAAATGAAAACACCCTTTTTCTTAGGTTGCAAATCACTGACTTAGCATTGATGAGCTCCATATCAAATTCGCATGATACTGATGCATCTGCGGTCTCACAGGATAGATTATCGTCCGTTGAATGATTCAGCGTCTCATTCGTAATACAGGAAGATGTAGGTTGTGAAATGCAGTTACGTTCACCAAGTGAATTTCGGGTAAGTCTACTCCGCTTCGTATTATCTTCCGTCTCACCCCGCAATTGCTTGCTTGGAATAGCACCTTCCTTCAGTCTTCGTTTCTGACAATGAGTAGGTCGATCAGATATTGTATTGACGAAATCTAATTGATCAAAATGTAAATCGCATAACACTGACGTCGACGATGGTACCCAATTTGTTCTGTTAATTCGTTGTACCCATGCTTGTTTCGTTGATAATCGAAAACGGAAAAAAGATCTTTGCTTGTCAAATCCGGACGATGAACAGCCATAAGCGCAGCAATACTGAGGCATATTGTAAAGAGAACAGTGAACACGCACAAGGACATTAACGCATCGCCGAAGCAGTAGAGAAAGCCGACTTGAGACAGCTGTGTTTTCCTGATTGCTATTGACTACCGTAATCAACCAATCAGCGCAGACTGGGTCGCCCTCCGTATTGCCCTTAAATTACAGTAGCTGCGGCTCAAGTTTGTGTTGCTTTTGGCTTCTACGCACTTGTGATGATCCTTGATCCAAATCTCAAACAATCGATCATGGGAACATCGAAAATTTGACCTTTATTAAAAGTACCTTTTGAAAATCGAGAATATAATTATTTCAGGCAAAATTAAGCATCTTAATCAATTCAAACTAATTATAGACCATTGAGAAACTACAAATGAAGTTACAATTGACATGTACATTCATCCACGAATGCATTGATTACTGAATTTCTTCTTTTCAATAGATAACTGAGATTTTAGTTGATCAATCTACAAACATTTTCAAAAATCTGTTTTTGTGTTGTATTCAGCACGGCTTAACGACTGCAATGCAATCAAACATACTCCAAGCATTGTCTTAAGACGCTTTCATGCAACATCTGATCAAAAAACATCAAAGCGATCTACTATCAATTTCCAAATAATAATCAAAACATCAATTTTTTAAAAAAGTGGACTTGAAATAGTTATGTTTTTTATAAAGATGACCAGCATTGGAACGAGCATGAACGAGAGTAGCAATTTTGGGAACGAATGAAGCATAGGGGGATCCATGGCCTTCAATACGCTCAGCACATGTACATACTTGTGTTTTATGTATCCATACCATCAATTTTTTTATGAACAGCGCAAAGTAGCATTGTACTGGTCTTCAGTCTTTCATTGTCAGATAAACTATCCGATACACTTATAAGTCTTTAGCATGGCTAACGTCAAGAGAACGACTTTCAACTACAAAAATCTAAAAAAAAATCGTTTCATCTTCCTCAACGTTTCACATATAATTTTCAACAGATTGAATGGGAGGTCTCATGCATGTGAAAATTTAATTCAATGATAAATACATTTCAGTTTTTCACAATCCAAGATTTGCTTTCCATGAAGATATTCTGGAACAAATTGCAGGGTGTCCGCACAAAATTTGGATGAAAATTTCCAGGTGTTTTCCAGGGAAATTTGCGAAAATTCAGGGTTTTAATTTGAACGAAAATTTCCAGGCCTTTTGCAAGGAAATTTTACTCAAATTTACGCGTCAACTTTAAACAGGGAGGATAACACGGTTTTACAAAAAATCCGGAAGATCTTTTCTAGGAGGGCCCATACGTTACTTTTCCCGGGTCGCATTTTCACTTTTAAGATGATTACAAGTAATCCAAGAGTCAATTTTAAATAGTTATGAATCTTTACGTTATGCGCCTACACACCATAAGCCCTATACTGCGAATAAAGATACATTGATTATTAATGCACTAAGGGCACAGATAATAATTAATTAGAGCTCCGCCATATTGAGGCAAATAACCGCAGGCGAAACCTCCAGCCTTTTGGGAGTATAACCAGCAGAATTTTTATGTTTTTTAAAGCGGCGCAGGCGAGACCTTTAACCTTTTGGCAGTGTAGCCAATAGAATTTTTATGTTTCATAAAGCAGCGCCGGCGAAACCTCTAGCATCTTTGGGAGTATAACTAAAAGAATTTTCATGTCTTCTAAAGCGCCGCATAACTTTAATGTCTTCTTAAGTCTTCCATAACTGGTAGAATTAAAGCGCCGCATGCGAAACCTCCTGACCTGTATAAACATTTTCTCAGCAATTATATCAAGCAGGAATAACAACTTTTCTGACCTTCATGTTAGTTCAAAACGTCATGATATGAGGGAGGGTTATGTGAATCAAAATTTCTTGGCGTGTATAGTGAGTTTCAAAATGTAGGAGTAATAATATATCCCGTAAGTCTACACAGTAGGACAAATAGAATTGTTTACCTCACAATGCACGGTTTACTTCTTGAATACATATACCTACACTATACTATTGTACTGTATTTGTAGCTTTTATAGTCACAATTTTGTCATATAGAGATAATGTCACAAGTTATATATAGTATACAGTTACATACAATGTACATGTAATTCAGTGAGTTACAATCACCTTCTATAGAAGCCAGGAAAGTGGAGTTGATTGGCTTCGTCGCATTTTCGCTTTAAACATGCTTTGGACAATTATTTGACAAAACCACTTCGTGATCATAGCGGCTTACATGAGGATAATCACATTGCAGGAACATAGCGACTTCAATTACAGGATGACGCAGAGAAACCGAATGGTTTCAACGACTGAACGGTTTGAAGATATGAAGTTAAACTGATTATGTTGAAAGAAAAGCAATTCAATGTATTTTTTAACTTCAGATATGCATGCATACTAAAATTTCACATAAGTGAACATGTATAAAATGAAAATGCGAATTTTTGAATTTTCAGATTCAAGCAACTTTAGTGATGTCGAACTTAGCTGGATTACCAAGCAGAATTTACAGATAATGTTGATGCTCAGGACACAATCAGAATGAAATGCAAAGAATTAATCACCTACGCCTGCGATGTCAGAATCAACCTAGATATCTCATGTAACAATCAATTAAATGCGATAGATTTCTGTTGATTGGATATCCATGTTTCATCCGGTTTAAACGAAGAGAAACTCCGGAGGCTTTTATAAAAACTCGAAGCGTTTCACTGCATAATTTGAGTATCGTGAGTTTGTTATTCAAACAATTACTAAGAAAAATTCTCTACAACCTGCCCACGTTTAACTAAATTTCGAAACAGCATATTCCAATGAGTGAAAGAATAGGATAAGTAATAATTTGAAAACCACTGCTAATCCTGGTTCAATGCAAGGCTCAGAAAATGAGATGCAGCGAGAATAATGGTGGTTACTGCTACAAGGATATCAAGTAGTCCATTTTTAGCTTTAGTTTTTCCTTCGTTTAATTAATTAACTAATTCCATACTTAATTTCAATCAAAACTTCTTCTGAATATAACGTGTTTTTGTTCCTTAAATGCATTCTTCTGAGAAAAAAAGATAACTGAAAAAATTCGTTGAATTACTACTCATTTGACAAATCAGCTTGTACTCAACTTGTCGTCTAAACTGCTCAGCTATTGAATTGTGAAAAACAGGCGAATCCTCTGCTCCAACCGTGCATGGAAGCTGGTCAGTGGTCATCCTTTAAAACCAAATATGTTTGACTATCTCCTGAAAATTGCGCTTTAGATTTTGGCTATGTCAAATCACTGCTGAAGTCTCGAACTTATTTTAAGATGATCCAGGGAAAGCCGTTGTGACTCAATTTCTAAATTTCTATGCGCTATTCATCCTAGGGGTTAGTCCTTTGATGAATATGCTTAATTTTAGGCTTTGATATTCATGGTCAATTTTTCGCTGGAAACAAGCGATTTGAAGATGCGTGATGAGCTATGACTGAAGCAATCTTATTTGACTGAGACTCTTCTGATTGTTTTCCATGTGATGTCTTTCATGATTGGAATACATGCTATCAAGTGAAAATCTAAAGAGATCATCAAAACTTTATTTACAAAAAAATGCATTTTACAAAATCTTTATTCTATCATCCTTTTCATCCGCCTTGGTTGATATTTTGCGTTTCAGTCTATGCTGGGGGAAGCTTGGCATCATCTCCGGCTCACATGGGAATGGTCTTTCTCTGAAATAGGAGGAATGACAACATTCATCAGCAGTTGCACGGCGTTGAGGGTCATACATCAACAAGAAATTTATCAGCCGAATACCAGCATCTGTCAACCAAGGGAAGATCTGTCGGAGATTATTATAGGGCTGTTGTTTTAAAGTATAGTTTTTGAGAGCAGGAAGAGAGGAGAGGCCAGGCCAGATATTGTCATTAGGCGTCCCGAGGAGATCGATGATGAGATCCAATTGTTGCATCTCAGATTTACCGGGTAGAAGCGGCTTGTGAGCTAGCAGTTCTCCAAGAATACATCCAGCCGACCACATGTCCACCGCCGTACTGGGCTTCACTGTGCCGTCTTTCACCTCAGTCCCCTGTGAAAGATTAAAAATCAGATGACATTTTTAAGATGACAAGAACAAAACTTAACTTAATAACCGTAATAATAATATTTGTTATTATTATTTGAACCAAAACCTTGTTTTTTCCAGTCACATAATTTCTCCCTGATGACTCTTCAAAAATTCAAAAGTTTATTGCCAACTGTTTATTATGCATCTTACTCTACATAAGAGTGCAGATTTCAAAGTTTTCAGTATTAGTTTTATTTATATTTTGACTAAACTGTGTAGAATAAGCTAATTTCTAGGAATTTCCATTGGGACTTTTGTTTAATTTGGTATTTCAGAAGTTCGGGATCTTCAGTTTTTACCTGCGTCGTGTTTTAAAACAAGCTGGTTCGAGCATCTACTTCCTGCGAGCAGTAAAAGCATCTGTAGTATATTTGAACACTTCAAATACTCAGTAGTTCTTAGTGACCGTTCAACAAAATTACGAAATCGTTGTTTCCAGTAGGCACGGTTGATGGTTTCAGCTTCCACAAGGGTTATGTCTTTCTCTTGATTACTTGTCGAATCATTCATGTGGATTATTAGATTCGCATCACATTGACTAGGCGCCCAGGAAAGGCACGGGTGTGATATTCCAGCACCACTGTCCTGTAACATATTGTCATTTCTGATTGCAAGGTGCATAGTCCTTCGATCTTTTCAATTTCGAGGTTTCCCCGAGACTTTGGAAAAAATGTCGATATAATTCAATTAATGCGCAATATGATTCATGATGGCCTATCATAACAATCAATTTTACAGTTTAATTTTGATTTATGCTAGCACCTGATGCGCTACTCAACTTACGACTTATTTAATCAATTATTCTAGAATGAATGGTACCAGGTATTTGAGTCTTCAAATATATTTCTTTGCACTTATTGGACTCTTTTTTGATGATAAGATAGTAATGTGATGTGGCATTCTAATTCTTTAGTAGATTCTAAAATATAATAGAATATGTGTATGTTTTCTCAAACAAAAATAAGGACACAAATGCAGGACAAAATTCACAAAATAACTTCGATTCTCATCACACAGGATGGCCGCACAAGTACGAAATTAAAATTCGTGCATTTTCGGGTCAATGGTGGCCTCGTAGGGGCTTAGGAGGGCATATCCCCGCCACGGAAAATATTTTGGTCCATGTCGGCGGCGCGATGTAGGCATCTCCTAGCGAATTTCATCATCACTCTAAAAGCTTCTCTACACAGAATAATTCTGGGAAACAAGATATTGACAACATAGATATACAGTAGGGTAACAATGACAACTGTGAATTCTCACAACATTCGATGCGTGAGAATGACTCCTACTAAATGATAAACAAGTAGGACTAACCATCATTGTGATATCGTCTATTTAAGTTTTTCCTATGCTACATTCTCTCGTTAGCAGTTGCTTACACAGTCTCTCCTTATGCTAGTAGTTGCTAACTTACTCGCACAAAAATGGTCTTGAACGGTTTGAAAATGGTAGTGCAAAACGACGAAGTTATTTATACTAGAACTGTCATTAAAGGAGCCTTATCCACGTAAATAGCGTTTTATTGAGGACTTGTCAAAATCCTTCGCAAAATGTCTCAATAATCGTTTTTAGTGTTCATCAAATTAAGCTTATGCAGCTTTTATGATATCAAAAAAATGGTCGGCACTGTTTCTAATGGATCCCAGCTCTAGCGACATGGCGCCATTATGATTGGTGGTACCAAGTAAGCGGTCCAAAATGTTTGGAATCTTTATGTCTTCTGCAAGTTAAAATCTTTTGAGCTACAGACGGCTTCTCCGCATCCGTTGGCGGGCACAAAAGATCAAACTGTGATCAAATATGTGAAGATCACTTTTCAAATTGGGTTATCTGATCAACAACAATGATAATGGTCACTGACATTTAGACATCATGGACTGATGGGAAGTGGACGCCACAAAGCCCGCTGCTGTGACTAACTCGAGAACCTGTGTTTTAACTGCGGTGAAGTTTTTGAGAATAATTCAGGATCATCTAGACTAGACTAACTGGGTGAAAGTGCGAGACAGTCGGTTGTAACTGATAAATTTTTGGATGGTGAAAGCTACATTCACTTTTTGGTAGAGAGCAGCGTAAACTTGTATGCACCGACTGCATAGAAATCAAAATTACGCTAACGATTATCCACAAATGTTTCATTTTTATATTTCCGAGACTTGGCTAACTAGAAAACAAGTTAGCATGCTTCACATGCCATTCCTTTATGATGACACACAATTGCAAAATAATTTGCAAGGCTAAATACAGGTACGACAGCAGGATGCATCTACACAACTACAATTTCACACTGGCTCAGCACAATAAGACAAACTTTTTTCTTCAAAAACAGCTTCTATGAAAAGAAGCAAATAAAAGAAGCAAACAATAGTAAAGAAGAGATCAGCCACGATGACAAGTTGGAAGAAATTGTGGCATACGTGAAGAAGATTATGCATGGAATCAATCCTACATGGCGTCTACTTCGTTCATTAAATCAGCTACATTTTGTAAGAAAACACACATTTGGTCAAATTTGGGAAAGGATTGAATGGGCCACATCAAGTCGAAAATAAAGCCGTACATGAACCGGAAATTTCGCTGCATGTCCAAATCAGACTCCTGATGAAGTTTGTCACTGAACAGCGGTCCTGGACTTAATTTCTACAGATCACATAAGGGGACTCAGTTACACTTATTCATATGATTCAGCCAGGAGTGAAAAGTCAAGGACTTATCGAAGTATTGATACATAACTTGACAATTAAAGTGGCAGCTGATGAAAACGAAGCAGATGTTCATGAATCGGATAAATCTGAAGCATATGTAATAAAATTAAAGTTGCAATGAAATTGGGTTGGACAAACTTTGCTGTTATTTCGGGCAGCATCCATTGACAATTACTTTAATGAGACGATCAAAGATTTTCAAAAATAGTTCTAGCTAATATGTCTACTTTTCAAAGAAAATTGCTACAAAACCAGGATCGCGTTCAAGTGACATTGAGTAGCGCTAGGGAATTTCCGCTCGTTTCAGTTGGATTGACTTGTATCATATCCTCATATTACAAAACATTATATGAGGGCCATTTTAAGCAAATATTAAACTCGCAATTGTTGACATGAATAAATGAGATTGCTCACTAGCTTGTACACTTAACATTATACAATAATTTGGTAGAACTTTACAAATTTTTTCAATCCTAAATCGCAAAAACATTTTAATTTCATTTTGTGCTAAAATAGCTTTGAAAGTGTTCTACAGTGTATATGAAAAAGAAAAGAATGATGACAAAAACGACTTACTTGGAGAAGTAATTCTGGACTGCGATACCACAACGTCACGACGAAGGGTGTCATTCGTCCACTATTTGGCTCAGAGAAGTACCGCGCCAGGCCGAAATCCGCGATCTTTACGACGCCGGCGTCAGTCATGAGTAGGTTGGACACTTTGAGATCACGATGAACAATATAATTGGAATGAAGAAAATGCAGTCCATTAAAAAGCTGGAGAATAATACATTTCACTTGCGCCTCAGTGAATGGGGTAGCCATGTTGTCAAGCAGACTTGCCAAATCCTGCTCACAATATTCCATGGAGAGGAACATAGCTGAGAGAGTTCTTCCCACCACGATCTCCTTTAATTCCACCACATTCTTATGACGTAAGTTGAGCAAAATATTGATCTCCCGCAAGGCACTGATAGGAAATCCATCTTGCTCTACTTCTGTCCGCACACGTTTTAGTGCAACTATTTCTTCTTTGTCACTGCTTCCCTCGCTTCGACCACGCTTGGCTGCTCTTTCAGCTGCTACCGTATCACGAGCACGATATACAATTCCATAGGTTCCTTCACCTATTCTCTCCAATTTCTCGAACTCCGAAACACTTCGACAAGAACCATCTCGCATTTGCGGCGGCAGATATAACATTTTCTTCTCCCTCAGAGAATAATACAGTGGCAGACCAGAGCGACCAGTGTGAATAGAGTCCATTCTGTGAAAATGCAAATAATAAAATGAATAATATCTAGAATTTGCGTGAGAAGGGCTTAACTCAAATTTGCACCATAGAACAACGATCGACTGAAGAGTGCGTGTTATCAGCTGTTGCTTTACTCTATTTAACCCGGGGGACGGGGACCTGAAGTTTCCTTGGACATTTTTTGATATTGCCCTTAAATTACAGTAGCTGCGGCTCAAGTTTGTGTTGCTTTTGGCTTCTACGCACTTGTGATGATCCTTGATCCAAATCTCAAACAATCGATCATGGGAACATCGAAAATTTGACCTTTATTAAAAAGTACCTTTTGAAAATCGAGAATATAATTATTTCAGGCAAAATTAAGCATCTTAATCAATTCAAACTACTTATAGACCATTGAGAAACTACAAATGAAGTTACAATTGACATGTACATTCATCCACGAATGCATTGATTACTGAATTTCTTCTTTTCAATAGATAACTGAGATTTTAGTTGATCAATCTACAAACATTTTCAAAAATCTGTTTTTGTGTTGTATTCAGCACGGCTTAACGACTGCAATGCAATCAAACATACTCCAAGCATTGTCTTAAGACGCTTTCATGCAACATCTGATCAAAAAACATCAAAGCGATCTACTATCAATTTCCAAATAATAATCAAAACATCAATTTTTTAAAAAAAGTGGACTTGAAATATTTATGTTTTTTATAAAGATGACCAGCATTGGAACGAGCATGAACGAGAGTAGCAATTTTGGGAACGAATGAAGCATAGGGGGATCCATGGCCTTCAATACGCTCAGCACATGTACATACTTGTGTTTTATGCATCCATACCATCAATTTTTTTATGAACAGCGCAAAGTAGCATTGTACTGGTCTTCAGTCTTTCATTGTCAGATAAACTATCCGATACACTTATAAGTCTTTAGCATGGCTAACGTCAAGAGAACGACTTTCAACTACAAAAATCTAAAAAAAATCGTTTCATCTTCCTCAACGTTTCACATATAATTTTCAACAGATTGAATGGGAGGTCTCATGCATGTGAAAATTTAATTCAATGATAAATACATTTCAGTTTTTCACAATCCAAGATTTGCTTTCCATGAAGATATTCTGGAACAAATTGCAGGGTGTCCGCACAAAATTTGGATGAAAATTTCCAGGTGTTTTCCAGGGAAATTTGCGAAAATTCAGGGTTTTAATTTGAACGAAAATTTCCAGGCCTTTTGCAAGGAAATTTTACTCAAATTTACGCGTCAACTTTAAACAGGGAGGATAACACGGTTTTACAAAAAATCCGGAAGATCTTTTCTAGGAGGGCCCATACGTTACTTTTCCCGGGTCGCATTTTCACTTTTAAGATGATTACAAGTAATCCAAGAGTCAATTTTAAATAGTTATGAATCTTTATGTTATGCGCCTACACACCATAAGCCCTATACTGCGAATAAAGATACATTGATTATTAATGCACTAAGGGCACAGATAATAATTAATTAGAGCTCCGCCATATTGAGGCAAATAACTGCAGGCGAAACCTCCAGCCTTTTGGGAGTATAGCCAGCAGAATTTTTATGTTTTTTTAAAGCGGCGCAAGCGAGACCTTTAACCTTTTGGCAGTGTAGCCAATAGAATTTTTATGTTTCATAAAGCAGCGCCGGCGAAACCTCTAGCATCATTGGGAGTATAACTAAAAGAATTTTCATGTCTTCTAAAGCGCCGCATAACTTTAATGTCTTCTTAAGTCTTCCATAACTGGTAGAATTAAAACGCCGCATGCGAAACCTCCTGACCTGTATAAACATTTTCTCAGCAATTATATCAAGCAGGAATAACAACTTTTCTGACCTTCATGTTAGTTCAAAACGTCATGATATGAGGGAGGGTTATGTGAATCAAAATTTCTTGGCGTGTATAGTGAGTTTCAAAATGTAGGAGTAATAATATATCCCGTAAGTCTACACAGTAGGACAAATAGAATTGTTTACTTCACAATGCACGGTTTACTTCTTGAATACATATACCTACACTATACTATTGTACTGTATTTGTAGCTTTTATAAAATTAATCGCCATTGGTGCCAATGATGTAATAAAATAAAGAAGAAGACGAGTACCAATATAAAATTTCTTGAATATAATAAAATAATATGCTCATAATAATACACAGGCATTAGGAATTTCTACAAGAAAGCTCTAATCGGCCTGTAATCTCAGGCAAGCCCAAGCCAGACATACTTCTCCTAGAATGTATACGAGTTGATCGTCATGAACTTATAACTTATTGCAACCAGTCTTTAACTGGTACGTAGTCTGGTTTTCTCATCTTGTCTAAGGCATCGGCTGACCATTCCTCTGTCAATCTGAAAAATTCCGGGGAAAATCTACACGAAGTTCTATGCTTAAGAAGTTTGCATACCATGAAACTAATATTACTGACGAAAAAAGATTGATAGGTGGTGTGAAATTGGTTGAAGGTGTCTTAATTAGTCTCAAAATTTCAAGGTGTATTCCAGGATTTCCAGGGTAAAATTACTATTTCCAGGAGTTTTCCAGTATTTACAGGGAACGCGGACACCCTGAAATTGTGCAAACTAGGAAAAAGAATTGGCTCTAATTTTTTTTAATGGAACAATAACTTTTATTCTGAAAGTAAATACAAGCGCCTTACGAAGCTATGTACAGGAAAGATACAAGAGTTACAAAAGTTACAAGAGCCCGGTATGCTGATACTAGTATATGAAGGTCACAAAACAGAAACGAGACTACTCATGGGATTTGCCGGCACCGAAGAGCGGGCTTCAGATAAATCAATATCTGTCGGCTAAACAGACAGTGCCTTAGACCATAGACGGTCTAATTGTAAATTGACCGTTGAGTTACTGCACGTTGTTTTAATTTGCTTCAAACCAAGACATTTCTGTAGAAGTTTTCTTGATTCTCGAAAAGTCACACAGGAAATAATCAACTTAACTAATAAAACAGCATGATTTCCGCATAGTTGCTCAAAATCATGCAGGAATATCAATATTTTCAGTTTAGAAAGAAGCTTGAAAGTCACTACTCTATCAATAAGAACTTGAACAATGCTGACCTTGCCAGACGTTACTGGAGCGATGTAATAATACTTTTGGTCGACCTCCAATGACACTGACATCGATCACTAGACTACAAGGTCAACTGCTCAGCCAATGTGCCATAAAGATACACACCATATTTTCAATTTTAAAACATCGAAAATTGGTTGTCCAACGACGTGCTAATTTTCCAGGTCGAACTTCGCAAGAACTATTACAAGAATCTATAGGTAGACCTTTTTTATCAAAGCTTGAGGGAAGAGGAAGAGCCTATACACCATCCGGTGTCCCTCAGCAGAAGCAAGGATGCAGAAAATGGAAGACAGAAAAGTGGGGATGATAAAGGAATATAACTAAATAACTAGTCATTGTGCAACAGCAAAGTTGATAGATATAGAAATCATAATCGTATAACTAAGTATAGAAACATTGAAAATGAAAATAAGGTGGCAGAAAGTGAATACACAAAGACCATTTTGCCGTGATCATATCCAATATTATTATGCCATGAAAAGCTTTGTCGGAAATTGAAGGACATTTTTTGCTAGATCAGAGATTGATGAACACTTGCAGCAAATATTTTTTAGTTCAATCATTGCTTCAAGATTGCGGTACGATGTGGACGTAACATATTAAAATGCTGCGTGCAAAATGTACATGACAGATAATGAGAAAGCTTGACTATAGATGGAAAATATGTATTGAGGCAGTCGTAATATGCTGGTGCATATTATGTGAAACTCGAGAACGAATTGTGAGACACACATTCATAATATAAGTTTTGCGTAAAACATTATCATTAAAAATATTCTTGTCAACAACGTTAACAGATGCTTAGAAATCTTCAATGTACATTGTACAATGTGTAAAAACATTCTTCTAATACGATCATGATCAGTTTTGCACTTAAGTTACAACAAAAAAAGAATGCCCAGGTTTTTGAATGTATACCAGCCGGCAAGGCAACGGGAATTCAATTCCTGTCCCTAGACGGGAGAAACACATTTGATGCGTCAACACTTGGTGAATGTTCACACATTTGTATTGAATGTCTGTGCAATCTCCTCCATCTTACTCATGAATGCCTTGACATCAGATTCTGAGGATTTGGTACAAGCCAGAGGCAAGTGTTTCGGGACAGCGACGCGATCTGCAAGTGAAAATGAATAATTGTGAGGTTCAATACATTTGCGGTTGTAAGTGTATTGAAATACAACAACTAGCAGATGACTGAGTTAGATTTCGACAGATCTGAATTTCCCCGTCAGGTTTTCGAAGACGACCACTTTGTTGACATGAAACAAGCGAAAGTAGTCGACGAGTCACAATGGAGGAGGAGAAGAAGTAAAGAAGCTTAATGTATGCATCAAACATTACAACTCCATCAACAAAGTCAAGTCCCTGCTTTGTAAGTGACCAGTGATATGTGACGCTCTTGTGAACTCGATACTTTGAAGTTCTGCCTTTCCTCCACAATTGTTGCTTTTTGCTTCCTACTTTTACATGCTGAACCGGTTAACATTCTTACATGCTGTCAGTATTCGTGTCAGGGTTTTGACTTCCACATTTTGTGCTTGGTCAGTTGACTTGCAATTCAGCACGCACGATGTACAATCATCCTCCCAGCTGTTTTCAGTGCAGCTGATGCTGTGGCTGAAAAGCCCCGTAAAGCACGTGAGCAAAGACTTTGATCAATTCAGGGCTTCAGGACCTAATGTCCATTATCTATTCAATGAAAATGAATACATGAGACAATAAAGTGAAAGGGCGCAACTCAAAGAAAACCAGATATTCTCCTAATTCGTCTAGCCTAGACGCAAATATCTGTCGCTGAGAAGAGGGATCACCGGAGCTGGTCCTCATGCTACATTGTGTCACCTGATCTCAATATCCTCTAAGAAGAAATTTGGTATACCAAAAGCCATATTTAATTTCTCATTTCGGTGTTGTTGAGCGTAAGGTACCCATCAAAAAACCAAATCAATTGCATGACATTCAATTGGACTGAATAATGGAACCTTTACATTCCAATTTGCAATTCAATTTCATTCTTGAAATTTCTACTAAAATTTATGCAATTATTCTTTTACAATATATTACTGTTAAAAAGAAGCATCATAAGCGATCATGATATGCAATATGCAGACGGTGCCATGCGTCAGCAGAATCAAGCTCATTTGCATTAAATTCAATTAAGCATGAGTGTTAGCATTTGAGCGTTTCATTGCACTTTCTATACAGTTAGTGCAATATTTCCAGCGGTATCACAGATTATCAGTATGCTTTCATTCCAAGCATAGCGATAGCATTGACAACACCGAAGCACTATAATTAAATGAAATAAAATCTTGCGTCTATCCGGACAACTCCTGTCTTAATTAGTCCGGATAAACGTGCTTTTTATTGTGCTTCACATACGCACTCACCTTGTACGAATGATCCACTTGGTACAGGTACTTTCGGAACTACAGCAAGCCAAACCGCAGTGTCGGCTCCTTGTTCAGCAGTTCGCAACTTATCTTTCATTTTGTTATAAAAATCTGGCATCGATGTTCTGACTGCCTGAAATATGAGATGAAATAGCAGTTAATACACAATCATATCTTTATATCAGCCTAGAGTTGTCTTTCATGATTTGTACGAATAATGCATATGACGCAATAATGCACTCCATCGTTGTGATTAATGTAACGCAATCATGCATTTGACTCCTCACAGACTGCTGAGTCCTAGATTCACCTATACCTAGAGGCATTGAGGTATTGATAGTGGTCAAATAACAACGATTCGATCGTGTTTATCTTGTTGCTTTCAATATCAGATAACTGCTATTATTTGATTATGAAACTTCGATGAATTTTTAGATCGTACATATACTCTCTCGATGAAAAGCTACGAAGGAATTAACAATTAAACTACGAAATAAGCGGGGAATTGCTTTAATTCGAAGTTTGATGGAAAAAGACAATGCTATGCAGCAGCAACGGCAACCCACGAAGATTTAGGAAAGAGTAAAGTCAGAAAATATAAAGGGGAATAATAAGTAGAAAAAGTTATTAAAAGAAGGTCAACGGAAAAGTATATTATACTAATTTAACAATTTTTTAACAGAAAAACTAAGATGGCACAAAATCTGAAAGTCACACACCAAATGATCAGACAATATTAAAACCAGGATAGCATGAAAGATGTACATGTACATTGAGATCTTCAAGTTATCTGCTGTCTATGGAATGTCTCAGCATACCAACATAATATAAACGGTAAGTTATAATCCGCGCAAGATTTATGGAAGTTATATTATACTCAGTCACTATGAAAAATGAAGTTTTATACATTTCTGAATACCTGAAAGTGGTAATATCTGTAATTCTGTGTATCTGTATATCTGTGTGTATCTATAATCAACATTTTTTCAGAATTCTCACCATTTCATTCATTAGCTTCATCATAATTTTCATATTCATAATTCCATAGCACTTCCTTAAATCGCAACCGTAGAATTTTTATTGAATAGCGATTAGAAATGGAAGAATTGGATTGAATTGGAAAAGTCAGCGAAATATATTACAGACACAGAATAATAATCACATGTACAATTAAGGTTTGCAACACACGGCAGTGGTGCCAATGATTAGGATGAATATCTGATCGCTCAAAATTACGAAAGTTGTCTCTAAACATTGCGTGCATTGATGACCAAACACAAGTTGTATCGAAATCCATTCTCTGTCACCTCAATTCAGCGTTTAGTCACTCATTTCAAAGCTACGGCTCTGCACACAATTTGAAAAGAAAATGACGTAAAAGTTTAACAGAAGAACGCGAAGAAGTGGAGAAGACTGTTGCTGAAATAACGAAGGTAAATTCCTAGCTGTTCCAAGCGCGAGATTTCCGAAACGATAGAATTTTTTCCAAATATTTGGCAGTACTAATATTGTTGCATTTGTGGTATGGAGCCCTTGCTCAGTAATTTTTTGATTTCTATACATCCTATAAAAGTAACAGTTTTCATTCTACAGCCTCATTTCCCCAATACCTGGAGCCAAATACCTTAGTAATGGGCAAAAGACCGTTCCAGGCCACCATAAAATTCAAAAAAATGGCATCTTTAAAAACGACATAAATTCATGAATTTAGACCCTTTTTCAGGTTTTTAAGACCTAAATACATGAATTTAGTCCATTCAAAAAGTACCATTTTTGAAAAAATGGTACTTTTTAAAAACGACATAAATTCATGAATTTGAACCCTTTTTCAGGTTATGAAGACCTAAATTCACAAATTTGGGCGTTTTTAAAAATACCCAATTTTCAAATTTTTCAAAATCTCAAATTTGAGAATTACAATTTTCACCCCCGCTTAAATCATGACCGTTCCAGGACACCGAAAAATCATAAAAGTTAAGAATCTCAAAATTTGAGAATTACAATTTTCACCCCCGCCAAAATCATGACCGTTCTAGGACACCGAAAATTAGTATTTTTAAAAACGTCTTTTAAATCCATTTTTCAGGTTTTTAAAATATATCATGTGACTAAAAATATTTCTTTAAAAATGGAAGAAACAAAAGTGGAAGGAACTTCAGAAATGGAAGAAACCGCAAGAATATATCCTTCGTTATCTCAATTAAACTTTTACGGAGCAGCGTGACTTCTTTCTTTCTTTCTCTCTCTCTCTCTCTCTCGATCCTGTCTGTTACAGGAATATTGTATTCACAATGTCATGCATTCTTTAAAACAATTGCTTGTCTTCAATGAGAATAATTCCCATATGCTTTTAATAGAATGACCTTGAACGCTAATGGAAAAATACACCAACTATCGAACCATATCGACAGCCATGTCGACAAACTTTCTGACATCGGTTCGACAGTTGGTGTATTTTTCCATTCAAAGCAATGTCGCATGAATGATTGTTATGGAAACCCAAAATGAAGAGAAATGCTCATTCATTAATTCATCCTCTCTCTCTCATATGTCCATTGTCTTTAGATTGTACTTGTTCTTTTGTTCCCATAGTGTAAATGGAATTTCACAACCCGCATTGAAGGGAAAATTAACGTTGTATTTGCGCTTGAAGGTCGTTACTTTAAAAGGGTGTGCAGTTTATTGAATTCACTTTCTTGCAAACCAGTTACATTGAAAATTGCAGTTGTCTGTTTGTGCTGTTATTTTACAATGGTAGGAAATCAAGAACGCGATTTACGGTTGGAAATGAAAAAGCGGAGAGACTTACTGACGTAACAAGACAGATAGCCAGACTCCAACCACGGAGTAAAATATTTTCTCACATAAATATGAATGACATTTTTCATAATCTGGGTGACTCACATGTCAATTATGCAATTGATAAAAGAATATTGAACTTAATAGAACGCAGACAGCAGGCGTACATTTCATTGCAAAGAACTTTATTGCAAGAGGAAGATGAAGTTTTAATTGAAGAAACTCGCCAACGACCATCGTCCATCGTCCAACGTCCATTTAATCCACCAAGTTATGAGCAGGTTCTTTTACAAATGGAGGAAGAACGCACAGCGCAACAACCAACACATGCGTCGCCCTCACATGCATCGCCATCAGGAGAAAACTGAATTCATTCTTCAAGGAAATAGTGATTTATTTGATGCTATTATTGTTTCATCTCCCAAAGTGCTATTGAATTTGTTGTATTATTTTAGTAAATCATCTCCAAAAGTGCTATTGAATTTGTTATATTATTTTAGTAAATCATCACACCGTGTCAGCAAGTTATACATTTTTATTTCATTTAAAATGAATGGTGAAAATCAGTCAGCTACACGTCACTTATCTCCTTCTGTGGGACTGAGTAATATAGGTGATATATGTCCTCAGGTTAATAACATGACTGAGTTCCAAAAAATATACAGCAAACAAAACCACATTAAATTTCGATTTAAATGAGATTGCTAAGCAATTGGGAATAAAGAATTTTCACATATTGATGAGTAATGAATTACTATTGATAAAAGGTGTGAGAAACACTAACTCTACTAATACATGACAACAATGTAACGTTTAAATTTAGATTAAATTAAATCATTTCAAAATTGAATAAGTAGTAAAGAAAGACATCATTAGAGACCAGTTTTAAATCAATACCCCCCCCCAAGTAGTAAGGAAAGTCATCATTATAAAAATGTTTTAAATCAATACCCCCTTCTGACTAAGTAGTGAGGAAAGACATCATTAGAGAACAGTTTTAAATCAATACCCCCCCCTCTGACTTCTAGGGGTCCCTTGAGAAATTTTTTTATTATAAAATGAGCAACATAAATGAGTTTTTGAAATTATATGGAACACAAACGACAACGAATTTCGACCTAAAGAAAATCGCTAATCGATTAGGAATAAAGAATTTTCATGTTCTAATGAGAGTCGAATTACAATTCCTAAAAAATAAGCCAACAGGAACCTTCAGTTCCCGGAACAAAGTTCCATCAATAACTGTAAATTTCATAACAAATCTTCATACGTCAGATGAAAAAGGTGTACATTGGTCAGCAGGCGTTAAAAATCATCAGCAGAACTATTATTTTGATTCATACGGTTTGCCCCCTACAAATGAAGTAAAAGAATTACTTGGAACGGGAACATACAATACGTTTCAAATTCAAACATAAGGCACTACCTATTGTGGACAATTATGTTTATACGTTTTGTACAAATTACAAAAAGGAGTACCATTTCTAGATATTATGTTAGAGTTAAACAATCTATAACTCAAGCGAAGCTAAAGCTCTGTTTTCTGTAATTCATTTTGATAAAAACGGCCTCTGATATCCTCATTATCTAAATCTTTAATTTCATAAGTAATCGGATAACTTTGATTTATTTTAGAAATTTCAAATATCTCTTTAGTCCAATAGCCAACAAAGCCTTTTTCAAATTTATTCTTATATTTAAATATTCTAACTCTATCTCCAATTTTAAATTTCGGCTTAAGTTTCTGCAAATTCGGATTACTCTCATTCAAATTATTATTCTCGAATATTTTCTTTCGTACTAGATCAGGGTCGTCAGAAGCATTCTTTGGAGTTTCTTCAATACCAGAATGAACTTTATTATTGTACTCTTCCACAATTCCTGGTAATATCTTCAACCATTTCTGATTTCTTTGCTCAGTAAATTTCTTGAATAATTTATTTTTTAACGTCCGATTGAATCTTTCTATCACTACGGCCTTCCCTGCATTTTCAGTTGAATAAACAGTTTCAAATAGTGGCTGAACGTTTCGGTTATAAAATTCCGACCCTTTATCAACAAACAATTTTTTTGGCTTTCTTTTACTTTCTTTAAAGATTTCTTCAAACGCATATTTAACTGATAGACCACTTTTGTTTTTTAAAGGCTTTACCCAAGCGTATCGTGTATATAAATCTATAACGGTCAATGCGTATTTGTAGTCTCTTTCATTCGGCATATGAATAAGATCAGCACTCCAAATATCATCTTTATTAAATACTTTTACTTTCAATAAATATTTCGGCTTTCTGTATTCCCTATGAATTTCAGACGCGTAGGTTCGAGCGTTGCTCTCAGACAGCTTTGCTGTCGTTTCATTTAAACCCTGACCGAATAATATTTTAGCTTGTAAAGCTTTCTTCACAAAGATTCTTTCAATTTTTTCTCTAAATGTAGGATTTTGAATACTATCTAATTCTTGAATCATCTTCTTATCAGCTGCATGTCGAGAACTTAGATCATGATTTCGATAAGCTAAATCATGCCTGTAAGCTGCGGCATCTACTCTATTTATCGGTTCTTCACCTGGTTTTGGATTATTATTCTCATCTAGTCTTATATCTAATCGAGTTCCTGGACGGTATATGAATGACCAGGAAGATGTTTTTCTTTCGAATATTTACTCCAAATAAAGCCAGGAAAGTTTTCTAATGTTTTTTGTATGTCGTTACCTTCATAAATTTTACAATTTGAGTTTTTATTTTTGTTTAATAGATAATTCAATAAATCGAAATTAGAAATTTTTAATTTAATTAAATTTTCGGAATTTTTAGAATTCATTTTAAAAGATGAAAAAAAAATTTAAAAGATAAAATAAAATAATTGTTTTACCGAATCATACTAGGACTTAGATATATTCCAGAACCATCTTTAGTTTCTTTAATTTCAATTAAATCATCAACATTGTGGAGAATATTTTTAAGAACTCGTTTTCCTTCATCAACTAATTTTAATTTACTAATAAAATTATCTACTATTCCGTCACCCCTAGCAACTTTCTCTAACTCTCTATTATGACGTTTTTGTTCTTCTAATGCTGCCTTCTCTGATTTATTTTTATTTACTGCTTGAACAATACCAGCTGTCCCACCTGCAACACTTCCTGCAGCTGCTATGCCACCTATTATTAGTGGAATTAATGGTAGAATCCCGCCATTCTTTTCTTCTTGTAATTGAATATTCTCTATCATTGGTTTACTTATGTAATACTTTTTTTTATTAATCGTAATAGTTTTAGGGGTATTTTTGTCAACAATATTACGTAATTTTAATTCAACAGTTTTATTATTATTACTTTTCGCTTGCGACATTTTTAATAAAAAAATTTTAAGTTAGGAAAAATTTTAATCTATTCTAGTTATGAATAAATTTTAAGTTATCAAAAAATTTTAAGTTACCAAAAAATTTTAATCTATTCTAGATATTAAAAAATTTCAAGTTACCAAAAAATTTTAATCTATTCTAGTTATGAAAAATTTTTAGTTAAGAATTTTTAATCTATTCTAGTTATGAAAAAATTTTAATTAATTTATCGGAGCGAAGCTCCTCTGGCTTTAGCCTATCGGACCAAAGGTCCTAAGGTTACTAACCGATCCTAGACATCTTCCCATTAAGAACTTCAATAGAATATTTTACATCTTCTAGCAATAAACCATAAGCCATCAATGAAGTTGTGGAATCGTTCTTTTCAATATTAATTGTTACATCACAACCAGTCTTGATAATATCTTCAGATTGTGCACTTAAATCGAAACAGAAAACAGGATATAAATGTCTCCAATCTCCAGGAGTTAATTGTGGTTCAACTCCAAATTCTATACAAAGATTTCGATAAGAATCATATCCTTCCATAAATTGATTATTGCTATCGTCAAATCTTAATGGATCAATTGGATATCGGGTTTGATTTAATGAAACTTGTAAACTTCGAATTGTATTAATATGAAAAAGATTGTTGTTCTTATCAAAACTTGGAGAATTATTTCTTTGAAAAGTTAGTAATAAATATCTTGGAGTATTCGCAGTTCTAGTAAAATGCCAGTTAAATGTTTGTTCGGAAAAAGTTACTGAACTAGCAGTACGCTTTAGAAAATTTACTGGAATTGGTTTGTTAGTATTTAATCTTTTTGCAATAGCTGTTTCAATCTCTAAACTAGGAGTAATATGCTTAATCCACCATTCAAGTCTATCAATTTTTAAATATGCTTTTTTTCCAGTCTTACCAAAAAAGATTAATTCATTATTTGCTGTACGATGAATTATTAATTTAAATTTTAATTGATATGATATTTTATCATAATCTAAATATCCGAATAATGGAGACAATGACCAATTTACTGTCTGTTTACTTTTCTGGTTAAATTCACGTCTTTCTTTATATGCATCATTATTTGTTTTATTTAAATGTTTTGCAATATTTTCTACATCTTTCGCAATTCCTGCTGCATCTGTTCCAGCGTGAGTTAAATCATCAACAATTATACCATCATTATTATCTGGAAACCAACCTTCGATTTCATACTTTTTATTATTTTCACCAATTGTTACAAATCTAAGCATTGTATCAATTACACCTGGAGAATCACTTATTGTTTCTATATTTTGAGTTGCAACATCTAAACGCATTTGTGTAAATAATCTTGGAAAGAAATTATTCTCTAGTGCAATATTATCGGTTTCTGGTAATGTTGTTGTAAAATTAGCATCACTATATAAAGAATATTCACAATGTAAAAACGAATCAGGTAAATATATATAACTCTGCTGATTATCAACTTCAAAAATTAAATCACCTCCAGTATTTACTCTACTGGAAGATCCGGGATTCATAGCAATTCTTATATAGTCATTCTTTTTTTGATTATTACTGACGAACGGAGGATCGTCTAATCTAAATTTATTTTCGATAAGCGAAGACATTTTTATAAAAAATAATTTGACTTTTTGTTTTTCTCACACACAGAAAAAATTCTGCTAAAAAAATTTTGCTAAGAACATTTTGCTAAGAAAATTTTGCTAAAAAAATTTTACTAAAAAAATTTTACTAAAAATATATTTTAGAATTTTGCTAGACCAGCTCCGCTACAGCTTTGCTGGTTAAACCGAAGGTTGCTGCTCACGCCATTACCTCTTATTTCTTCAATTGTTTTTTCATTATGTTTACTATCAGAATCCACAGCTATGTTAGCAATTTTATTTTTTGTTTCATCTGAAAGTTTTTTTAAAATTTTTTAGTTCTTCAGAATCATTCCTAAGTTTACGAATAGCTTCTAGTTGTTTTAATTCGTTTTGAGACTTGACAGCATTTGATATTGCACTAGCTGTACTACCTATAGCAGCTGCTCCTTTTGCAGCAGATGTAATCAAATCTTTATTATTTTTAATTAAGTTAACGATACTTCCAATACCAGATAAGATCCCAGCTCCTTCCGTGTGAACGGCACCTGCGGTAACTAGGAACTTTTCTGTTCCGACTGTTTCTCTATTATCATAATGATAAACAGGATTCATACGTGGTTCATGAGCAATTCTTTGATTTGAAGCAAATTGTTTAAGATTGTGTTTATAAATTATAGGCATTTTTAGGATTAAATTTGACTTTTGAGAAAAAATATTTGCGATCGGCTAAAGCCTCGAGGAGCTTCGCTCCGATTGGTTAGTAACCTGAGGACCTTTGGTCCGTTTAATATTTAAGTTTGTGAATGGACAACAACTTCGAGATAACTTTATTAATTGACTGTTGCACTTTATCTATTGCGTCAAGCAGCGTGTGATGTACTTTAATTTCTTTTCTATTAACTTGCATTTTCTGCTGATTAATCTTCAATGCCGTTTTAAGTGCATTTAACTTAATTTTAAGAACATCTAATTGTCTTTTAACAGCATCTAACTGTTCTTTATTTTCTTTAGAGTTTTCTTGTAAATTTTTCTTTAATTCATTTTCTAAATTGATTTTAAGAGTTTTCATTTTATCAACTTTTTCATTAAGTGAGTTTACTTCATTTATTATTCTATTCATCTTTTTCATTTGTTGAGTAATTTTAGAACTTAATTCATCAACACTTTTTTGGAATGTAGTTTGTAACTGCTTTAAATTTTTTTTAATTCTTTCAGGAAGTTTTTCTATTTCATTTCTAATTGTTCTTTTAACATTTTTATCTGATGTTTATTTTTTAATGACTGCAGATTTTAACTTTATAGAAAGTAATATTAAAATTTTTGATTGTTCAGAAATCTTTTTAAAAAGTTTTGCTATATCTGCTTCTAGCTCTCTATCCTTTTTATCAAGTTTTAATAATTTTTCGTTTAATGATTTGTCATTAAGTTTAAGCAACTTTAATTCGTTCATCAGTGGAACCAAAACATCGTTTATATATTTTTCTTTTAAGTCATTGATTTGTGTATCAACATATTGTTTATTTGTCAACTCTGTATTTTGTTGCGGAAGAATAGAAACATGCAATGGACCAGATAAAACGTCTCCAGTTTTCATGATATAATTTTCTATCTCTATTTCTAATTCACGATTATTCGGGATATATGCACCTCCACCAACATTTGGTAACATCATTTTTAAAACAATAAAAAAGTAAAATTTTTTCTACTAAAAATAAAAAAATGGAAAATCCAAATTTAAAAAAATTATATTCGCCCGCATCATCCTGTTATTCTTATTCGGCGAGATCAACGGGATTTGAAAATAAATGTTTTGATAATAATAATAATCCATGTATAGATGTTAATATTTTATTTCAATTACAAACCGAAATATTTAGAGAACAAACAAAAGGTTTACCTTCTATAGAAACTAATTATTGTTTATTTCCAGGTGATCCATTTATTAAATTTATGGAGATTGTTAGTAAATATAATGATGTAGCTTATGTGGAATTAAATAAAGAAAATATGGTTATAATAGGTCATAATAATGTTTATGGATTTATTAGAGCAGTTTTGCCGATTAGTAATACTGATTGGATAGAAACTAAAATTATTAATTATATCAATATTAAAGAATTAGTTAAAAAATTAAAATCTTTTTCGAAAGAAAAAATTAGATTATTTGTTGACGATCAAAATCAATATAACATTCACATAGAGAGTAAAAAACATAATGAAGAATTATTATGTCAAGTTTATTATAGAGACACAATTTATAAACAAGAAAAATTAGAAATGCCCCAAAGATATGATGATGATACGTATATAGGATTATATTCAAACTTAAATATTAATTTGTTAAAATCTTACATAAATGGTTTAGCTCAACAAGAGAAAATTTATATGTGGTCAACACCTTATACTATTAACAATGACCATAATCATATTCATAATAAACGAACTGAAGGTTCTAGGGCTTGGCCCGATCTTAAAGAATCTTATGATAATAATGATGATTCTGTAACATCTGAAAAAGGTGTAAATGGTAAAAAAGATTATAAAAATATTAGTAATTATAAAAATTTATCTAAATTTCATTTTCTTACAATTGAAAATAATAATGATGGCATAGTTGAAGATACTGTTAGACAACTATGTGTCGGGTCTACAAAATTTAAATTAGGATTTACATCTAATCAATTTAAAATTTTATCATCTTTAATAAAAACTAAAAGTGATTCAGATTATGGTGGTGTTATTAAATTTTCCAAAAGAGATCAAAGACCAATATTTTTCTCTATTATATTATTATC
The DNA here is from genome assembly GCA_907163375.1 of Prostheceraeus crozeri. Taxonomy (NCBI): domain Eukaryota; kingdom Metazoa; phylum Platyhelminthes; order Polycladida; family Euryleptidae; genus Prostheceraeus; species Prostheceraeus crozeri. The sequence goes on from CAJQUW010004936.1 coordinate 360,722, forward strand.
AGATAAAAGATGTAATTTAGAATTAGATATTCCAATAAGAGAATGGTATCCTATCATGGAAGGGCATCCTATACCAAAAAGTGTAATTTATGATGATGAAGAAACAATTTATGATGATGATGAAGAATCAATTGATGATGATGATGAAGAATCAATAGTTAGTGAAAAAAAATTTAAATTATCTTTTGATAAAACATTATATGATAAAACTTAATATGATAAAACTTAATGTGATAAAACTTAATATGATAAAGAAAAAAATAACTAAAGAACGTGAAATATATAATAATATAAAATAACACTCAAGTCCTAGATATTAGAATGTTTATATCTAAAATTAAAACACAAATTTTTCCTTAAAAAATAAAAAAAAAATGGAAAATACCAAGTTTTATTGTGTCTTATGTAAAAAAAAGTTGCAAACAAAAAGAAGTTATCAATCTCATTTAAATAGTAAATTGCATTTACAAAATGTAGAACGAGTTGATGAAGGAATTATATTAAAATTAAATAGTTATAAAAACTATCTAGAAACATTGCCTACTGATTTAAAGTTAAAAAAATGTTTGATGATTATTCACATTCGGAATATAAAAAAGTTTTTAATAGTGAAGATGAGACCATACAAACCGAAGGTTCTAGGGCTTCGCCCGTACCAGATGGAAGATATTTATTTAGCGATACTGATGAATTTGATGAAGCTGAACGAAACGATGAAGCCTTAGCAAATATAAAATATTCATTTAATCAGTCTTTTCGAACCGAAGGTTCCAGGGCTTCGCCCGTTGAATATAATGAAACCGATAAAACTTTTTCTGATATTCTAACCAACTTTTATAATATATTTAAGAAATCTTTCAAATGTTATATGAATGTAGAAGTACTTTATACAAAAAATGGACCTGATGGAATTCCTGAAGAAATAATACAAGGACATTTTACAAATTCACAAGAAATTCATAATGTAAATGATATACAACCCATATTTGAATCGATGATACTTAAATTAGAAAATTGTATAATTGAAGCCCAGTTACGTGAATCTGGTTGGAGATTTGTTAAAATACTATCTAAGAAAATAGTAATTGATAAATATAAAAATAATATAAAAATGTAAAACAGATTATCAACAACAAACAAAAATATTAGTACAAGAATATGGCCATAAATATCAAAATAAGATAGAAACGATTCAAAAATTAAATGAAGACAATAAAGAATTAAATAATGAAGAAAATGAAACCAATCAAAAAATAAATGAATCTTTAAAAAAATGTCTACAACAATATAAAGAACAATATGATAAAGAATATAGTTATCAGTTACAAATATTAAATCAAAATTTTCATCGAAATACATTTAATCTTACAAAAGAAATTGATGAAACACATGAAATATATCAAGATAAATTTGAAAAACTAGAACAGACGAAACAGCCAGCACAAGCGAATATATTATATTATCAGCGTCATTTTATATTGTGTAAAGATGTTTCTATATTCACAAAAACTTCAGATAATGCCAATTTTCCTTGTCTCCAATGTATGACAAGTTTTAGAACTAAAGAAGAAATGAATAGACATTTGGAGAATTGCCAACAAAATGAAGCAGTCAGAAACACATTTCCTAAAGATGATTATTTAGAATATAATAAATGGTATTTTAAAAATAAAGTAAGCTTTACTATTTATTGTGATTTTGAAGCATATAATGTTAATATGACACAAAATCGAACGGAAAGTTCCAGGGCTTCACCCGATTCTAAAAATGATAATTCTGAAAATGGTACGGGCCAATTAGAACCTTCGGTTTTTAATTATGAAAAAAGTGCATCTGAACAAAGTAAAAAATATTTATTTGAACAAAAACCATTATGTTGGGGAATGTACATTCATTCAAATTATCCTGAATTATTTAAATCAGAATATTTTCAATACTATGGTGAAGATAGTTCAGAAATGTTTACAAAGAAAGTAGAAGAATTACAAAATTATTTTTCACAATTGCTTGAAACAAATATACCGATGATCCCATTAACAGAAAAAGAAAAATTAAATTTTATTAATGAAACAAAATGTTATTACTGTGGAAGAGAATTTACAAAAAATTATAAAAATGGCAAAGGTAGATATCTTGATAAGGTAAAAGATCATGATCATCTAAATGGATTATATAGAGGTGCAGCACATAATTCTTGTAATCTTAATGCTAATAAATTTAAATATAACTTTGTTCCTTTATATTTCTATAATGGTTCTAAATATGATTTCCATCTAGTAATGAAAGATTTATTTTCATCTGAAAAATTACAACAACAACAAATAAATGTACTATGTAAAACAGAGGAAGAATATTTTTCAATGCAATTAGGTTGTATTAGAATTTTAGATGCATTTAGATTTTTTACTCCTTATTCATTAGATGTTATGGGAAAAACTTTGAAATCTGAACAATGTAAAATATTAAATAAATATAATTTAAAACCTTTAAAAGGCATATTTCCGTATGAGTACATAACTGGAGATTTTAATTCTGTGAATAAAATTATGGAAGAAAAAAAACTTCCTCCAATAAATAAATTTAAATCACATTAAAAACAATCAAAATTATCTGACGAAGACTATGCAGAAGCTGAAAAAAATTGGAGAGAGTTAAATTGTAAAACAATGTATGATTATACAATGAAATATCTACAGATAGATGTATTAATACTAACTGATCTTTTTGAAAACTTTCGTGATATGTGTTTAGAATATTACGGAATAGATCCATGTTATTGTTATTCTACACCAGGTTTAACATGGTTAGCAGGATTAAAACATACAAATGTTAAACTTAAACATTATAAAGAAAATACATATGATAAATTATTATTTTTTGAATCTGGAATTAGAGGTGGAGTTTCATCAGTTTTAGGTAATAGATATGTTAAATGTTATAATAAGAAAGTAAATCCACAAGAATATGGAATAATGAAACCTTTATCTCCAGAAGAAAAAGAAAAAATATTAGAAATTTTTCGAACGAAACGAGAAGGGTTAGAACGTGAAAAAGCAATTGATGAATTCATGAGAGAAAACTATTTGTTATATTATGATTTTAATAGCTTATATTCTTCTTGCATGATACAAGAATTACCAACAGGTGAAATGTCATGGTGTAATATTCTTGATTATCAAAAAACATATGATGGAAATTATAATCATGGTTATATATATGAAGTTGATTTAGTATACCCTGATGAAATAAAAGATAAAACAAAATATTTTCCTTTCTGTCCCGAAAACAAAATTCCTAATATAGAAGATTTTTCAGATTATCAAAAATCTTTAATTCCTAAAAAATACAGACCAACAAAAAAACTTATGTTAACACAAAGCAATAAAGGAAAGTATGTTGTTGAAGGAAGAATGCTAGATTGGTATTTAGATCATGGAATGATTCTCACCAAAATACATCGAAAACTATTTTATCAAAAATCTAGGTGGTTAAAAAATTATATAGAGTTCAATATTGAAAAACGCAAAATAGCTAAAAGAAATAAAGATGATTTTGGAAACGTGTTCTTTCAAATTAATGAATAATGCATTTTATGGTAAGACTTTAGAAAATGTGCGTAATAGACAAAATATTGAAATAGTTTATGATAAAGATAGGTTTCAAAATTTAACAAGGAAACCTACATATAAAAGAACTACTAGATATAGTGATGAACTATGTGCTGTACATTTACGTCGAATCAGCGTAAAACATGATAAGTTTAATTTCATTGGTTTCACTATATTAGAATTAGCTAAACTATTTATGTATAGATTTATATATGATTATTTAGCACCTGCTTATGGCAAAAACTATAAATTACACTTTACAGATACCGATTCTGTTTTCTTAGAATTAACAATACCGTATAATTCTACACTTGATGAAGAAATTAATAAAATAAAAGATATCATTCATCCTTCTGATTTATGTAAAAGTAAAAGATGAATTAGAAGGAAATGAAGATTTCATAACAGAAGCTATATTTTTAAAATCTAAATGTTACTGTTATGATACAACTAATAATATCAAAACACATAAAACATTAAAAAGAATTTCAAAGGCATCAGTGGCTAATCAAATAACATTTCAAGATTATAAAAATGCATTATTTAATAATGAAATAAAAACAGCATGTAATTATAGACTTAATTCAAAGAAACATAACATGTATTTAAAAGAAGAAACATAAATTAGCATTAGATCCATTTGATGATAAAAGAAAAATTTTACCTGATGGAATAACTACTGAACCTTTTTAATTTTCTAATTTCTAAGATAGACAAATTTCATATATACATAAAATAAAAAAATATTATAACATTATATTTGTATATTTTTATCACTCCGCGAAAATATTTTCTATCGACTTTCAGTCAGAGAACAATTGTTCGATAACTCTATCATGAATTTTTTTATCAATATTAATTGTAATGAAGCCATAATCTTTTGACCAAGCATTGTTACACGATTGTTTAAATTCATCTTTATTTCTTACACATAAATCTCTTAACAAATCACTTAAGTTTCTTGCATTTATTTCAAATAGTATAAATATATTTGCATTCTTTCTAATAACACTTCCGTCTAATGAATACATACTTTGTGTTAAATAAAATACACTACAGTTATTATGTCTACCTCTTGTGAAATAATTTCTCTGACTGACTGATTTCTATCATTAACACAATCATCAAAAATTACACAATGTTTCATTGTTTTATCTAGTTTACTAGGATCTTGCATATTACCACTATCATCTATTAATTGTATCTTTATATGGTTATTTTTATTAGATTCTACTAACTGATTATTTTTTGCTGCTTCTTCACACCACGAACTTATTTCTTCTTCATCTTCAGATTTTTCATATTCTTTGAATAATGAAGCAATTGCTGTTTTTTAAGATTATTTTCAAATCCATATTTTAAAAATTGATAGACGGGTTGTTCTGCCGTTGTTGTATAAATTATAAGATTGTTATAATCCAAAAAATTTGGAGTCGTTAAAATTTTAAATAATAGATATGTTTTTCCACATCCTGATCTTCCACAAATAACTGACAAAACTTTATTAGATAAATTTGGATGATGATTAAATTTAAGTTTTTTTTTATTTAATGGAGGTAGTTCACTCATTTTTTAATAAAAAAAATTATTTTTATTTTTTTTATTTTTTGTTTCTAACGAAGAAGAAAATTAAACTTCTCTAGCTTCGCGTGGGAGTTTATACCTCCCGAACCAAAAGATCTATCATAATCTCTTCACCTCCAAAATTTATTTCTTGTCCTTTTTCATCAGTGATTCTAATGCCAATGTTGTTAATAGTTTTTCTTGTAATAGGAAAATATATTAATGTTTGTGGAATTACATTTAATCTATAACCAATGGGTACAGTAAAAGCTGGAAAACTGAATATTAAATTTGATAATTTACCATTTATATATCCTCCTTCAATAATGTCACAATGTACAACAATTGAATTTATTTCAGTTATTTTTGGAATCTTCTCACCTAATGATAACCTTGACTATAGGTTTGTTTATTAAATCCTAATAGCTTTGACAATGATCTATCATGATTAAAATCAACTTGATGATTTTCGTCTAAAGTAAGAGAAAATTTATTAACTGCCGGTCCAACTGCAAAATGTAATTGTTTCTTATCTTTAAATGATATACCTAAATGTCTCTTAATTTCATTCGATATTGTTTCAACTTCGTAAGAACCAGGAAGAAAAGTTAGTATTTTCCATGTTTTGCCTTTATCAGTAGAATATCTAAATTGATCATTCACATCTTTGATAACGTTTTGAATAGTGTTAAATGTAGAGAAACTAGTCAATGCAATTTGATAATTTTTATTTTGTTCCAAATGTAGAATGGGTTCTAAATTACAAGTGTGTGATGAAGTAGTTGTTATAATTTTTAACGTCGTACTAAATTTTGATGAACCCAAAATCTCTGTCAAATTTTCTAAATGATTATTAATTTTGTCTAAATCTGCTGAACACATTTTTAAACTAAAAAAATTAAATAAATATTTTTTTTATAAAAAATTAAAAACAACAACATATTTCAGCTACGGGCGAAGCCCTAGAACATTCGGTTCGTTATACTTTTATAATCCTCTTCATTTAGAATCTTCTTTTCTAACAGTCTTTTCAATATAGCATGAATTTCATTGAAACTAGAATTATGTCCTTCTTTTATTGCAGATATTAAAATATTTAATCTATTTAGTAATTCTTGTGGATCATCTGGTTAAAAATACAGTTGTTTCAGTTTTCTGTTTTTCAGATAAACCTTTCCCTACTTTAACTCCCGTTGATAATAAATTTTCTAATTGTTTATAACGTCTAAGAGATTTTACTGCACCAACTCTGTCTAACATAGCTTTATATTTTATGAGATCTTCTACAGCATAATTATTTAAATCTGCTCCTCTTAAAAGATTAACAAAATTTCTATCTAAATTAAAAGGAGATTTATCTGGTGAAAAAATTAAACCTCGAAAAGGTTGTGGAAATATTTCTTTTTGTCCGAGATAAAATCTAGGTATTGTTTTTCCATCTATAAATGAAATAGAATGTTCAAATTGCATAGATTTTGGTAATTTCTTATTAATGTTTGATTCTAGTAATCCATAGTCATCTAATATAGTTTTGTGCTCTGGATCTGTTATATCAATTTGTTTATCATTATCTGTAAGTTCTTTTTCAAGAGTTTTAAATGGTTTCATAGTTTTTTCAAAAATCAGTTTTTACTTGTTCGGTTTGCTGCATTTTTTCAAACATATCAGATTGAATACCAGCTTTTATCATTCTATGTTGAAGATGATTTTCTTTCATAATATTTCTTTGTTTTATTAACTCTTCTAATTGTTTTATTCTTTTAAAATTATCAGCTCTAATTTTATCCATTTTTAAAATATAATATTTGAATTTTGTGGTAACATTGGAATACAACAAAAACATTTTACTGAACAAATTATTTTTTTATTGCTTTGTTGTTTGACATCTTTTCGTTTAAAGTTTTCTTGTTTTAAGTTTTGTTTAATAAAGTTTTGTTCAATAAAGTTTTGCTTAAATTTTCGCTTAAAGTTTTTAGCTCTTCTAAAAAAAAATTTGTCATTTTCTTCATTAGAAATTTTAGCATCACTAGAAATTTTGCCATCCTTTTTATTTTTATCATCAACTTTTTCTGTCTGTGATTGAAATGATATTTGATTTACTTCATTAGCTATTTGATCAAATTTTTCAATCTCATCTAACGTAATAACATTATCATCACATACTCTCTGAAAGTAGTAATGTAGTTTATCATAGACTTCTTTAATATGCAAATGCTTAGTTTTTAATGATTTTCGTTTCTTAGTTATTAAAGATTTATCTAACATTGTAACAAGTGAAGTTGCAAAAACACCCGTACCTGTTAAAGCTGTAGCAACTACTGGAATTACTAAAACACCTGAAGATATAACAATTGTTAAAGCACTAAACTTATTGTTAAGAATATGCCAATTCCTTGTGTTACATTCTTAACTTTAGTCCATCTCTTTCTTAATTTTTTATAATGCTCTAATCTTAATAATAATTGAGATTCCTTATCTTTCATATACCTAACTCTATCTTTGTGTTTTTCTTTATTCATTTTTTCAATGTTAATCTTTTCAATGTCCATTAAAGTAGAACTACGTTCATATGATAACGAAGGATATATTCTTGAGGTTTCTTCCATTTCTGAAGTTCCTTCCACTTTTGTTTCTTCCATTTTTAAAGAAATATTTTTAGTCACATGATATATTTTAAAAACCTGAAAAATGGATTTAAAAGACGTTTTTAAAAATACTAATTTTCGGTGTCCTAGAACGGTCATGATTTTGGCGGGGGTGAAAATTGTAATTCTCAAATTTTGAGATTCTTAACTTTTATGATTTTTTCGGTGTCCTGGAACGGTCATGATTTAAGCGGGGGTGAAAATTGTAATTCTCAAATTTGAGATTTTGAAAAATTTGAAAATTGGGTATTTTTAAAAACGCCCAAATTTGTGAATTTAGGTCTTCATAACCTGAAAAAGGGTTCAAATTCATGAATTTATGTCGTTTTTAAAAAGTACCATTTTTTCAAAAATGGTACTTTTTGAATGGACTAAATTCATGTATTTAGGTCTTAAAAACCTGAAAAAGGGTCTAAATTCATGAATTTATGTCGTTTTTAAAGATGCCATTTTTTTGAATTTTATGGTGGCCTGGAACGGTCTTTTGCCCATTACTT